>BGPR01000767.1:218220-268562 GCA_013235015.1 Araneus ventricosus
ACAATAATTTCTTCTATTATTTCTATTTTCTTAGAATTTACAACTGTAATAAGTCATAGTATTTCTAAACATCTAGTCAACATCTTGTAACAATAAAACAGCACCTTAAATTTACAAAAGAAATTTATTCATCGCTTAAGATCGGTAATTTTCTCTTATATTTCCTACAATTTACGGAATGAATTTATTAAGAAGCTCCGAAATAATAATAGAGTTCAAATAATTAACACCGAGATATAATGATGTGCGATTATTTCTTTAAAACATTACTAAAAATTTCTACTATTTGGTTCTTTATTCAAAATCCTGTGTCACAGTGAAAGTTTGTCATTTTCAAGAATTCATAATTACAAGTTTACATACCAGACCGTATAACATTTCATATAGAACAGCTCCAAGACACCACCAATCGACAGCCTTATCATACGCTTGTTTTCTTAAGACTTCGGGGGCTAAATACTGCAAGTAAATAATAAAATTAGAAATTATTTGAAGTAAATAATATCTGCATAAAAATATTGTTTTAGACATTACATTTAAAAATTTAATAAATCAGTTTCTAACTGTTCAGGTGTCATAAGATGAAGGTAGAATTTTAAGTTGTTCCTTTAAAAGTTTATTATACGAATAAATTTTGCACACACACACACTTAGTAAATGTATGTTCTACAAAAAAAATAAAAGAGTTCAAGATTAAAAAATTTTTACAGATACAGACAAAATTCAACAAATCAAGACAACACTTTTACCCATCAACATCAGTATAAAATTAAGCTCTCAAAATTGCATTTTCAGATCATACGCGAAATAAATTCAGAAAATCAATATTAAGCATTTGTAAATCCAATTCTGTGCTGTTGAATATAATGGTCAGCAAAAATAAGGAAATAAAATTCACATTCTTATAGTTGAAACCTCTGAAATTCAACTTTTTAAAATATGCCGATTTTCTATGAGAATTTTGAGAAACACAGAAAAGTTTTGAAAATAGGCAAATGAATTACGAAATTAGGCAAATTTCGGGGAAATAATGAATTTTTAAACTAACACGAGAACTTTTACTTTACTCTTTACTAAGTTCAATATTCCCAAGTATCCAACCCACTATTTTTCATCATCTTTAAATGAAAAACATCACTATAACTGTATTGACTACTTTAACACATGCAACAATTTCTCAACGAGTAAATGCAAATTTCTTCAAACTATTATACTAGTTGAGTTATCATGCCCAATTTAAAACCAGCATGATTATGTTTTATGTCACAAAATAATTATTTTCCGAGTGAAGTACCAAAATTAAAGGTGAAACTGAACTCTTCAAAGTTATATGCTTTTTCATATTGAAATAGAATTGAAAAAAACATTTGACCTACATTTCTTCTCAACAAGCAGTTTAATAAGACGGATTCATCTATAATGATGAAATCGAAATATTTATAAAACGTTATATATATGTAACGAAGTTAATCAAATCGATATATCAAAATTTTGAAATGCATTTATTCAATTTTTTACACAATTTACAAACTTAATGATATTTGCGTTTTCACTTTCTCGCATACAAGAAGAAAGTATTGTAACCTTCAAAAAATTCGACCACGAGAAAAACAAGTTTAAAAACTTTCTGCATCCGAAAAACCCATTTCGTGCATTATGCCTGTGTGTCTGTACGTCTGTGTGTGTGTATGCGAACACGACAATTCAACGACAAAACGAGCTAGACACCGTGGTTTTAACATCAAAATTATTATCTGTATAAAATTTTGGACCCAACCGTCCCACGGGGAGAAGAAATTTCCTGAAATACATATTCAATTCCCTCCACTATTTGACGAAGCTAAGCCCAAAACGGGTCATATTGTTGAAATACGAGGTGTGTTCGAAAAGTAAAGATACAACGCGTAGACGAAAAGTTTTTGTGAGCGCGTTGGCAATACCGATTGTAATCTTGAACCTTCCGCTTTTTCCTTATGGTCATTCGTTATTTCTACGCTGAGTCTGGTTGGAATAACACGTGTTTATAATGGCTGCGTCAATTCAAAATCCCGCCAAATGTGAGGTACGTTCCGTGATACGTTTTCTTCATGCAAAAGGTGAGTGTCCAGCGGATATTCACCGTCAAATTGCTTCCGTGTATGGGAACATTATGAATAGACAAAATGTTACGAAGTGTTGTCGTGCTTTCTCTGAAGGTAGGACCGATGTTCATGAAAAACACAGAACTGGCAGGCCATCTGTAATCTCCGATACCCTTCTGCGAAGGACGGAGGAAGCAATTCAAGCAAATAGCCGTCTCACATTGAGAGAATTGCATAAAATTATACCGGAAGTGTCTATGACAACTCTTCATGAATATGTTACTGTGACTTTAGGGTACCAAAAATTGTGTGCACTCTGGGTTCAAAAAATGTTAACTGAAGAACACGAAAAGAAAAGAATGGTCTTCGTATTCAATTTCCTCACACGCAAGTGTTAGATCATCCGCCATACATCCGAACCTTCCACCTAGCGACTTTCACTTATTCCTTTACCTGAGAAGACATCTTGCAGGGCAAAACTTCTACAACGAGGATATCAAAAATGAAGTTGAAATGTGGTTTCGACAACAGGCGGTAGACTTCTATGACTGTGGGATACAAAAGCTTGTACCTAGACTTAACAAATGCTTGGACAATGGCAGCAACTGTGTCGAAAAATAAGGTTTGTACCAGTACGTAATTTGTAAGGGACGTTGTAACAATTAAAATGTTTTTGAATGAGTATACGGCATTGTATCTTTACTTTTCGAACACACCTCGTATATGAGTAAGTCCAGGGAAGAACACTCACGATTTTTTCATTTGTATCACTTCAAGAAATACTTAAAGGAACATATGGAAATATGCGTAAATAAAATTTTATTTCATGCAATAATTAATTCTACAAGCATAACGTGTTAAAAAGGGAGGGTTTCCAAGCCATTATAAGATGCTGTAAATCAGGAGAAGTAAACGACTCTTGTCACAGACTATCTTTAAAGAAAAAGAAATCTGGTACCTCGGGTGTGCCACAAAATGTGGTGGTCGTATCTTTTTCAGCAAGACCTTCTTTACTCAAACCAAAATCTGTTAATACCACATGGCCCTAAGAAGTGAATCAGAAAGTGAGCACAAACATGTTTTATGAAGAAATTTGTCATTCGAACACTTAAGTGAAAAAATGCTTACCTTATAATCCAAAAGGATATTTTCAGGTTTGAGGTCCCTGTAGAAACAAAAACATTTTACATCACAAATAAAAGAATTTTTTACAATAAAATCTATTACATTATAAGGTTCAAATAATTCAATTTCCTATTCTGATTTGTGTTGCTTTGACCGAGTCAAAGAAATTTACTCATCTTCTTGTGCCGATATGACCATAGTATAATAAGAAGGAATCTTTCCCAAACGTACGTCAGTTAAAAGATTTTTAAACTGAACAAGATACTTCAGTCAATCTGTTTTAATGAAAGAACAATAACATCCGAATTTGTTAGCACTAAAAGTTTTTGCCGTTTTACTGATTCTATGCATTCTTTTTCCTACATAAAACTTTTGACAGCCGAGTTCTTTTCATGAGCGAGCATGAAAGGGAATCAAACAGATAATGAAAAGCCTTGCCTGTATATGATGCCTTCTGAATGAAGATAACCTAAAGCACTCGTGATTTCAGCTGCATAGAAGCGTGCCCTGGGTTCAGGAAAATATCTCTCGCGTTGAAGGTGAAAAAATAGCTGGAAAAAACAATTAGACCATAAGAAACTATAAACATTCAACACAATAACAGGAATTCATATTTAATCATTCTACAAAAAGATTTAGAAATCAAGTTTAACTGTTCCCAATAATAAAAAAAGATCATTAGAGTACCTTTATTCATTCAGACCAACCGAATCTAAAAGGTATATCGTAGGAACTCCTGTTTATTCAACCCCCAATTCTTTAAGAATTTCCAAATGTTAATGAAAACGCACCACTTCCATTTTTTTACGAATAATCATAATAATTGCATCATAAATTTTAATTGAAAAGATTATTTTGAACGCTTTTCAACAACGTACAAATGAATCATTGCTTTTGCTATTGTGTCATCCTTTAAGAGAAACATGGATCCACATGTTCCTCAGCATCAAAGCCTCGTGTATAAAATATGACAAGATATAGGGTAGCATGTTTTCCATTGGTCACTACTTTAGGATTGAAATGATGTTACCATATTGTTTGATACTTCTCTAGTTTAATTTAGTCATATTTACGTCCCATTTTTGCAGCGACACCTTGGGACGGGCCTCGTGATTTTGAACCGCGGTCAGATGAGAAGGCGACAGCCGAGACGGCGCACCCCGCTCACGTTTGACCCCGACGTATTTAACGTGCACCAAACCCGCTTACACGGAGATTCTTAAGGTTGAATTTCGAACCTTCCGGCCCCGTAGCCCAGACCTTACCACCAAGCCATCACGGCCGTTTAATACTTCTATGTAAAACAATTTAATATCTGACACTGGTATGAAACTTTTTAATAGACACTTTATGGTAGACAATACTATAGACGCATTTTTAGATTCTTGTGTAGATGAGTTGAAGGGAGATGCAGTTGAATGCAGTTTTTCAATCATTATAGAAAGTTTTAAAAAATAACTCGTGGGAAGATCATTAAGCTAAAAAATATAACGTTAAATTAAAATTTTAAGAAGCGTCTTTGTTAGAAATAGTGCTAAAAAGAGATACAAAAATGATAAGTTTTTGCAACGTGCATAAGAAATTGATATTTACCTCACCGCCATTAACGTAATCCAACACGAAATAAAGTTTGTCAGGTGTTTGAAACGAATAATGGAGACCCACGAGGAAGGGATGATGAAGATTCTTCAGCAAAACATTTCTTTCACTCATCACGTGGTTTTTTTCGTTTCGTTTCAAAATCATTTTCTTTTGTAAAACCTGGAAAAAAATATTCGATATTAGTGGACGCAACACACTAGTTAAGAAGCATCGATCGCTGAATCGTTTGTTTTATTATACCTCATACGCATTTATTATATACACGAGGAAAGATTCGGAGTTCATAAGGAAAATGTTGAAAGGCTTCAAACGGTAAATTTCGAGATGAATTGTTTAGGAGTGGAGTTAGAATCCGCCCGACGGGGAAGGGGTGGGGGAAGACCTGCTGTACAAGGGTTACCATCTCCAATTTTCGCCAGATCTTTATCTACTAGTTGAATAGCCCGTTGCTTGAATGGGGTAAAACAAATTTACCCCCGGACAGCCCACCCCTGTGAATGGTCTTGCTTATTGCTAAGATAATGTTTGCATCCTTTTGATTAATTTTTTCTACTTTCGTACACTTTAGAATCAAAAAGAGCGTCTTTTATTAAATGCTATTAAGACTGATATTCCATAAAAACGAGACAAAACTAAAATATTTCATTTTCTTTTTTAAACAGTGCTTTGAAATTGCTTAACTCTATCTAGCCCTTGGATGCTATTACGCATCACTGAAGTAATCTGCTTTTAATTATTAACAGATCTAATTCCTTGCACTTACACTGTATTTGCATGTTCCTCAGCATGACTTAGATTAAAATAAATAAGGAATGAATGACTTTAACTCATCTGGATGAAATGTATAATTTTAAACTAAAGAATTTCTAAATTGATTTTTAATACTTTATTTATGAGAGGGATAACCAGAAAAATCGATTTTTTTCTCCGTAACAAAGTCTAAAATAACAAAATGTGAGATACTACAGATTTAGCAGTCAATGATAAAAGCAGTTAACAAGTGAAATTAGCCCACTAATGGTCTAGTGGGTTAAAGCATGGCTAAGTAACATGAAGTTATGGGTTCTACCCTCTCCCTGTACTCTTAGCCATCATTATTCAAAGACTGGTAGACCGATTGTGCTCTTTAGAAACCGATTGCAGTGAGCTTTTGCAACCAATTGCTCGGGGAGCTTTATTGGTTTACTTCTACACTAAATAAATATGGACTAGTTTCCCTCAAAGTCCAATGAAAACTTGGAGAATAACACAGAACATAAATGAAATAGATTAGAGTGAGATAGCATTAAAGTTCCGACTGTCATTAGGATAAGATTTGTATTGTCGTTTTCCCCCCAAATTTTAAATATGATAACGAATCAGTTATTTTTTCGTAAATTTTTGATGGACAACGTAAAAACTCATCTTTTAACTACTCCGATCTTCGACATTCATCAGGAATTTGACTTATGAAACACTTTAGGAAAATTTGAATGGATCAATTATAACGCTTATATTTTCACTCGCTACTTTTATGATTTTCCATCTAAATCTTCTACTGTAAAATAATGTGTTTAAAAGAACATCATTGGATATTTGAACAAATACGGATCATTAAATAAACATTACGGCTAAAACCCTTTGCGAATAAATCATACCTAAAACATGGGACGTCAATAGATGTAGTAATTACTACCATTACAATACAAATATGTTTTCCATATATTGATTAAATATAGATTCAAAAGTGCGACATGAGAGAGAAATAACGTCACCAAGTAAATCCTTTTAACAAAATTTACAAGGAATTTATATTAAATGTCAAAATCTTGGCAAAAAATGGTTCACAATTTCACAAAAATTTTAATGAAATTAACAAGAATATATTCTAGAAAAATTAACTCACCTTTACAGCATAAACATTTCCTTCCGTCTTATGCTTAGCCAACAGCACACGACCAAAACTACCTTTGCCAATAACTTTCAAAAACTCAAAGTCGCTGGGCTTCACACTGAAAAAATTAGTCGATTTTATATAAGGTTACATTAATAGCTATCTAAATTGAACTCTAGTCAATGATTTCTAAGAGAGTTATTTTTATTTGGATAAATATGAGAACTCATCGCACATTCATGGGCAAGGTCAAGGAGAAAATATCTAATGAAAGAAAATTTATTCAAAATTCAAGAAATTAATTACAAGTTAAAAACAGTTAATCCGGAAAGTGTTTTTGATTTTACCGTGTTTGATATTTCACTGATAAATGCAGAACAAGTTAAACGAAACAATAAGAGTACTCATTTAATTATTTTTCCCACTATGCTGTCGAGCTTTAAAACACATTGATATGGATGTTATCGCAAAACTCAGATTTCTTAAATTCGAAGACAATTCTTGCCTCATACTTTGCAACACCGATGTCGAATCTCAACAGTTCTTGAAACAGCGTATCAGCTTTCACACCACAAAGAAAAATGCTTTTCAGTGTGCTTCTTAGGAATACAGTTCCCTAGTAAAGAAATGAATCGGTGCATATAAAGATAGCATCTTGTCTTCTTTCGAAAACGATTGATGTCAATAAGATTGACTGGCTATCGGTGAGCTCCGATGTTAATCCTATGGGGAATTTAAAGACGACTTGTTCAGAGACGGAAAATCATTTAATAATGCTGAAGCGAAGCATTCAGTGCAACTGAAGAAACATTAAAAATGATGTTTTTTAAGTTTAGTCAATTTTAGTTTAGGGGTCAATGACCTCAAAAGTGATACCAGAAGGAAAAAATTTCAATTTACTTTCGAATAACATAAAAAGGGACTCAAATATTTAATTCGACACATTTAATAAGTATAAATTTAAAAAATTATTGAAGATGTTTCCACAGTGATTGCTCATTGTATCACTCTCTGTATGTTGAAGCATTGTATATTTCGTTTTATTCAGCCAATTTTACTTTTCTTGACATACTGCATGTGACTGTATTAAGCCAGCTGGCATAATTATTTGTTATTATGATGAATAAACACTGAAACGTAAACTTGTTAAAATGCATGCAAAAAAGTTTAGTAAAACGAGTCGAAATGTTACTAGAAAACAAAATGACTGGCCGTTCTTATATTACTTCTCTCAGAAATTAGATTTCTTCGGTGATTCTTCTTTAAAAGTGACTATAGAAACAGATTAGGTGCAAAACAAGAATATTTAAAAACATAAAAAAAACACGCGGAATTTCATAAATATGAGTTTTTACAAGAAATGAGATAGATTGCCAAATTGGGAAGCGATTGAGAAAAAAATTGTTTGAATTTGTGAATGTAAATTTCACAAAAAGCTTTATCCGCAATTTATTTGACTACAAAACACATTCTGAAATGACCGGGAACATTATATACAAGAATAAAGAAAAGAGTAGACAACTGTTAATTTGTGTGAACATTGTTTTTAAAATATTATGTGAAAAGTTAATTTTAGAATTTTGATACTGAAACAACTCAAGAAGAAATCCATTTATGATGCTTTTTTAAAAGAAATATGAAAAATAAAGCAGTTTAATTAACCTCAATGAATGTAAATTTGAATTACTTTAAACATCAAAATAGTAAGCAAAATCTAAGTGACTTGGGCATACTTTTTCTTTTCCTTTGGGCCTAGATCTACTGGTTTTTCTTCTTTATCAGCATCTGAGCCTTTCTCTTCCTATTCAACACAAAAGGAATAAAAGTGACTGATTTTCACAAAAATTATATGGAATCGCAATGGCATTAGTAGTTATAACATAGTTCAACAAAGAAAACATTTAAATTTCTAGACAAGAAACACTTACCGAATATAATGCCTCGGCCAGATCTTGAACTTTGTCTAAAGGTCCTTCATCCGAAGAAATTGGGACTAAGTTTTTATCAACATTTAAAAATTCTCTAACATCAGCGCTGCAAATGATTCAAAACATTAAAATGAAGAAATAATTTTGTGCATATATTAATATAAATGATAGTTTATACAGAATGATAAAACTATTTTTAAAAAGGGATTTTTCATTCATGCCATTTCACATTGCCTAACAAAAGTGAACCAAAGTTGATTATAAAGCAAACAGGAATCCCGATATCACTGAAAAAACATTTCCTATCTTTTAATCAAGATTACTGCTTTACAAACCCCCCAGGGGGCACCACGAGTACGTGGATGAGAAGCCGCCAGAGAAGTAAGCAGGTTCTCGCTTTTCCTGGGGGTATAGCAATTGGGTGCTTAAATCCCCCATCCAGTTTTTTAAAAAAGCTACAAAAGGGGAGAAGCTAATTCAAGAAACCTTAAAAAAGATTAAAGGTTAATTATATTTGGAGACATTCTTTTTTCAGTACTGAAATAGATAATATTTTAACTGTATGTACAAATTTATATAACGGTTTTTAACATAGACTTTGACATTATTGAAATTAGACTTTGCTAAAATTATCGAATTTCATCAGCATTTAAAATTTATTATGTGAAAACTTACTTTTCACGGGCGAAAGCTTTGGATATGAAATGATGCTCGATTGATTTATAATCGAGCTAATTAAAAAATTCCAATTTAAGATATATTTAAAAGTACGATCTTTGAAACAAAACCCTTTGGGTGAGTGGGTTGACGGGGTTTTAAGAAAAAGAGAGAGCTTTCAGTAAAATAAAGAAAGTATCTTTTACCTCTGTAAGAGACATGGCTCAGTGACGAGTTTCTGTACAAATTCATTTAACCCCTGCCGTCTGTTTTTGATGAAATCCGAGCTGAAATTGTTCCCAAACAATTTTTTTCCTGGTAACTTCAAGGGAATGTTAGGATACTGACGCTTCAGCTGAAAACAAATTCAATTCAAAATATATTCAAAATTGAAGAGCACTGAGAATTTCAACAATGAATAATTTGTTCTGTGCATCATAAAACTGTCTTAATACAAATAGTGATGAGTGGGATGTTAACAAAGAGATCGTTAACCTAAATTATGTCCTCTCCCTTTGAAGCGAAAATCAACAGATTTCGAATTCAAGAAACAATTTGAAAAGACGCATCAGCATTGAAGGGAAGGTTCACCTGAAGACTGAGGAGAGATCTTCACATGATTTTTAAGAGTGTACACAGTTCTATTGATATGTAAAATTTTCATTTTCAGAGGAATATTTTTGGATTATCTCCAGTGTAAGAAATGTCGCCAAAAGAGAATTCTGTTGGCTAGACAGCAAATACTGCAAGATCTCTTAATATTATGGCACCCAACAAATAATGATTCAGTTTCTATGAACAAGGAATGAGAAAAGCAAGAGTAGAAATACTGTTGACAAATAACTGTAGACAAGACATGCATCTCAGCAAGCAAATTTCTCTTTCGACTTTTTCTATTTTTCAAAAGGTCGATCCCATCACTGAAGTTGCAACAAAAAAATGCGTCCAGTTTAAAGATACAAAAACATGAAATTGTAAGTTAACACTTTGGAAGCGGGAAACGTAAAAATACGTTTTTCTCGAATTACCCAACATTAAAATTTTAATTCAAGAATTTGACTTACTTACTAGTTTAGATAAGTTAGACATGTTAATAGATGTCTGCAGAATACGCCTACTTATTCTTTTATGGTATAAACATTGTCTAGAGCAGAGGTTCCCAACCTGTGGTACGCGTACCACCGGGGTTACGCAATTCACCAATTGGGGGTACGCGAAATCAAAGTTGTTAATGGCGGAAACAAGAAAACATAAAGGATTAAAAAAGTTACGAGAATTTTGCTTCTCCAAGAGAATACTTGTTATTTAATAACTATACCACTTGAATAGTTGATTATTACGAAGTGTAATATTTAGTTATCCTTTTAGTTAAGACGAAATAATTACAATACTGGTTTCATTTGCTTTGGCGGTGAACTAATACTATTGTATAAATGGAATATAATGTAAAATCAAAAATAAGTTCTGAAAATGTTTTTAATTCGAGTCATTTGACTCAAACTAACCTTAGTATTATTGATAAAAACTTCTTTGCATCGATGGATTGTGTGTGTGTGTGGGGGGGGGGGGGAGTTGGGTATGATAGTAGAGGGTACGCTAAAACAAACAGTTAAGGTTTGTCTTTTTATTTGAGCTTGCATCTAGTTCGCATCCCACACACAGTGTGTTAAATGATTATTCAAATGAAGCACATGATGCTATTTGGTTTTAGACCTATCAGCCGAAGAATCCAAGAGGCCTGCCTCCATATTTTAAGTAATAAACTTGATTGCTTGTACGCAAGTATTCTTATAAGAATGCAACTATATGTAGGTGTCGACTATATGTAGGTTTTTTATTAATACCTCAATGCATTATTTTACCATTTTTTTAATTTAATAAAAGTTAATAAATGTATTATTTTTCCGATTCCGCCCTTTTAATAACCTGTTGTAATATTTATATTATCCCTCAACTGTACATCAAAAGAGTCTATCAAACACCAATCAGAGGTATGAATAAGTAGTGCAAGTAAATAAATTTGCATTTAATATCCCTGCCAATTGCGTAGACAGGAACGGGAAACTTTGTGTGTTTATAGATTATTGTAATAGAAAATTTTATTAATTAATGATTTTACATTACGGAGGCCGTATAAAAATTTAATTTTTTTATCCTTTTATTTTTAACCACCACAAAAGCAAAAAATGATTTCATACAATTGCGCAACATTCTTGTTGAAACTTTGTAACTAGAAATATGTATATTTCTCGGTGAAATATTTAAAGAAAAAATGCCTGCTCTTTTTTTAAAATCACCATGCATATTGATGACGTAAAGCGACCAGGCGAGCATTTCACGACTTTTATTGGCATTGAGATGCTTCATTTAATTCGGGAATTCCTTGTCAACCAAACTTTGCAATCAGCATGATTTTAAAATTTTAGCCAAAACTTCCATCGTAAGTTTGGGCTAAAACAATACAAATCTTCACTTATAAATGACGGCCACATTAGTGTGAAAGATGCACGTTTTTATTTTGCTGATTTGTGTTGCACACATCAAAGAGAGTTGTAAATTAATGTGAATGATGGGATGAATGTGGATTTTCTTTATTCGAAAGAATACTTTAATATGAGCACAGGGAGCAACATTAATTATTTTATCCAAAGATTTTTTTTCTCTTTTAAAAGTGAAGTTGAACAAAACCAGAGATTTAACACAAAATGTCATGGTTAGTATGATTTGTGATAGGAGTTTAATTACTGAATATTTCTTTATGTGTGGAAATTCAAAGTATTTGATGCAGAAATAACCATATAACGTCTTAGAAAAGATAGTTTTCGGTGCCTTATTCCTAATATATTAGTTAAAATTCAACCCTCATACACTTCGACGGTTGTGAATAAACAAATGTGCCCCTTTTGTTTTCCTCCCAGATAATCCGATAGTTCATAAACTCTGTGACAATATGAATCAGTCGTGCATCTTAAAATCAAAATGTGCTACAAACAGTTTGAGTAGAAATGCTGTATATCGTTGCTGAACCCTTTATTTTCCGAATTAACTTAGCAGCTACTTTTAAATTTTATTTTAGCATCATTAGATACGTTTTAATTGAGAATAACCCCAAGGAAAGATGAAAAACTTTTTTAATTAAATAAATTTTTAATTATTAATCAAATTAAATTATTTTAATTTGTCTTCATCTACCATCTACTGCTAGCAGTCGGAACGATATTCCTCATGTTCGAAACTGTAAGCAAAAACTGTCAAATTACGAAGATTTAAGCATTATTAAAGTAGTACTTTTAAGTACCATCGGGAAATAAAGGGTTCACAAGCAACACCACCTATCTCAATTTTTTGAAATTTCAAAGAGGAAGAAAAAACTGTATTTTTCGCACCCAATTACGAATATTTCCGCTCTTTTTAAATCTGATATGAACGCAAGACCGTATGTTCGTACAAGAAGTGAAAAAAAATCCAGAAATATTCATTATTGGTTGCGAAAAAGTTTTTTTTTCCTCTTTTCAAATTTCAAAAAATTGAGATAGGTGGTTCTGCTTGTTAAGCGAGGTTATGTTTCAATATTTCCAAGTTATGTCATGAATTTATTTTTACTTACTATATCTAAAAGTTTGCTGAATTCATTATACCGACGAAAGACGAACCACTTATGACCAGCAGCTTCAACGACTACTTTATATACCTGAAACAAGAATTCAAAGAAATACATAATATCAATAACTTACAATATTTATTACGATAAAGTACACAGACATAAAATGGCAGCTTTATTTTTTGTTGAAGCTTCAGTTTGCGAAAAATTTAAGTCATCTTTGTTTCATAATTTGACTTCAACAGATTACACTTCTTAAATTAAGCCCTTTGTTACGAGTCCCTTCAAAACATACATTTCCATAACATTCAGAATGTTGGGAAAAGTGAGTATCTACCGGAATTCTGGTCTAATTTTCATTGAAGTCAGTAATATTACCAACATTTTTTTCAAACACTTCTAAATATGATAGATGTTGAAACATTTTGCATCCTAAAAACGTCTTCCAGTTTCTTTGAGTGCAAGGGCTGAAATATAAATGCAATTCAAATTTGCTTTGTATCAAACTTTAACCATTTCGGCTCTAATGGGCATATACAGGGCATTTTTTAACTGACATTACTCAGAGCCATATGTAGCTTGATCTATCAGCTAAAATGCCACCAAATTTGGTAGGAAGACTAATACGACATGGGGAAAATATTCTGTAGAAAAAAATTACTTCAAAAAATCGCCGATAGAAAAAAATGTGGGGGAAACGTGGCGCTGTTGTTGTTTACACAACTGAGAATTATACAAATGAATAACAAAGAAGAAATTTCAGTGCAAAACCGCTTTAATAAGCAAATAAATGCTCGAAAGGGTTACAGAGATGTAATTATAGTGCACCATAACGGGCATTTATTTGCTTATTAAAGCGGTTTTGTACTGAAATTTCTTCTTTGTTATTCATTTGTCTAATTCAGTTTTGTAGACTACAACAGTGCCACAATTCAACTATTTTTTTTCACAGAATCTTTTTCCCCCACGTCGTCATTAGTCCCCCTACCAAATTTGGTGGCATTTTAGCTGATAGATCGAGCTACAGAAGGTTCCAAGTAGTATCAGTGTAAAAAAACACTGTTTCTCTTCATGGATTATCCGGATATCTTTGGGGGAAGGTAGATGCGTTTTAGAAATTAATATACACTACATGATCGAAAATATCCGGACACTTTCGGATTTATACATTTCATCGAATTTCTCCTGAAAGGTTAGAGGAACTGCACTTGACTTTCGACCATGTGATGAATAGGCTTGAACTCACATTTTACAGTAAAGATTTGGTCACGAGAGCATTTGGAGTACCGGCCAGAAATTGATGAAGAAAATAATTTCGGCTCATCCCGTTTCACAGAAAGCTAATTAATGATTTGCAAATTTCACCACGGGTTTTTGTTTGCTAAACACGTTGTTTACATGCATTTTCGTAAAAATAACATGTATATTCGGGAAGATATAAAGGGTTTCTGAAAAAATCCCAATTTTTTTTCTCATGCTTTTCGCTTATAACATGCAGAGTTTTCAACTTAATTATACGAAACTAACAGAATACGAGAAAATAGGTTAGAGAAGCATTCTGTTAAGATTTGAAGTAAATACTTTGAATAATAGATTATGAATTAGCCTCTTGTTAGCAAATTTGTTATTTGTATTTTCAGCATCTGAAGTGGGCACCGGAATTTTTTTTTAATTTTTATCCTATGGCTTAGCTAGTAGCGGGAGCTGGAACATAGTAGCTTCGCTATATCATATCATTGAATATGAGGAATCTGCGTTTTTTAATTACTGAAATGAAGCATGAAAAATTGTTCTCGCGATGCCTGCGGCATCTAAAATGGGCCCCGGGCAAATTTTTTAACTTTAAAATACATCCTACGGCTTCGCTAGCAGCGGGGGACGGAACCTAGTAGCTTCGATAGTTCATTGAATGTAAGGAATCTGCGTTTATAGTGGAATTGTCCATAACTGTTTCTAATAGAGATACCGAGACAATTCCTGTGTATTCTGGAACCTTCATTTTGTCGCCAAAGCCGCCAAATTTGTCGCCAAGTTGCCTAAACGGTCGCCAAGGTCTATTGTCATTGACTTCCTTCCAATACGTATTCCTGTAAATCTCTCTTCCCAACTATAAGACTAATATGGCAAGAAAGCGACATTACTGTTTTGTGACAGTATTATAGTGGTTTTAATTTTGCACCGGTTATAACTGATTTGCAAATCAGTGTGTAATTTATAAAAAAACGGACTTGTTTTAATGTCAGATTGTTTATTTTACACTTTCACTGTCCATCATTAGTTATTCTATAGAATACCTAGTTATTTCATAGAATAACTAGGTAAAGTATGAAATAATCTATTTTACACTTTAACTGACTTGATCAGTTATTCGATAGAATAAATGAATTATACACTATAACTGTGACATGCATAAAATAATGTAGCACTTTCATAAAATATTGCTCACAAATACAATAAGTTCTTACAATTCTAAAGTAAATAATACTTAAATCTGATTTATTTACCGTGAATTTTTTGTTCTTTTCAACTGTTTCTGAATTTGTAACACTAACAGTGGGTGAGGTGGCCCCTGCTTCTGTGTCAGGCGCAGGTTCATTTCCAGATGAATTCATTACTTTTACGTCAGTGGCTAGAATAATATTGCATCTTATATATGATTTATGGGGAGTAAAACATATTGCAGAAAGACTAATTAATAAGACGATGATAAGTAGATGAGCAAAAAACATTTAAAAACTAAAATGTACAGTGTCTCCAAGTAAATAAAAACACAGCAAATAACCTTTCAAATGAGTAGGAGTGAAATGCATATGCTCAAAATGCAAATGAATAAAATTTATTCGTCCAGGCACATATTGTCGGTATACTGCTGAAAGTGGCCAAGACAAAAGAAAAATGAGCAAATGTGTTCTTGTTTTAAAATGCCGTCTCTGTCACAGGAAAAATTTCTCATATCAATATATCGTCAATATAAAATATATGCTGCATATATATTGATATTTACAATTTTTCTGTTATAGGGATAACACTTTAAAACAACAAGAACATATCAACTCGTATTTCTTTTTCTTTTGATTTGATCAGTTTTAACAGTATACCGACGATATGTCTTAATTCTGAATTAAAAAATTTCTATCTTTCATATAAGCTTCAAAAATTAAATATGATAAACAATGAACACATTAAACTTAGAAATAAAACTTTTTCTAATTAAAAAGTTAAAAATAGTAAAAACGTATTTCTGTGCAAAATATTAATCTATAATATACAAAGACATTTAAATGTAAAAACTTACTATTTTTTTTAAAGCATTGATGAAATTTAAAGCAAGCTAAGCTTTTAATTGTTTCAAATACAGTAAAACCTGTACTAAACAGAATTTAAAGGGACTAGAGAAATTTTCCATTTTAGACAGGGTTCCGTTTCATACAGGGATCATTAGTATATGAGGATTTCAACTGTATTTAATCATTATTTAAATTAAATCGATTGTAATAAAAAAGATATTCTAAGATTAACAAAATACCAAACAAATATAAATATTAAAATAATTACGTTTTAATAAGTGCCATATTTTAAAATTAAGTTTTAGTTAAATTTTAAAATTACACAATAACAAAAATTATGAAACATATAAAAGTTAGATGTTTGTATGCATTTTATTTTAATAATATTGCTTTTAGGCACTAAATAGAAATAAATATCATAGTCATTACTTACTCTAAACAATTGATTATCCTTACTCAAAAGCTACAAATTTAAGGAAAATTAGCTTATTTGCTAAATCTACATTTTAAAATAATCCAGCATTGTTTTCTGTACATATCTTTTATGAATAAATCTTCGCTCTGTTAATATTCTCGTATTCTTCAAAAGTTCAAGCATTTCAGCATCTCTCTGACTTATGGCAAACTTTTCAAGTTTAGGTAATATATCTAAAAAGGATCCATATGATTTAATGGAGAGTTGTTCTTTATCGGAAATGTTCCGATTTATGTTATCATTGTTTGTATGCCTTTGAATTACATCATTCACCTTATCAATAGGAGCCTCTGTTAGAATATCGTCGTCGATTGATATGAATTCTTTTGCACTCGTATCGGAAAGTTTACCGTTGTTCAACAAAATTTGCAGATCACTTCGTCTGATGAATAATTTTCTATGCAAACATTTCCAGGTAAATTTGCCACAACAAAACTTTCTTTACCGAAGAAAATAAAAAGAACTTTTGGAAAACAAGCGAGTTTTTGTCCTTAAGAACAGGTTTTCTAAATCGGGGGGACACCGTGAGTTCACGGAGGAGAGGCTGCCGTATAAGTAAGCAGGCTCTCGTCAACCCGATGGCACAATAACGGTGGTGTGGCTCTTTGGGCCCACTTCCGATGACGGGTCGTACCCCGGTAAAACGGGGGGTTGCTGTATGAGCCGCTCGTAATGGGGGCTATTATGCAGGAACCACAGTGCCTGACTATCTGTTGCGGCGGCCGGTCTTTCAGTTGTTGCCCGGATGCTTAGGCAGGGCGGGGTGATGTTCCTTTGGTCTAACGATGAAATACTGTGAATTCTTCTTTGAAATTCTGTCTGTTTCCGCGTTAGACAGTTTCCGTTTAATGGAGGGGATGTAATATGGATCTTTCTATATTTTTCGGCGGGACCAAATATTTTTTCCGCTTAAGATAGGATTCCGTTTCTCGCAGTGTCTGTTTTAAACAAATTTTAATGTATCTCGTACAAGGGAACAAATTTAATGAAAAATTATTAGAAAATGAGTATGTATTTTTAAAATACTCGCAACTTTATTTCAGACAATTTCTTAAACAGTCATGAAGTAATTTTTCTCTCATCTACAGAATTTTTAGAGAGTAGATTAACTGCAGTGACTCAAACTGAAACAATTTAATAACTTATTTTTAACAGATTCACGAACAGTAGAAAAGAAAAGGCGAAACAAAATGCAAATACTCAATGAGCCAGTTAGCCATAACTTTAAAGTATATAATAATGCAAAAAAATCAAGGCTATATGGAATTGAATGATGATAATGTGGCTTATAAATTTTAATATAAAAGCATTCATGTCATTTTGAACCACAACGAAAATTAATGTTACAGCATTCACGTCCGCGAAAACGTAAAATGATTAATTAGGTCAAGGCTTCTCAAACTGTGGGTTGAGATCCGAAATGGGGGACTAGGAAACCTGGAGGTATTTTTTTAAAAATGTCATTTTAAGACACGACATCTTTAAATTAAAATAAACCTAATTGCAATACGTTATTGTTACGATTTTTTCATGTTTACAAACTTGTTTGCTGGCCAGCGTGGCCTAGTTCTGGCCGACTCGTCAGTTAACCACTTAACAGTTTTGCACGTGGGTCATACGTGCATCGAATCATCGTATTTTTGAACTGATAAACTAAGATAAGTCATTCATAAACATTGTAATTCGAAAAAAATTACATAACATTCAAAAACATCAAATGTTCCATGGCCTCTGAACCAATTGTCATACGATTTTATTTAACCTCCTAATTAGATACCACCACCCATTTAGGATAGTTATTGTTTCAATCTATTTAAAGATGGTAAAGGATACTTGAAGCATTTAAGCGTGTCCAGGTGATTTTTGTATTTAAAATTACTTGTTAAGATCACTTAAATACGGATTTTAATAGCAAAAATTCTGTAATTGGATGCACGTAGCAGAGACGTCATTGTATGTTAAGGGGTTAATTGAATAAAAAACGACAGCACAGTGCCCTACCTTACTAAAACAAAACCGAGACAACAGCTCAAGTAGTAATGGATTAATAAGGATGCCAATACACCAAAAGAAAAGACGGTGATTTTAACACCGACATTTGTTTTTATTAGTGACTGACAACCTTGCTGGTCATAAGGGAAACATACGTGCGAGTTTAGTTTTAGTCAAATTTACGGCCCTTCTTGAAATAACACGAGGGCTATTTTGAGACGGAATTCGTAGCTTTGAACCGTGATCAATCAGATGACGAGGATGATGCCTAAGCCGGAACCCCCTCTTCAAACTTCCTTACCACACCAGTACATATTGCGAGATATCTACAGATAGCGAAGGATAGGCAGATGGTTATAACATTAATGCGGAAAATACTTCTTTAAATTCGCTGGTGCGGAGGAATGTTTCTAGTAGCAGAAGTGGCGAACTGGATTTCTTTGAAGATGGATGTTTTTGGATGTTGACAAAGTGAGAAAAGGATTTTCAAATATTCTAACGATAAATAAGAGCAATTCCCCACATTTATAAGTCTGAATATAACAATGAATGGAGATGTAGCTTGAATTGAGTTAAGAAATATTGAAATTTGACTGTTTTCTACCAAAACTTTAAATAAAGAATGAAATATTTGTATAACTATGACAAATATATTTTAATATTAATCGTACATTTGGTGCATATCACAAGTTTTTTTTCTGCTATATTAAATGCCGGAAGTTTTTTAAAATGAGCTATTAGCAGAAGTTAAGAGTTAATTGCTAATTGAAGGGAGGTGTTTTTGCAGAATAAATTCTTAATAATGCTGGCAGAATTTTAAATATTAAACACGTATTTCATTACACGCATTTTTACGTTAAAGATATGCGTTTTTAAGTTACGTTCTTTAAAAGTTTGCAAGTGTGAGATAAGTTAGATGACTAAATTTTATGGCTTGAAACTTAGATTAGAGATGTTGGGAATCGTTAATCATTTGAATTGTTTGGGATGTAGTTTCGTAAGTACTTTCCTTTAAATATAAGATTAAGAAAACCTACACTGGATGTAGAAACCTTTTGCAACCGAAAAAGAAAGAATTTCTGTTGATTTACGCTCAGTTCAATTATTCTGAACAGAAATGTCTGAACGTAGAAATACAAGAATTTACCGATTTATCAAGCGACACGCTTTTGCAAGGTAAGCAAGCTTAGAAAATTCCTCGATGAATTTTGGTCCTGAATTAAAAAATGATTATCATTCAATATCCAACTTATTTCCTAGCGTACTTTTCCTATTCTGCTCATTAGAATGAAATTACCTTTCCTTCATAGATGACAAGTCCAATCACTGCACGTTTCTTCAACACTTAGATGCATAAATATCGAACCTAGGTTCAACTTTTTACGTAAAAACAAATAAGCCCTCCCAGTTCAATCGTATTGCATTTTTCTGGGCTAATACGAGTGCAATAATTAATAGTTATATTTAAATAAGGAGTTATTAGTTATATTATCTGTAAAAATTATTATTAAGAATTTTATTAAATACTTAATACCATCTCAATAAAAATGTGCTTCGAATTGTAATTTCTTATGAATATTTTATTTACACAATATTTTAGACATCCATTTTCCCTACGTTCGTGTAAATTTTTCTGGGGAAAAGTGGGGAGAAAGATTGACAAGCCCCGACTCGGGGAACCACTTTTAGGAAACCTTTTTAACAATTGAAATAAAATATTTGTTATACCCAAATTACCATGCATACATCAAAAACGATAATGAATAAATAATGCACATTTTTGCTTCATTTGCCGAACATGTCTGACGTTACCTGGGAACTGCGTATTCGAATCAGCTGAAAAAGTGCTGCTTAAATAGCTTTAGAAATCGATTTCCTTTTGTAGTGTGCTGCTTTTAACATTGCGCGATTTTATTTGAATTTGTTGAGTATTAAACAAGAAATGTGACTATTATGCATTAATTACATGAAATGAGCTTTATGAATATAATTTATCCTCGTTCACAAAATATTACTGCAGAGAGTTTGATACAACATACAAGCACATATAATGTTTCTAAATACCAGCTCTTAAAATAAGAAAAAATTTCCAACCAAGGGCTCAGTTTGTAGCATTAGCTTAGCTTGCACGAGCTTAGCTTAGCACGAGCTTGAAAAATATTGTAAACTAATTAGAATTGTTCCGAATAAATACAAGAATATAAAATATCGATATGTGTGCACCTATTACTTAAAGATCAATCAATTTTTTATTGCATAAAAATACCATTTGAATCCACAAACTGTCCAGATTTAGAGAATTTTCTAGCCGTGTGCATGTCGACATACCGACTCAGAATTTTATGAGCAATTTCACAAAATATTAAAAATTACAATTTCACGCTGCCAACAGTTTTAAAATATAAATTTGGATAAAAAACAGTAACACAAAGTATTTATATCAATAATTAATAGTAATAAGAAATAGACAATGAATAACAGGCAGCAAAATGAATTAAAGGTTGTTAAAAAAATTTCAGACGGAATAATTATACAGGAATAACCTCATAATCTTGATTCACCATTTCATACTTTAAAAGAATTGTTAATTACTAATCCTTTACTTAAGAATAAAAGCAGAAATAATTTTTATTGAGGATTTTAGATTGATTTTACATACATGGATACATATGATAACATGTTTGATATTATAATTTTCAAGACGACTCAAATTTTTAAGCTTAAAAATAAACATGCATCTAATAATGTGATACATAAGCAGTATTGAAGACAATAAGCTGATGAATATTTGTAAATATGGGCAAACATGTTATAGAAAGTACGGGTTGTAATATTAAACGGAAATAGGTAGGGAGTTGCCTAGAAAATAAACTGCAGTAAAAATAATATACTCAAAACAATAAGCTAAATATAAATTTCATATTATCGAATTAATATAGTCAGATGTCAATCAATTTTTTTTAAAAAAAAAGAAACACCTACCTTAATTTAGTTTAAATTCAAACCTGAAATCAAAAGGAGATCACATTTGCTTGTATTTCAAATATTTGTTTAAATAAATGCAATTTACGCTGAATTTCGATGGCAGATTTTATACAATCGAGGAAAATTTGTTTTTATCTAAAGAAATTTTAAAAATCGAAAAATAATTCAATTTCATTTTAAAGAAAAAAGGCATCAATAAATATTTCATGTCACATCTAGCTATTACCAGACAGAACTGAATAAAAAATATTTCATGTCATATTAAAAGTCAATGATAATAAATAATTAAAAAAAACATCTTTAAAATTATTTGCGAGAAGTCCAATTAGCAATTGCAATATGTTTATTTTCATATTTACCTGATTTTAGCTTTATTTTCAATGCCAAAGAATTTCAAAATAAAATTCATGAATAAAATCTACCAGAAAAGTTATTTCGATGTTTTCACAGAAATTACTCGGTAGTTTTTACTTTTATCTGAAAGAGGGACTAACGCCAGAATCCGAATTTAAATATATCAAAATACGCAGAAAAATTTATATTATAAACAAATCAAAGAAGCATTCCGCTGTTTTAATAGATAAAAATCATCTAATGCAAAATCATCTGTGAAAACGAAAAACTCTTAACAAGCCATACCTGATGAAACGAAGAGGATTTTATTTTTTAAATAGTGAAATGTGTTTATCTGAAAGTAACATGTTCAGTTCGAGCATAACACAACGTCAGAGTGAGATAAGGAAACGAAGAAGGCGGATCATGCTCCCGGAGCAAAGTTTGCTTTAGATTTGTTGCGCAAGATAACTTTATCACAAAAGCACTCAAAAAAGAAAATATTCTCTAGATTTAATCAACTAACGAGTCAAATATTTATGTTACCTTTATTAGGATGATAGATCATTTCAAAATATCTTTTCACCATCTTTGTGGACGTTCTTACTCCAGGCCACTAAAAATAAAAAGATCTTTAGAACGCATATGAAAAGACCAGGACATACATAGAGCAATTATTTGGAAAATGGTGCTTCTTTAGATTAGAATTAGGTCTGAATTTTAAACAATCTATATATCTTGATTTGAAATGAAAACGACTAAACAGAGATACGCATATCTTTTTATCAGATATAGTTCATGTCTTCTATTTACCAAAATATTGGTGTGCTTGACAGATAACGAAACTGGAAAAGTTTGTAGGGAAGAATTCAAAAGAAAAGTATATATTTACTTCACTTCTGAATGGCACTCATTTGGGAGATCTTAAGTCATCCCAAAAGGGGAAAAAATAACAGATGGAACGTCCAGGCCCAAATAATTGTTTCTTATTTTAAATAAACGGTCGAAATCAGATTAATTATTTTTCTTTTCTACCAAACTTCTTTTCAAATTTCGATCTGACAACAGTAATTTTCGGATCCATCTGAAAGTTGAACTATTGTACATAATTTTTTATTTCTTACATAAATGTTTTAAGAGCAGCAAACACAATACAAAAATATACACAGTAATAAAGACTGGCATTTACATACAATTGCTTTATCTAGAATGTTTCTTAGTAAGATATGAGTGTAATGCTTCATTTTATGTGTTTGTTTCCTATCATCACCAGTAGTTCACGATAAGCTCTAGTAGGATGTTCATTCATTTTTATTTTATGCATCAAAATGCTCCCCATTTTTTCTCTTGTCACTTGCAAATGATCAAACCAATTTCTTTATAATAGAGAGATGAATTCGTAAAGGTTTTTTAAAAATTATTTACACTTATTTATTTCAAATGACAGTCACACTAGAGCATCTCAGCAGAAGTTCTGTGATCTCTCTCGATAAATATTGAAAGACTCAAATGTAGCATAATTACAAAAACTCAGTAGAAAAAGAGAGGATTAGGTTTGCGCTGTAAATTACTCAGATTTGTCCTCGGTTACTATCGCAATTTTTCACATGAGATTTCAGATGAAATGGAAGAGTCTGACCTGGAGAAAATGCAAAATTTGATACAGAGTTGCTTTGAATATTGCATGAACTAACATAATGCATATTAAAATAAGGAAAAAAGGAGATTCACGATTAGGAAATACAATATTACCCCCCCCCCCTTTTACACTTTTCAAGTGACAAAAAGAATAGTAGAGCAAACCGGGAGAAATGTAAATCGCAGGAAACCACTTCCATAGGTAAAAATGCTCTCCGAGATTTTAGGGGAATAGCAAAAGGGGTTGTCAACGACTGGAAAACGTTAAACACGGGAACGAAAATGAGGCTGAATTCTGTATTAGAGACTATCATCTATTTGCTGATGAATAAATCAACTTCGATCAAATACAAGAAGTAGATCCATTTTCTATTCGATTATTAACTGTTTTTCACATTTAAATGACATAAAACAAAGAACTACTTCTGTTTTAGTTAGATGAATGTCCCGTTTTTAAGCCACACTAAGGCTATGTAGAATCGTACCTCGTCATTTGAAACCGTGGTTAACTAATGGGTACGACACCTGACCAGTGGCGTATTTTGACAATATGAGGCCACAGGCAAAATATTGATTTGATGCCCTTCCCCTCGCCCAATTTTGTAAATATACCGTCGGTTTAAGAGGTCTATTCTGGTACCCCCGGTTGGGTTGGGAGACGCCACTTTTCCCGTTGTTAACGTGCGGAAAAAGTGACGTCTCCCAACCCAACCGTTGGTACCAGAATAGACCCATAAGACTGTGATGCACTCCAAATAAATTTTGAGGCCCCTCAAAGTCTCGAGGTGAGCGCCTCAAGCACCTGTGCGAAAAAACGCCACTGCACCTGATACGGTAACCCGTCTCCAAATTTCCACATTTCACTAACTGGAGGACGTTTATTTAGTTTAGTTATATTAACGTCCCGTTTTGAAGCAACACGAGGGCTATTTTCGGACGGACCTCGTAATTTTGAACCGCTGTCAGATGACGAGGACGTTTGATCCAGACGAATTTATCGTGTAGCAGGCCTGGTTAATGACAGATCTTTGGTAGAATCAGGTTTCGAACGCGCGATCCTCCATTCTACCAGGCCGCCAGAGCTGTTTTAGAAAATCTCTGTTTCTTTTAATGAAGTAAACAAAACAGAGGGAGAAAAGGTCAATCTAAATCATGTTATTAATATGCGTTATTATTAATTATTAGATAGCCATAGGTTTTATTTTTCTATAATGCGGCACTTTCAAAAATTAGCAAAGCAAGGGGGGAAAAGTTACAAACTTGAAGCACTGGCAAATTAAATGGAATTTCACAAAAACTAATTCTTAAATGTTGATAACTATACCTTTGGCATTTTTCAAAATCGAAGTTATCTAAAATGTGATATCACTCATTCAGCGCAAACACAGCTTGATTTTAGTTTTTCTTATAATCCAAACGAAGAATCTAAAATTGCCGTTTGCTTCTTTAGACAAAGACGATTTCTTCCGGCACTTTTCTATGACTCAGTATATCTAAAGGAAAGTTAAGGTATTTAAGGTATTTCATTATGCAGAAAGAAACAATATGACTCATGAGCTAGAGTTCAAGTGAAGTAAAGCCTTGTCTTCAGTCTATGGTCTCGATCCCAGAAATACACTAAATGAAATACAAATACAATGTACTGTTAACAAATAAAATACAATAAAAATTTTAATAAAGTATCGTAAAAAAACAAAGGAGAATGTGAAAATTTTGTTCTGTTAGGACTATTTTTCCAATTATAAGTACTTTATCGAACACGAAAAAGGAGACAAAAATTAAACGTATATTTCTTCATCATGCAAGAACAACTAAAGAATAAGCCTCTTACGGGACACACTTTTTAAGGCCAGACCAGGAAATATTCATCAAGAGCATTTTCATTTATGGTTAGACTGATTTGTTTGAAGCAGGGGTGTAGTGGAGCCGGTTCGAGGTTAGAGTGTCCGGCACTGCTTAACCCTAGAATGGTAACGTTAGACTTTGCAGTTTCAATGGAAAAAGGAGTCAATTTGACTCAAAGTTACCACTGCAGGGTTAATTTGATAATTCACCACTGATTTGAGGGCTGTTCTGTTGTCTCAAAAGAGTACTTCCGAATTACATTTTTCAGTGCATCTGAAGTATCTTTTTTCGACGTGCTTGGAACTTCCATTGCGTGTGGTGTGTTCTAATGAATTTCAAATTTTCTAAACTTAGCATGTGTTGCTAAGCAACGTTTTATTTGTTAACAAGTACAAGTGAAATAATTTGACAAGAGAGAGAGAGACAAAAATTAAACTTTGCATTAAACAGAATGGCGCAAAAACATATCACTGCAAATAAATATGTAGTGATTAGACACTTAAATGAAATATACAATAGGAAGAGCACTACAAAAATGAAATAAATTATTAAATACAAGGAACTCTATCATAACTATAAAAAGAAACAAAACACAACTGAATTCAAAGTGTCTGTCTCTGATGCTAAGAACGATAATAATTTGAGACAAGTACTTACAAGTGAAATAATTTAATAAGAGATATCAAAAATTTAACTTTGTATTAAACAGAGTGGCGCAAAAATGTAGCAACTTCCAATAAAATACAAAAGAAAGATATTTAATTACAAAAAAGAAAATACAGAAGAAACAGAAGAAGTAAACAATAGTGATAACAATATACCTTTAGCATCTAGTGATTGCATCAACAATATTGTCTATAATCAACTAATCCATTAAGATGGAATCAAACTACAAAAATCATGCTTCAACAAAAATTATAATGCATTAAGATTAAACAAATAAAATTGGAAAAAATAGAAGAGAATTCGAATGGCGAACTTTTTCAAAGTGCCACTCGCCATCGGAGTTCCAATATGGATAAATTTTCTGTCAAGGGAATGACTTAATATTCCATAGTTTTTATTTGTTAAAATACACCGAATCTTAACATTTATGATAAGTTTTATTTTAATTAAAGGATCTTTAATATTTTTAAGACTTTATCTATATGTTTGTATCCTTTATTTTTTTTTATAATCTAAAACAAATTCCACTCAAAATATTTTCATATAATCTGTGTAGAATTTCTTTTCAAAGTCCGGAAAATACAAAATAAAAGCAGAAGTCATCTACACTCGTTAATGTATCTCATCAAATCAAAGTTCTCTATGGATAGTGGGACGTCAGACTGGAAACTTAAAGGATGCATCTATTAGTAATGTAGCTGTCGATTCAGATCTAAGAAACTTCTAAAAATCGAAAAGTTTCTTTTCTCTATTAATATTTTAAATATTTGCCGTATTTAATATGGAAAGAAAAGAAAATATCGCTCAAGTAAAACAGATGAATAAATATAGGTACATTATAAAATTTTGACTTAAAACTAAATGCATAAAGTGATGCAGGGAAAATCGAACAGATTGAGTTGTTTGGTATATTGGATTTGGTGAACAGATTCGATTTTGATTATTAAATCGGGTAGCTTTCATCTAAAAGATATCATGAAAAATGAAAACTGATTAACGCTATACAAATATTTTGTAAAATTTCCGATTTATGAAATAAAATGCTGAAACTCTGTAGAAAGTACGAATGAATATTATGGGTACTAAAAACTACTTGAAATGGCTCTTCTGGATTTATTTCGAGCGAAATGAGCAATAACGTTTCCCATGTATTGGTATGACCATCAAATGATATGAAAACTCTAGCAGACAGACAAACAAACAGAATTTCTTTGAAGCGTTTCGCCCAAATTTTACTAGAATCACAAATTTGGTGTTGAGATTTCATCCCACGTTTCATTCCTCTAGCTGTTTCAGTTTCAGAACTATAATGTTCATATGCAACGGGGAAAAATCATTCAAATTTATCTACAATAATTTTTAAACTAATTTTTTAAATTTATCATTACATATTACTTCATTTTTCTTTATGATTCATTCTGAAAGTTATTTATTTTCAAATTTTATCCCGTGAAACATTATTCAGCAGTGAAAAAAATATTTAAAACGATTCCCTATCTCACCGGTGCTACTCCGAAAACAGTTCCCAGATTAAATGCCCATTGGAAAAAAAAGGAAGGCCGGGATTACAAAGTACATGCGGGATACGCATGCTCAAGAAGTCGGAACTGGAACAAAGGGACTTTCCAGTTCTGGAAGAGGGAAAAGCTTTCTGAGCAGACAGCGGATAGGGAAAATTCTCTGAAGTAACCTCGGTTTTATCCAGCTTTTTGGCACAGCTGAAAGCTTCAAAAGCTAATTTTATTGATAGATTTGGATATTACAAGCAAAACTAAATAAATAAGTAATTTAATTCATACACTGAAAAAAGTTGGGAGTGCTACAGTCCCGCAATCCCTATACACGAGCCGCACGTGGTAAGGAATATCAATTAATTCACATACGAAAATCGACCATTTTTTTGGATTACAGAATATCCTTTTCTTAACTTATTAATTTGTGACTTTTAGTAATTAAATGCAAGCATGACTCTCTTTACAGACTGCAAATTATCTAACGAAAGTATCAAAATAATATTTTATATGTCATCATCAATTCTGTCCGATTCTCATTCCTAAAGGATATCCAATATTGAGAAATACATAATCGTCGGCATGGTTCCTATTTTTAGAGTATAAATATTCTTTAAGCATACTACAAAAAAAATTATCTAGATTGAAGTAACAGTTTTTATTTAAAGAATATGAAAGCTTTAATTATATAAAAATATTTTAAAAGAGTATTCTATTATTTTGCACGTTCCATATTTGAAAATTCAAAGTAGGTTTTAGAAAACAAGTTTTAAACACTTCGAATCTCTATCTGATATTTATAGGTGAATAATTCACCTCGAAATATCGGTTAACAATCTAAATTCCTGATAAAATTCTTTTTTTAATTACAGTTTTAACCCAGACTATTTAATTTGTTAGCACACGTTTGCTGAAAAGAGTTTGAAACGTACAACCCAAATAAAATAGGATCCATACATACCTCGGATTAAAGCTGCCTAAATAAGAAGTCAGAAGAAGTGCTAAGAAGACGTTATCTTATCTTTAAGAGGGAAAGAAAAGGTCTAAGCAATTTTATTTTTCATTTGATTCTTTCCTTTCAAGTGCTTATCATAAAAACTCTTAGGATTCGAAGATTTTGTTAATTTATTGCGGCATTCAAGATATGTATTTTGTTCAAACGGCCGTGCTCTGTTTTGAATGCTTTCGCGTTCTGAATTTTCTGCTTCCTCTCCTGTCGTTGAAATAAGACGAATTGAGGCAATTCAGGCCAAGGAAATGCTTTAAACTGCTCGTATATTAAAGAAGGTTGCCCAAGAACAGGCCTATACCTAATTTTGTAAGAGAAGTTTCCTTCATTTGGAAGGAAGCTCCATTATACAGGGTGTCCTCACTCATCGTGGTCCAATAGCTAATTTCTAAACCATTAGAGATAGACATATAGTTCCAATTGGAAAAATGCTTTAAATGAAGGGGGCAATTATAATTTATGTTTTATGAGTCAATAAATATATTTCTGAAAAAGTTACGAATTCTAACTTTTTATACGGTCCTCCGGTCCTATCAATCATATTTAGTAAAATATTGTTGACACTCTAACATTTTTTTTAAAAAAAAGTCCCACTCTTTTGCGATTAAAACTGAATGAGTTATGGAACTTTGAATATCGCTGACTCAACCATTTTACACCATTTCAATAGCCGTCTTGAAGACGATCCACCAATCAATGCGCAGCACTTGCTCGACGAGACCGCTGATTGGTTAAAAATCATGAAATTCAAAGCTCCGTAACTCGCTCAGTTTGAGTCGCAGAAGAGTGGTACTTTTTTTTGTTTAAAATGCTATTGTGTGAAGAATATTTTAATAAATATGACCAATAGGACCGGGGGACCGTATAAAAAGTTAAAATTCGTAACTTTTTCAGAAATATATTTATTGACTCATAAAACATAAATTATAATTTCCCCCTTCATTTAAAGCATTTTTCCAATTGGAACTATATGTCTATCTCTAACGGTTTAGAAATTAGCTATTGTACCACGATAAGTGTGGACACCCTGTATATAGTACCTGCTTTTAAATTCTAAATTCGATCTTCTTTCGGGCCGTTCTCAAACAGCATGAAGTTTCCATCGATATCAAGTGTTTGATTTTCATCTTCTGACCGTTACAATTTTGTAGTTACTGTATCATTTCAACTGGTCAACAAACGCCCGTCTTCAAACCTACTTGAATTCCAAAAGAAAGCATTATCCAATGGGACGGGACAAAAAAAAATGAATCATACCTCATATAGAAAATCTTAACGAAATGCAGATCAAATTGTGTCTAATCGTCAGTTCGAATTATCGAGATATTTCTATGCAATCCAGACAATTTCGTTCATAAATTATGTATGAATTAAGTCACAACTGTACACTTGTAATAGAAATAGAATTAAACAAACATTTTTTTGATTATAATTTCGTTTACAAGTATAAAATGTTTTAACATCAATTCAAAATATAGGCTTCTTTAGTAATTATTGTCACATATACGATTTCGTGCATATATTTGTTTATCTTAGCTTGTTTAATTTTTTTTTAATTTATTGCACTCTTAATATGTTAAAATGTTTCGTACAACAAGAGAAATTTTTGATGCAATATATAAAATTGTTTAGCATTAATAGATTTTAATTGGGTGTATAAAAAAGATATTTTTAATACACTCTTTTACCGAAGATTAAATATTAACTATTGAAATTCTCTAAGAATGGAAGCAAATAAACACTGCAGCAATTAGCACGTCATTCAAAAATAACTTCCCTAATAGCATTTCTTTTGATGTTATTATTAAGCAATAGCCGCCTATGGCGACCATCTCGATTATTTATAGTATTATCATCCGAAGTTAAAAGTAATTTAAGTATCAAAGCTAAAAATAAGATTTTTAAAACTGCATTTCAAGCAATGGGAAAAAACGAACCAACGAAAGTTTGCTACTTCAAATTCAAATAATGGAAAAATAACATCGGACTAAAAAATTGTCAAAGAAATGAAAATGAGCTGCATATATTATAACTAAAAAAGGTACTGTTGCCAACTTGTATTTGAGTCGTGCAGAAGTCAATGAGGATAAGTCCAGAAAAAAAAATGAGAAAATTCATGTTTTTAAATACAATAATTTTTAAAATTTTTGGTTTATTAATTTGATTTGTGAAAGTATATAAGGTCTTCTAATGAAGCAACGAGTGAATCTTTTAATAACTAAAAATAATGTTATTAATTCCATCAAAATTTACAAAAACCAGAAGACAAAAAAATATACAACAACAAAGGCGATATCAGCAAATTTAAAATGATTTAAATAATCTTTTTATACAGATATTAAATCAAGATTCACAGATTTTTACACATCGATGCGGCCGAATATATAAGAAGGCAATGGCTTGATCATAAAATTTCTTAAACTTGCAGGCACATTAAAAAAAGAAACAAAGAATGCACCAGGATGTAAGAAAATCGCATGTATTGTTTTTTTATCATAATCGCCTTATAAAATGTATTGTTTTATATATAATATCTATGCATTTACTGTCGGTTTCGAAATAAAACAACATTAATCTGTAGGTCACAGAGAAAAGGGAAAAATAAACATATCAAAAATTATGTTTCAGTTTAAAAGTTAGAAAATATGCTTATATGCCGTGTTTTATGGTTAAATAATGTGCATCGATATAGAAAAAACAAAATCCTTACAATTGCCAACAGCATATCAAAACTCATTTCAAAAATATGCTTTCGCTTAGTCCTCAATCCAAGATAATTAGATTAAAATTAAAATGCATTCTGAAAGTTATGCGGTGAATGGAAGATTACAGAAATGAAGTGATTTTACAAACACCAGGCAATTCAGTTTTATTTTCTCACAAAAGATTTTGTTTTCTATAAAAAACGAAATAGCTGCAAGCTTTATCTTTAATCCCATGTATATAATCACATATATGTAAGCGAGCATAGTTATATCAAATGCTGGGAAAATAAAAATAAGTTATTTATATTTTAAAAGTCAAAAAATAAATACTCGTAAGTAAAAATAGCAGAAAAAACGTTACTTTCTAAAAGGATACTTTTAATCCAAATTAATTTGTAATCCGTAAGAGGAGAGAGCCAGTACAAAACCATTCCACTGGAAATGAGAGATGAAAAAGCACAGATCCCAAACCCGGACGCATTAAGATTGTGCGTTATTAATTTATAACTCGATTGACCTCAAGTTTCATTAATCGAAAGAATTTTCGCTTGGTAAGAAAACCGAGCTATTTACGTCATCGAAACCTGCGATTAAAAAGAAATTTCCATCCATTCCCATTAGTGAGAAGAGTTTCTGTCATCGGAAGGAATGCAAACAAGAAAAATTCCGAATGGTATTTTATCACAAATCATTTGATAAGACTTGTTTCAATTATGTCGATTTAGGAAATAAGGAACTCAGTATTTCATTGAAAACCTTTCTGGTTTATTTTTTTCTGCGCTGCACGGTTATGGATCAAATGCAATATTTGTTCATGATATTGGAAAATTTATGGTGCCATTTCATGCTGGTTTATATTTAGATAAACAGAAGAAAAATGTCGTTTAAAATAAGCTGAGTGTTGGGAGATAAAAAGAAAACTGCTGAGCAATAACTTTTCCGATAACTTTACAAATAAATTCTTTTTAAAAATAATCTTAAATGATGACAAAACTTCATCAATTATGGTAAAGAATGTCTTTGCTGTCAAAGTGTAATATCCAAATTATCAAATACAAATAATAAAACGTTCATATGAAAATTACGAAAAAGGGTGGTATCGTCTACAAAATATGAAATCAACGACTAGTTTAAAAAATATACCCTCATAAATATAACGAAATCAGAAGGTATTATTATCTCTAAAATAAACATGGAAACAAAATTGGTACGTTAAAAGCGTGGCTTCTGAAAAGATATTTTAAGTCTAAAAGTGTAACTGGAGGTGTATCATGGATTGTTAACCATGGAAACCATTTATTTTGAAAATTTTATTATTAAAAGTAGAGATTGAAGCAAGATTTAACATATGTATAAATTGCTTGTCCAATGTGAAATAAATAATATTGTGTTACTCTTAAAAACTAAGTAATAGAAAAAACTTTCAAAACACTTATCTTTAAATGCTATTTATCGCCTATTCTTCGTATCGTGTAACAAAATCAAGTTTTAATGTCAGTATTTGGTGGGAATTCAGTTAGTTTTGTGTAGATAATAAATAATAAATGTAGAGTAAATGTTAGATAAGTCATTTTATTTCAAGAAAGAACACACGTTATAAAAAAAACCAAAGGAGAAAAAAAAATCTCATTCTCTTTCTGACCATAAGGCATGTAGTGGCATTTATGGAAATTCTCTTTTTCAACGACTAGCTTGGAATTCCGTCTGAGAACAGAACACATTTTAAGGAACTGATTTCCCACTTTCATGAAATAATGCAGAAACTGATGTTAGATCAGGGGTTGCCAACCTTTTTTCCCTCGTGTACCCCATGATTATTCTTTTTGTTTTCGCGTACCCCCTACAATCATATCCAACCCCCAACGCCCGTCCAAACCATTCGTCTATGCAAAGAAATTATTATCATTAATATTAAGGTTAGCTTAAGTTAGCTTAAAGGTGAAATTACTCGAATTATTAACATTTGCAGAACTTGTTTTTGTTTTTGCATTTTATACCATACTAGCTACGTGGCCCGGCGTTGCACGGGCTATCTCGAACAATGCGTCATTCCCTGGCGGAGAGGAGAAGTGAGGTCATGTGACACATGTCCAGCATACTCTCCTAAATAAATAAGGAGAGCGGTTAAAACATTCCGTCAGAGAAACCGCGTCGAAATCGGCTTATTTAAAAAATTATACCATTATTTTGTAAAAAAAAAATTATACTGTGTCGTGGTGAAATGAATGGTCTATCCTATTCCGGAATTATTTTTTGTCCGACTTTAGTACGGAGGGAAGGTCATATGTTCAACATTCTCTCCTAAATAAATAAGGAGAAAAGAGCGGTTCAATCATTCCGTCCGCGTAAACGCGTCAAAATCTACTTATTTTAAAAAAAAATCGCAAAAAAATCGTTATTTTGTAAAGTTCCGATTCCGGAATTATTTTTTTGTCTGACTTTAGTACGGAAGGAATGAGATAACCCAGCGTTAATTGGAATCCATATTTTTTCACATGCCCAATTCCGGTTTATATACGCATGAACCAAGATACACTGAATACCTGAAATCTCAAAATAAAACCTCACGGAAAACAATATTTTTAGCAAAAACCCTATTTGAGCGATTTAATTTTCCCTGTTTCTTTATATCAATTACCAAAACCCGCACACAACTCTATCCACATTGACTTGTTGCATTGTTCAGGTTTCCATATTGCATTGTTGAATTTATCAACAATGAAAGTGATAAACGCAATTCAATATTTGTTTAAACAATAAAAACGGTTTGATTTGCGCTGCAACAACGAAAAGTATTGTTGTAAATTAGCTTTTAATTAATATCTTTTTTACTAATTAAAATTTTGGAATTTAAAAGGTCGAAATGGATTCCTTGTATTATTCCCCATCTTTTGGTACTTTACGCGCGCTTCTCCGTTCGGCGGTTCGTGAGAAGATAGCCGGACATACATACATACAGTCGAATTTTAATAGTGTAGATTAACAATAGTATTAATTCAATGTCAAAGCAGTATTGTAATTATTTCGTTTTAACTTATAAAGATAGCTAAAAATTACACTTCGTAATAATCAACTATTTAAGTGGTATAGTTATTAAATAGCAAGTAGGGGGAGTTGGGGTAGATTGATACGTGGGAACATTGATACAGTCCATAAATGTTGATGATTGGAATGACTCAAGATGTTCACATCCCCTCATATATATGCCAGTATAACCCTTCGCAAAGGGTATATTTTTCAGTCATGTTCAGTCAAAAGTTAATTTACAAATGAATCAATTCGCGAATCTTCTCATCTTAAGTAAATTTTACTCTAAGTACGTGTTGTGTGATTTCTTTAACTAGTTACGTTTTCCTGCCAGGGAATCTATTCCAAAAGTAGGAAAAAACGTTTATTTTTCTGAACTATATTAAAGTTCATAAAGGTTGTTTAGGCTGTTTAGCGTTGATTTTACGTGAGCACTTGTTTTAAGTCAAAAACTCTCTTGGGGCAGATTAATTCAATTGACTCCGAGGTACATTGATACGCATCTTCTGTGTGTATCAATGCGCCTTAACAGCAACTACTTTGCAAAATCTTCAGAAACGGAAAAAACATAAAAATGAACTATCTAAGAGAAACACGCAATTAAGTATTTGTTTAAACAATGAAAACGGTTTGAATTTCATTGCAAAAATGAAAAGTATTGTAATAAATCAAGTTAAAAATATTTTTACGAATTTATTAAAATTGGAGAAAAATATTGTACGGAAACTTAATTAATATCATCGAAAAGATAATTTTATGCATTTTCAGATGGTGTAAAAATTATTTTGTGCTATATTATTTTCGTAAATCATCAAGGAAGAACGCGAAAATTTCCCTTAAATCTTAATTAAATAAAATTTCCAAAAACGGCATTGAGGCACACATCCCCTCCCTCCAAAGTATTTTTAAACACACACACACAATCTCCTTTATTATTTGTAGAGATAAATTATTTTCTGAGGCATTATTGTTTCATTTTTTCAGTCTCATTAAAAATGTTGAATTTTGATTAAAATAAAAAGTTTCTACTTTGTTAAACTTTTAAATCTTGTTTTGGAATACAAAGTTTATTGATAAAACAAATTTTGTTTTGATCCCACATCTATTAATCATTATTTTTGATATTTCCGTGTGTATCAATGTACCCCTAGTATGGGGCAGATTGATACAAATCCATTTTTAGGAAAAAAGTGTAATAAGTATTTTATTATGTCATTTATGACCAAAACTCGACTGAAATCCTATATTTGATTAACAAATATATTAATATAGTGTATTAGTTCTAATCATTACCGTTGGTAAAAATTTTAGCTTTCTAAAAAAAAAGTGTATCAATGTCCCAGAATTCCCCTTACTCACTTAGAGAAACAAAATTCTCTAACTTTTTAATCCCTTGTGTTTTCTTCTTTCCGACATTATCAACTTTGATTTCGCGTACCACAGGTTGGGAACCTCTGTCCTAGATGCAGAACTGAACTCAGAATTGAAGCTGGAGTGTCTTCAGGACCAGCTTCCAAATATTGGACTTGCTCTGGAGCAGAACCGTCGTCGTCACCAGGAGATATGGAGCTCTCAAATGTTTTTCCATTCGTCAAAAGCCCTCAAATTCTTTTCAAAGAACTTACTGAGAAAAGCATTACGCTTATCAGGACTAATATTAAAAGGGACAAAAAAGTGTTGTTCATTTTTCATAATAGAATGGGTGAAAAGTAAATAATATCTTCAACCTGCAAACTTTTTTCAACTTCACAGTAAAAATAACAAAACAACCATGCGTTAAAATAGTCTAAGTTTAACTCGTTAAGCTGGAAACTGTTATAATAACTACTATAGGTTTGCCATAATTACCAAGCATTGATACGGGACGTTTAAGTGCTAAATAAATAAAACATGAAAAAATGGATAGGTAATTGTTTATTTTACTCTGATAAAAAAATCAATAAAGTTTAAGCAATCTAATAAAATGAACACGTAGAAAAATAAAAAAAAGATGCAAGACTAATCCTTTTTAGCTCAGTCATATTTTAAAGTTGATTTTCTTAATTGTATCATTTTCTTCTTTCACATAATTATAAAATTGGGCGAAAGTCATTTTAAAATTATAATTACAAATCAAAATTGCTTCAGTTGTCTCCACTGACAACCTGTTTCTTTCGTCAGACCATTGAGTTTGCATTAGGAAAAATACTCTCTTCACATTTGCATTGTGGGCTAGAATGGCAAATACGTATTCGCATAGCTTTATTAGATATGACTTTTGATCAATGTCCTTTTTATCTGCAAAAAACTTCAGCCATTTCTCTCCCATACTCAATTTTGTAGTTGTTTCGCAGTTTTGGTTGTATTATTTTTTATCTAAATAATCTTTTAAATATAAAACTAGTTGAATAGAATATCAGTGTTGGCAGTATCGAAGTTTCTTACTTGTAAATATGCAATGGTTCGTTTTATTTCTTCGGTTGAGAGTCATCCAGTCGAACGCAATGAATTTTTGGAATGACTATCTCATGCAGAGTTTAGGGAGAAAATGGGACAAATACTAATACGGGACTGGCGTAGTGAAACACGGTGATAGTCCCATATATACGGAACCTATGGCAACCCTAACTAATATTGGTTGGTATTGAACAATCTTCCAAAGCAATTGTTTATAAAATAGAGAAATTTCATACAATTTTAATTTGAGCTCCCAATCCTTGTTAAGCTCAAGAAATCCCGAAATAGCATTGTTTTACTTTGATTGCTTCAGGTACAAGATTGTATGGGTCAATTCATAATCACGCTTGCGCCGCATCAATTTAATTTTAGAATCTAACGTATATCTTACAAGACCTAATACCACAGCCCAACGCGGGACAAAGTGCAATAAGATATTAGTTAGAAGATGTGGTCACTTCCGTTTGGCTTGCGAATGTGACGTCGCGCGAATTGACTCCAATGTGCTTCATTCACTGATATCCTTCTAAAACATTCTGGTGTTTCTATTCCCATACGGTGAAAACAACTAAGTCGTTTTAGAAGTCATCTGATGAAATAAACCAGCGGGAGTGGTCTCCCCTAAACTTTCTCGTGTACTCTTAACACATGTAAAGAAAAAAATAAACTAAAAGGCAGTAAAACGAACAAGAACCCCCAAACGCAGTGGGGGAAAAATAAGCGAAACGTCATACCACGATTACCGTAGGTCGTCCAACACGGAAAAGGAGTTAGAAGCCGGCGCGATTACCAATAGGGCTGGGTGTAAAATAAAGGAAACGAGATTTGCAATTCGAAAGCCTTTTTTTTAACCGATTGACACAAAAATTGGACACAAATCTACCTAATCTTAAGGTGAGAAAGCCACATGAAAAATTTCATTTATCAAAGTTATTTTTAAAGAAGTTATTGCGTTCAAAAGTATGAGATTATACAGACAGGCAGACAGTCAACCCTTTGACAGATTTGGTCCAAAATAAGATACAAACCTACATTCCTGATGATAAAATTGTGTACCAAATTTTATCCACCTAGCTATTTAAGTTTGTGAGTTATCGCGTTCACATGAACACGGACATACAGACAGACTGACTTCCCGTACACGGATTTTGTCCAAAATTTGATAGAAACCTAAAAATTATGTGTAAAGACCACATACCAAATTTCATCCCCGTAGCTCTAATGGTTTTCCAGTTATCGTGTTCACAGACAGACACGAAAACAGACATAATTCCAAAATTGTATTTTTCGGACTCAGGAAGGTCTAAAACGTGGAGATTCATCAAAATCTCGAGTTCGAAATTTTTGACGATTACAATTTTTTCTCTTCGTACACTTCGTATACGAGAAAGTAAAAAGTTAATTGCATATTTTCATTTTGAAATTTCAAGCTATTCTGCCATTTCGTTTCTAGTCCATTTTCTGGGAAAATAAGATACTTTCCCCCCCAGCACGGAAAGAATCTGCTTTCCTTACATGAATCTAGCTCGACATCTGCCCTTTATCAATATTTATCTCGCATTTCAGAAAAACAAACGACAAATAATTGTTATTTCCTCCTTAAAAATGAATAAAATCTTTAAGCGTTCTGTTATCCACAAATGTCGCGGGAAAAAACCCAGAATGAGTAGTTGCCATAATTCTTGTTTTCAATAAATTGTATTCATTTTTCTCAGGTACATAAAGTGCGGCTGGTTCGTATTATATTTCTCATTTTGACTGAAAAAGGGCCATATTTGGATGCAAAAAAATTTCAACAGGCACCATATGATTCAGAGCTTACATGACAATGAAATTAATAATCTGTTTATCATGAACTCAAAATTATATAGATAAATTCCTCTCAGTCACTACAGAAAAGGGTTCTGCCTTTTGCTTTTGATTTTTAATTTCAATACGAGACACATGGAGCAAAATTTAGTGAGAGTAAAATAAAGAAAACTATATTTAGACAACTATCACGTAAATTAGAGCTTTCCCAGTGTTTTTGGAATGCAGACCAAAAAATATCGAATAACATATCGAATCAGATATGCTTATTGTCTTCTATAAATAAAGATGGATCATTATCGAAATAACTGATCGTAGTAAAATAAATTAAAACAAAAGGAAATACTATAAGTTAAACAGAAATAGTTCTTAGTATTAAAGTGAAACAACTAAAAAAATAAAACCAAGAAAAACAGTTTGTGAGATGAAGGGTTGAAGAGAGATTGAGAGAGCAGATTGACCAATTTCCTGTCTGTGATTCTCTGTTTCAAAATCTCTTATTTTTTAAATACATTTGGAAGCACAGAAACTTTACTTCCGTCTGTACATATACTTTACTTTTCTCAGCACACACACAAAAGTTTTGAGCACGATTCGGAGCTGTTTGATCTACCACTAGGACAACACGAGAGAGCTCTGTTTTTAATTCTCTCTTGCGTTGAAATAGCGGGAACGACAATCCAGTTTTGTTCTTTAATCTCTGTTACAAGATGTGTGAGGTTGCGGTGGCCTAATGGTAAGGTCTTGGCCTCGGGCCGGAGAGCTCCAGGTTCGATACCCGATTCCACTGAACATCCGCCGTGTGTCGGGCCCGGTGCACACTAAATCATACGTAGGGGGCCAAACGCCCTCCCGTTGGTGTGGTGCGGAAGTTTGGAGAGGGGGTGCCAGCTCAGGTGTCGTCCTCGGCATCTGACCAAATTACGAGGTCTGTCCCAAAATATCCCTCGTGTTGCTTCAAAACGGGACGTTAATCTAACTAAACTAGAGTTTCAAGATATGATTAATTAATGATTTAATCAGATGCATTGCAATGTTAATAAATGATATTAAAAAAAGACTTTTGAAACAAATACAGGTTATACTACAGATCTGCTTTTCCACTGGACGAGCCACCAGTAGCCTTAGCTGAACTCTAAATTACAAAGGGGACTGTCCTGTTCCTAGAAATTAATTTACCAATGGTATAAACTACGTACGAATTAATAAAAAATGGTAATGTTGCAACGCCTCTCTAAACTTTAGAATTTTCCATCAATACTGGTTTCATTACGTGTCAAAATTTCATGACACTTCTCCTGTCAGTTTACGTTGCATCGCTTATTAACATTTTTTTGCATTGTTCGTCTTATGAATGTAATAAAAGTTTTACTATTTCTGTAACAAATAATGATTTCCTCGGGCTTTTCTTTGCTTAATTTAAAACCGTCATAATATGTAAAGATGATGATTCTCCAGATGATGAAGAAAAGTCCAAAATTCTAAATAAACTTTCTTTAATTTCCATTATGCAGTATGGTGGGCCGAAAAAAAAAATCAAAATTTTTTTCATGTCGATAAACCGAAGAAAAGTTGTTAATGGGTGAGAAATTAAACGAGGAAAAAAATTAAGGACATGAATTGATATCTTCCGCTCGCGCATAAGCCTTGAAAATCATAAAAATCGACTATTTTTTGAAAAATTTACAAATTTCTCTTTATCTGTTTATTTTAGCATTATTAGCTAAGTACTGATCTTTTTATAAGTAATAAAGTTTATTTTATCAAAATCCGTTCATAATTTTCTGAGGCACGTTCCCTCCAAGATCGACAAAAATATGTGAAATTACTTCAATATGCAATTTTCAGTTCCTAACTCTCAACATAATCTTTATACTTCATTTTCTCGGTGAATTGCAGCAGATCGATGTATATGCATGAAAAAAAATTTAGGTCTAAAAATATAGCAACTTCAATTATTTTCTCTGTTTATTGTAACACAGTGCGAAACTAAGCTTCAAAATTACAATATCATTTGTTGCTTAAGAACGAATGGCAAGAATGCAGAAAATAACCAAAAAATTAAGAGAACTTTAAAGAAACACTTTAGCATTTAAGACATAGTTATGTCTCTTAAATTTCTCGCATGGAATTCTACTTTTTCTTCTCACCAAAGGATACTTGGAAGTCTGATTTATGGAAAAATTCGGAAACAACGGATCTAACCCAATGTTGATGAAAAAGTGCCCAGTAAGGATCAATGATATCTTCCAAATACTGAAGCTGCCATAAAAGCGGCAAAATTTATTGAAATTTTGGCTATTCGCGATTGTACCCAATTATCACATTCCAGGTGGTTAACAGCATACAAAGTTTTTGGTGGGTAAATTAAGTGAAAAGAACCTTTTTTGAAATCGTGTATGGCATAGTAAAGCCAGGAAATACGTAGTTCACAGAGCCCAAAGCACACGTTCAAAGGAATCAACACAACTCGTTATCTTTCTGAAAACTTTCTTAAATCTATTTATCCTGTAAAGGAATGCAATGCATTATTTTACTTGTACTGAAAATATAATTCTGGTCAGGACACTGGATGAAAGAAAATACATCAGAGAACTGCGCATTCGACAAATTTTAAAGACGAGGCAGTCAGACGTAAAATGAGAAAAACTATAAGAAATTTTAGGAAGCCAAAACTCATTTTTAAAAAAAAAAAAAAAAAAGGTGTACACGGAAATTATTCAAATGGATGCTTGCAATTTAACTCCTTCCCCTGTGTTGCAAGACATTAATGATGGCGAAATCAGTTCCTCCTATTCGGTCTGGTGAATTATCTGAATGGAACGTTTCTATGTTAGAGGCAAGCAGTTGAGCGATATGTCAAACTCGTATCAGAGCCTCGGTCTCACGATCATAATATGATTATATCCCCCGAGCCACTCGCGTCGTAGGAGGTTTAGGGCCAGTCGGAACGGTCATCCGGGCTTATCCGGGGGTTATTCCAGGGGGCTATTCGGCACCACAACAAGCTACTTTATGTGTAGAACAGAAATCGTTAGTAAATTACAAAATATAGCCAAATTTATCTCCTGCACTTTCCCAAAACCTTTGACATGAAAGAAAAATAATAAATTGTAGTGGCCTACATTAAAAATAAATGAACAGCAGATAACAACATGGTAAATTACCCATAGCATATTTAATCATTTGAAATATTTCCCACTGTGGATAAAATTAAACCCCTTCATTTTTATCTTATAATAAAAGTCTAGGATTGCTTAAAGTAATTTTAATAATTTTTTTCTGACTAGAAGGTGGATTCATATATTGATATCCTAATTTTTCTCTGAGAAATCGCATTCTTCAGATTATAAAAAAAACTTTATTTACGAGAGCCTAGTTCCATATTTATGTCCAGGCCCTCAAAATGTAAAGCCGGCCAATCACTTCACAGATAAACTGGATATTTTGGAACTCGAGAAGGTAAAAGCTATAAAAATCTAAGTAAATCAGCCAAATGGCTTGTGGTGGTTGCAATTCTGTCTGAACTGAAATTGGAGTGTAAACGCTGGAGTTTAAAGTCTCGCTTCAGAGGGACCCTGAAAGAGGCTAGCGAAAAGAACAATGCCTTGCGTAGATTGAAGCCTCGCTTCGAGGGTAGCATAAATTAAATCTGCTGACTGGGGAAAATCGAAGAGCGATTAAGAAGCAGCTGTAGAGAGAGAAAGAAGATCGCTCCCCCTACCTTCGTTCAGAATTAGCGTCTTTTTAAATACGAGTGAATGGCGCGCCTGTATTTTTTGATTAAAATGGGTGAAAAAAAACCCGGCTTAGGACAAATGGCATAGCTATACTTCAAGTGAATGACCGGCTTAAAGGGCAGCGCTGGTCAGAAGAATCGTGGAAGTTTGTAGAAGTCTAGAAGCGACGCTATTACTCTCAATGCCCGAAATTTCCTATAAATCAGACCTCCAAATATCATTTGGTGACAAGAAAAAGTACAATTCCATGCAAGAAATTTAAGAGACATAACTATGTCTTAAATGCTAAAGTTTTTCTTTAAAGGTCTGTTAATTCTTTTGTTATTTTCTGCATTCTTGCCATTCGTTCTTAAGCAACAAATGATATTGTAATTTTGAAGCTTAGTTTCGCATTGTGTTACAATAAACAAAGAAAATAAATGAAGTTGCTATATTTTTAGGCCAAAGTAATTTTTTTCATGCATATACATCGATCTGCTGCAATTCACCGAGAAATGAGGTATAAAGATTATGTTGAGAGTTAGGAACTGAAAATTGCATATTGAAGTAATTTCACATATTTTTGTCAATCTTGGAGGGAACGTACCTCAGAAAATTATGAACGGATTTTGATAAAATAAACTTTATTACTTATAAGAAGATCAGTACTTAGCAGCTAATGCTAAAATAAACAGATAAAGAGAAATTTTAAAATTTAAAAAATTTTCAAAAAATAGTCTATTTTCGTCAATTTTTTTGATTTTCAAGGTCGATGCAAGAGCGGAAGATATCAATTCATATCCTTAATTTTTTTCCTCGTTTAATTTCTCACCTATTAGCAACTTTTCCGCCGTATAGAGACATGAAAAAAAATTCTGCCCGCCCTATTATGCAGTGTCTTTTATCAGGTAATTTCCATATTAGTTTAGATTTGTTCACTGAACTTTCAAGATCCACCCATTACCATAGTAGAACGAGGACACGCATCTGCTAGCAGTAAGACTGCAGGATAAAAGGGGGATTCCCGCTTTCATGGAATGCTTCATTCAGTCTATTTTGCTGATTCAACATTCTGAAGAGGCTCAAGGTGGAAATTGAAGCAGACAAATGGTGTTATGCATTCAAAATAAAGCATAAACTCCAAGCGAATTTAAACCTTTCAAAAACTCCAACCAATTAAACCTTGAATAAATCGATAGCAAAAATATTTATCACATATATGTTGATTATTCAGATCTTATGTAAAGATGTCAGATATTAGTTTGAAGAAAGCCAGGATTTTAGGTTTGAAACTGAGTTCTTTATTCAAGCAGCATCCTTTTAACATTATGAACAAGCATTGATCACATCGTAAATTTCACTCAGAATGTTTATCATAAAACTGGAAAGCAATGGAAGGAATTCCTTAGTCATCAAAAGAAAAATCCTTCCAGAAGGAAGTGAGGTTTTAAGAAACAATTTAGAAAATATTTTGATCCTTCTCTGCAAAAAACCAGAAAAAAAATTATTTTCGACATTTTTGAAGTATACGTAGGTCCCCAGCAGATTTAAGTTCGCAACTATTTCCTTTTAGTTACCATTAAACGGTGTTTCATTTTCTTATTTATTTTTCAACTTTCTGGTCACAGCAAAATTTTCAGTCCGACATGAGGTTCGGGATAGGTTACATATGGCTGCTTTGATTTCAACGGGTAAAACATTTTTCAATCTTCATATAAGCATCATGAGGATTGAAAAATGTTTTTGACCTTTTATCTTTAATCAAAACAAGAAGGATAGATTTTATTGCAAAATAATTTTTCAGTAATACTAATAAATAGCATTGGATTATGCTTATTTTTATATTAGTTATACCTTGAAATTTTGTCTTGTTAACTGATAAAAAAATTATTTTAATCCTGCACTGCTCTATTATTTTACTGCTCCGCCGTAGATGTGTGGATCTTTATAAATGTAGTAGGGAATACAGAGAAAGGAACTGAAAAACAAATCTCGATTTTTAACTTTTTATTAAAATTAATTACCTAAAATACTTACATATTTAAAGAAAAAACTGTTATAAATTTATTTACTAAATATAAAACTACTCAAAGTCAATGAAAAAAGACAAAAAAAAATGTAAGTGGTACAGATATGCGTCATTGAGCAGATAAGGATAAAAAGTTACACCACCTCCACGATTTCCTTATACGAATCTGCACTGATCAGTAGAATTTTTAATGTGATGAAAGAGCGATTTTTATCATTAATTCCGTCAGATCATCGAAAGAAGAGACGAAAATTTCAACAAATGTTAACAAAAAAGAATAAATTATTTTTAAAAAAATAATTGTAGAAGTTGCTGGAGTTCTGCTGTCCCAATAGACGAACTGCCACTGTTTTCTACATTAAAATCAATTCAGAAGCAAGGAAAAATTTGTAAAATCATTTGACAAGAAAAATTGACAAAATTATTCGCAGTTATCTATGCAATTTCTAGATAGTTCATTGTCACACTATGCGTCGTGTCACGAAATATGCATTGAAATATTATTTCACTATTTTCACTTTTCCGAGTAATAAGCATACAAAGAGAAAGTATTGTAATTGTCATAAAAATTGACTTTGATGTTTTGACGTATGTCTTTTATCCGGTGCCCCAAGTGCCCAAAAGTATTTAAAAATGGCATTTTTTGGAAATTTAGAAAAAAATATTTTCAAAATTCCCTTTAAGGCCGGGTAAAATTAGTTTTGTTTTGGATATATTAGTTTACGTTTTTTTTAATTATTCAAATTCATTCATATCTTCTGGTAACCCAAGTGCCCCAGAAATAGTTAAAATTTTGACATTTTCACGATTTTTACTCATTCGAAAACAAGGGAGGGAGGAATAAAAGAACGCTTTTGCCAAAGATTCCCCTGTAGTGATGTTTTTTTGTTTATGAAAAGTCGAGATTGAGGCGTAGTTTATCTTTGTCTTTGAAATAAGTAAATTGTGTTATATTGTAAAACGAAGAAAAGGTAGTTATGGGTCCCTGAATAATATTATATAAACAAAAATAATTTTATTCATTTAATAATAAAAAATAAAAAATTTTCATTCTCTCCTATACGTTCTCCCCTGTAAAATCGTTTCTTTAACGCATTTTTTATTTTTCATTTTTAATTCAAAATGTGCTTAAAAATCGTTTTTATTGTAAACATTTAAGTGTCTTGGGGCACCGGAAGAAATTAAACAAAGTTGAAAAAATTTTGCATGTACACTTAAAAGACAAATCTTGCACTCTACGCCGATTATTCTATCCACACTTTGAATTTTCGATCCACACTAGCGGTCATTACACCTAAACTGGTACCTGTATAAAATTTTGGACCCTATCACACAGTTAACTGGAAAAGGTAACTTTTCTAAAACTTTCTTTTGACTAATAAATCACCCCTTTATGACTCCTGAATTTCTACATCGAATGATAAAATTGAAATGATTGTGGCAAATTGGCTACAGAAATCCCTAGAAAGGGAAAAGTAGAACTGTCATCCCAACGCCCGGAGGGATTCACCTTCAGATTCCTACCGACCCAACCCCCCAAGCGGGTGTAGATTTTTATCCAGATCTAAAGCCATGTGATGTTTTCATTTTATATGTTTTGTCGTAGTGGTGTTTATGTGCGTGTGTGTTGTGAATAAATCAAAAAAAGGACAAACTGGATTATCATTGAATTTGGATATAAAATCACACACATGAGAAATCATTACAATGATACCGAAATCTGCAACATAATTTTTGTTTTAATGCTTTACTGGATCCATCCTGATAGTTATATGTTTCATTGATTTTTTAATGATATATTTTGATCATTTTAAAGAAGTTAGTTTAAGTTAACAAAGAAAATTAATTCTTGCACTCCAAACGACAAAGGATGATTATTCCATCTTTTACCTATAGTGAGGTTTTAATTATTCGTTTTCAAGTTTTTAATTTATATCTTTAAAAATTGTTTTTAAATGAATTAACTAGTGAAGTTAATTATCTAATTGCTAAATTTAAGAAAAATGCAATAATGATGACTCATGGAGCTTAAGAAGGAACTCTTCGCTGATTTTCTAAGCTAAATCGATTATGGGCTTCAGATTGTTTATTTTTACGTCTCTATAACTGTAAAATTTGGTGCCGCCAAGGTCTTTTATAACAGAAGGAACGTGATTTTTTTTTACTTTGCACTTGAACTCAAACCAAGAACTAAAAAATGCGCCCAAATGATACATAAATTTGTTTCATAAATCCAACAGCACGCATGCAGTTTGGAATTTTTCGATGAATTACAAAATTGATTTAACTGCAGACTGGAAGTATTATGGAACTGAATTTGAGCATTTAGTAAACAGTATGCATTTCTCTTCGAAAAAACTCAGTTCATTTAATGTTGATGAGTGGCAATTTGAAAAAAATAACACAGTCCTTTAAATGGAATATTGCATTTTGAGAATGAAATAACATTTGAGCATTTTAAAACTAAGTCTTTTTCGCAAATGCATCTCAACAGAAAGTGTCATTTTTCCGGAGTGATAAATTGTGCATACTTAGTAATTTTCCTATGACGTATATTTGTTTTCACTGCATGAGTTCATAATGTGAATGCATTATAAGTGGCTGATGCATTTTGTGCTCATATATTCTCTGTCATAAGAGTCGTTACAAAAATGTTTTTTAGACGATAGGAAAGGAAGTAGATGCAGAAACTGCTAAATCGCCGCTTCTTTTTTCTTACTAATACATCTCAATTTAAAAGGTTGTAACTTGCTTTTTGTTTGAAGAATGGATCTCTTTTGCATTCAGAGTAATTTAAGAATATTTTGCAACCAGAGAAAGAATTAATTATTTCAGAATACAAATAAGTTTCTTTCCAAGTATAATTTTGGAAGAAACAAATTTATCATCAATCGATTGATATTGTGATTGCATTTTCTTCAAACATTTACATGTCTTTTTACTTGTTAGATATCATCGTTAAGGATTTTGGCGAAAGAACTTCGATTATCTCCAAATCGAAACGTGTTCATAAATTATCCAAAATGGCTGCTGAGCCAATATTGTAAAATAAATATAAGTAAGCTTTATTTTAGCCTGAATTGCTTTCATTTCTGTCACTTAAAAAGTAGAATTTTAAGAATCAGGAGAAAGAAAATTTCTGGAAGGATTTCAGAACTATTCTGCTTAAAATTTTATTCTCAAGTTTTCATATTTCTTTTTCGTTACTTTGCACCACTAAATATATTGTTCTTTAGAATATCACAAGGTCATTCAAAAAATATTTTTCAATTCATTTAACTATCCTTTATTTCTATGGTTTCCTTAGCTGTTGCATTGGTCTTTACACAATTAAATCAAATGCAACTTTTAGCTTGCTATTTTTCAGAAGTTTTCCATTTTTGGAAACCTTCAAGATCTACAAACAGTTTAGTTGACTAAAACGTGTCCTGTTTAACAGCTTTCCAATAGGATTTTTTTTATTTTACATACTTTAATAATATTTACGTTTGTTTCCTGTTAATGTAGAATCAATTAAGAAACTTGGTTTCTGAAAGCTTTTGAGGTTAAATCTACGAGATTTCACAAATTATCCGACATTTTAAAATTCGTTTTCAGGATAATATTTGCAAATCATATATACTAAAAACATCATATTGTTCTTTAGATTATAGTTTTATGTTTTATAAATAGAAAAATCGCTAGAACAAGAATTGTCAACTCTGTGTCATTAGCATTACAGATGCAATAATGAATCACTGTCAGTTTTAAAACATAAATTTGTTAAAGTGACACTTACATGAAAGAAAAGGAACATGTTCTGAAGAATGGAGGCTTTTCAGCTACCAAATAATAATGATTTCGTTTCCAATCGAGGTATTGCTAATCGCTGAAACACGCCAAAAGACAAAAAACAATGAACATGCAATTTTACAAACAGAAGAAAGACGAAAAAGTTACAAATTGTAACATTTGATATTAAAAGAAATTAATTTTGAAACAGGCATTTTAAGATGCAAAATATGTTCTAAGTTTCATTATAAACTCAATTCGATTAAAGAAACATGCTAACTGCTTATGAGAAACCAAAATTAGCTCTGAATTTTAGAAGCATAAATAATCCTTTACTAAAGCAGATAAACTAGTTTTCAGATTAGTTTTAGAAATTTAAAGGACTAAAGAATAATCCCTCTTAAACACTTACCCACTTACAAGCCGAAAGAACAACCGAAGTCTTTACTAATTTAAACAAACTTCCAAATCAAGGTCCAAAATGCAAGATGTTATCACTTTGGAAACCAGAGAGGGAAAAATATCCAAAAAGCGAAACAAATTAAAAATTTGTTTGTCCAATAAGAAGAAGAAAGAGAGAGCGACAGATCCCAGTCAATGAAATTTGCTCATCCAAATGAATGTCCGAAAACACCAAAATAAAAAAAGGCAAAAATGTGTGCTTGTTATTTATATCGCTCGCATAGTCAAGAACGTGGCAGAGCTGACCTTCACAACGCTGATAAGAAATTAGATCGGTGGTTGACATGAAAAAGTCATTCAGGGTATATCTGAAACAAATAACACAATATTCTTGAAACGACATCTAAAGAGAAATTCTAAATTAGAACGCGTGCTGCTTAAACTGTTTATCAACAATGCCTTGTGGAATTTGAGGTATTCGAGAGCAATTTTTTTTCCGAAGCGCTTGTTGATACTTAGTGATATTGCTATCAAGAAAAATATCAATAGGTCAAAGCTCTATAAAAGCACCAAATGCGCTAGGTCAGACTGACAGTTCTATGAAAAAAGATCGAGATCCGATATATTCAATGGCGACTACATCTACGCTCAATTTGACAGAGATTAAGCAGCTAAAATAATTATTTTTTACTGTTTTATTTAAAGGGATATCACACACACACACACACAAAGGGAACTACAGCTTAAACATCAAAAAAACCCTGGGATATTTTAAGAGTTAGATTCTTAGTAAATGCGACAATCAAGCTAATCCATCGAACTAATAACTATGGTAACTAAAGTTTTCAGATAAAACTTATGAGCCACGTTAACCTGTATTTCAACTCCATTTAAAGGTCTTAAAGGCTCCATAAGCAGGATACAATAGAGAAAAATACAAGTGTTTCCAAAAAATTTCTTTTGGAAATACTCTTCGCTGTAATTAAAATTTCATTATGCCTATGTTTCTCACCTCCTGGGCCACGACTCATAATTGAGTCAAGTCATTAATGAAACTTGTTTGTAAGAAGCTTTCTGGCAATCTGCCGTTTGAATTTTTTGGGGGGCATTTTTCATTTAACAGTAATGCTATTCAGAATATTTTCTAAGATTTTATTTTTATATCAGTTATGCTATTCAGAAAGTCAATTCCCCTCACGCAGCGTTCTCTGACTATGACGATGAAAGGAATCACTTTTTTCCCCATCTGTCAATAATAAAGGAAGACGAGTGCTTTCATTATCCATTCAGTAGGCATCATTAATATCTACACCCTAATAACTTCCAACATATTCCGCAGACGACATTTCCTTCCTCGGATTCTGTTGGAAGGTTGGAACGAATTTTCCTCACTTTTCTCACGAAATGTATCCCAAGTTTTATTGAATAATTTATCACTGGCATGTACACATGATGAATAAAAGAATATTTTTTATGGGAAAAATTTCTTGTGTTATCTCCAGCTAGAAGAACGACGATATTACTGATTGCTCCAAAATCGTATTTCTCGGGAAAGCGATTTTCCACATCATTTTCTTTTCTTCACGTTTTAAATTTATAACAGAAACTTGCAACGCCAGATAGTTACGTAGCGAGGGTAAGTTGCGCCCGGGACATAATGTTATTTTTTCAACCCCTCATCCTATTTAGCTTAAAACAATGACAAATATAAGCCTTCACATTTTGCCACCATTGTCCTCTAAGATTGGCGCCAGGTCTTCCTTACGACTCTTGCCTCCCAATCACTACTGCACTGCACGTAGAAGAGACACTTGAATTGTAGATTAACCTTTAACT
>BGPR01000767.1:268572-294076 GCA_013235015.1 Araneus ventricosus
TGCACGTAGAAGAGACACTTGAATTGTAGATTAACCTTTAACTAGTTGTCCCGAGTTTATTCGTGCATTAAATGATGGCATTTTTTCACTTATAGTCTGAAATTACGTCATTCGTGGACGTCACTACGGCACTGCACGTAGAAGAGACACTTGAATTGTAGATTAACCCCTTAACAAGTTATCCCGAGTTTACTCGTGCATTGAATTATGGCATTTTTACACTTATAGTCTGAAATTATGTCATTCGTAGACGTTATAATTCGATACAAAATATGAAGAGTAACTCATTAACATCTCAAGTGTTCTATGGACTCTTAATTGAATCAATACGACAACACATTCCCAAAACAGAAAGTGGCATCTAATTAGACAGTAGAGAAAGTAGATTAGTTAAGGGGTTAAAAAAGCAACCCCCCTCTTTCCGCAGTGTGGTCAGCATCCAGTGGCGTAGCGTGGCTAAGTAGAATCGAGGCATAATGGGATTTTTCCGCCCGCAATGACGTAGCAAGGGTGAATGGGGCCTGGGGCGTGGTGATAGTATTTCGGAACCCTCTTCATATTTGATTTTAAAAATTGATATAAAAACAGTAATATTTTGTCTCCCTGACGCCCTCTAAGCCTGGCGCCCGGGGCATTTGTACCCCACTTGCCCCACTTCGTTGTACGCCACTGACGCCAGAGAAGACAAATAGTTTGTATCCCCACTTATGTAGCTTGAGACTTATGCAAATCTTAGCGTGCTTTAATCATACAGATTTGATATGCTCATCGATTAAATGCTTTAAAGGAATTCTCAAAATGTTTTGTAAATAGAATTTTATAACCTCTAATTATGCTCATTATCTCCTTAGACATTAATAAAACAGTTGAATTTACCTAAAGACACTCTGATTCATATTTTAATCCCATATTAATGACAGTTTTCAAATATAAAAATCACATTAATACACCGCCTACGAAGACAAACCAAGAAATATTCTTTTAAAAACCTTTTAGACTGCTTTTGTTCATATTCCATAAATTACTTCATGAACAAAGACCCACTTTTCTATCTTTTTGTCTCTCTCTTTTCAAACAAACAGAAAACGAGAAATACAATAATTTTCGAGTGACACCTGATAACTGGGAAACGAGCTTATCAGAACCAAATGATTGTCTTAAAACCACGTAAGCTTTGAGTTATAGAGTAAATATGAATCATTGTGTAATGTAGGATTAACTTTTCGTGCATTTCTAAAATTATATGAAACGTAATAAGCGAAGCGCAATTCTTCCCATATACACATGCTAACTTATTTTTCCAATGGGAACTCGATTGTCGCTTGTGTTCTCTGATTAGGTGATATCAATCGAACATCAATAACAAAAGAAAATACTTTGTTGTGGATTATGCAATACATTACTTGTCTAATCTATGATGTTACTCGTTTGTTATAGAGACAATGCAGCGAGTATACAGATTCAGTAAGAGGTTTAAATTTTTTGTTAGAAAGAAATACATGTTTTGCAGACCTCTTTACTTTCTCGTATACGAAGTATACAAGGAGAAAATATTGTAATCGTCAGAAAATTCGAGCTCGAGAATTTGACGAATATCCACGTTTTAGACCTCCCAGAGTCCGAAAAACACAATTTTGGAATCATGTCTGTCTGTGAATACGATAACTCGAAAACTATTAGAGCTACGGTGATGAAATTTGGTATGTGATCTTGATACATAATTTGTAGGTTTCTATCAAATTTTAGACAAAATCAGTCAGCGGGAAGTCTATCTATCCGTCTGACCGCATTCATGTGAACACTATAACTCAAAAACTTTAATAGGTAGATGGATAAAATTTGGTACACAGTTTTATCATCAGGAATGTAGGTCCATATCATATTTTGGGCCAAATCTGTCAAAGGGTTGACTGTCTGTTGGTATGTATAATCGCATACTTCTAAACATTATAACGCGTAAACCTACGGCTTTGATAAATAAAAATTGGTATGAGGCATGATAACATTAATTGTAGATCCGTGCCCAATTTTCGTTTCAGTCGGTCGAAAAAAAGTTGTTCAAATCGTCTATTCGTCTTTTCTCATCACACAATGACGCGAGGCCATGATTGCGTAATTGCGCGATTCACTTACCCTAATCCTTTCCCCTTTTACCCACGCCTTTCGCCTCCAAGCTTCCGATTCCCATGTTTTTTTTTTCCTTCACTGCCTTAGGGAAGCTTGTTCGTTTTATTACCTTTTAGCTTATTTTTTCTCCACATGTGTTAGGAGTATACGAGAAACTTTAGGGGAAACCACTCCCGCTGGTTTTAATTATTTTCAAACTTCACTCTGCTTACTATCAGAGGTTTTGTTCGACCCGTCGAAAATATTGAACTGGGAATATATGGTAAAATTCATAAATTCTAAATAAATTAAAAATAAGACTGAGGGTTTTTTTTTGCGTCCATTTGAGTATGTTTATTTGCTACATTGCTGAGAAACAGTTGAAGATATTACGTTTGGTTCTAATATACTTCGAATGGTGACTAAAGTGGATCTGTATAAAGTGGATCTGTACATTTATTTTAATCCAAATTATTAATAATTTGGATTAATATAAATTAAAATTGAAATTTATTTTAATCCAAATTATTAATAATTTGGATTAAAATAAATGTGTATTTTTAAATATAAAAAGTAAAATTTGTTGAAATATGAATCTGTTTATAAAATTTGTATCTTAGTAAACAAGTACCAAAAAGAATTTTGTCATTTCCATGTAACTCTAGTCCGCGATGGAAACTATCTCCGAAAAGGATTAAGAAATTCGTGAGTGACTGGAGGTGCACGTTAAATCTGGAGGGGGTTCAGGTTAGTATTGTAGAGTCCTCTGACCACAGTTCAAAATTACGAGGTACGCGTCCCCACCATAGGCCTACCGCACCATCAAATCGGCACGTCAATCTCATTTCAGTTAAACGGAAGGAAAGAAAAATGTATGTGTCAAAAATTTCTCTAAAAATGTTCTCTTCTGTTTTAATCGGAAGAGAATAACATTCTTGTTCGTAAAACTTGCTGGTTGCTTTCAGTTTGTTCGGCTCAGAGCAACTAACAGATTCTTGTTTGAAGGTGTTTTACTGTCAATGATCCAATTTCTTTATTAAACAATTAGAGTATTTTATGAATATATATATTAATAATTTTCATAGTTTTAATACTTTTTTCAAAAATGTTAAAATCATAAATTAGCCCTTTATAAGGCCGTGGTAAGTATACTTACCACCAAATTCATTAATTTTTAAATGCATTTTTTAAGGCTAGCATAAGTTCTCGCCAATTTTTTCGATGAAACAAAAACCGAGATGTTCCAGTTTCTTTTCTCAAACCATAACGAAGTGTCTGGACATGATAAATAATTATTAATTAGCAAAATTAATTAACAAAAAATTAATGTCATCTAATAAGCTAAATGAATTTCTTTCCTTAAATGAACCTCAATCCCAAAGCCATTTTACCATAACACTTCTAGAAAAAAATGGCCTTTTAGAGTACGTAAGAGAATAACAAAGGGTTAAATGAGCTGGGTTCGAGCTGCCATTTAAATAGTGAGAATGAGATCCAGTTTGTAAGATCATTTGGCTACATTTTAACAGATCATGAGTTTGGGAGCTTCAAAAATCCGTCAATTTTATTCAAACACTCTTTAGTTTTGTTGGCGCTTTTTATTTGAAAAGAAAATTTCCGATTCACACACGCAATTTATTTTGTTTCAATTGTAAATGTAACAAAAATTATTGAAACAACTTCATGTCATCGTAAGCGCGTTTTCTATTCTGGCCCGAGATCTTAGAGGTGTCTTGTACCGACTGTCTCATGCGTCTCCAGATGTCCACTAGTGAAAAAGTGCCGGGGTCTAATCATGCATCAACCACACACACGAAGGAACAGAAACCATGTAGCACGGGTGCACAGCGACCGTTAGGCGTCCATGTAAATGGTTGAGTCCTACCAGCTGATTATGAAGAAAATCACACATATCCCAGGTAGCACGACATGCTGTCTGATATTGTATACTATTGTTCTATATTATATAATATTATATGGTATGCAGTGGCGGCTCGTCCATAAGAGCTGCAGTCCCCCCTGAAATTATTTTAAAAGATTGTATTTTCGTTTTTATTTTAATTGGGTTACTTTTCCACTTTGAGAATTCAGTGATCAACGAAAAGGGCAAAAAAGTAATAAAAAATGTAAAAGGAAGACGGGAAATCAATCAAGAATTAAGAGAGACAGACCAGAGCTGCATCAAGTTTCACCCCTCCTACGGATACGATATTAACGCAAAGAGCATCGCGAAGCGGGAGAAAAGCAAACCTTTCTTCGCTTGAAATTGCATTCATTTGAGCTGCATTTTTTTCAGCTCTCATTTGGCACGATTTCCTCATTTGGCTTCTTTTTCGCTTTTTCTCAGTAGTTCAGTCGTATTTCTAAATCCAATTCTGGAGGAGTTGTAATTTTTTCCTTCTGTATGTTTTTTCGGGTGCTGATTACGATTCTGAGATTTGCCACCAATAATTTTTGTTGGCATTTTAGTTATAGACAAAAAACATAATTTTTTCTCCAAGTTTTTGCTTATAACTCAAAAACTATCAATTTTTAGTATATCATCATTATATACCAAAATAATCAGCACACAATTTCCTACAACTTAGGTCTTTAAAACTTTTGCAGCACTGCTTGTTTCTGAGCTGACGAGCCGCCACTGATGATATGGTACAATATTATGCAATATTGCGAATATTGTTCAATATTGTACAATATCTTTGGGCTACTAGGGATCGATTCAACTTTCACACATCCATTTTCTGACATTTAGAGGGAAATGAACACTTCATGTAACCGAATGCAACTTATAGATAGGGTCAAGAATCTGCATTTAAAAGGGTTCATGCCGAACAGTTTTCTAAGCACAGAGTTTATTTTAAAGCATTTCATAAAATGGAAAATTTTGTACTATTGGCCTTTTCTGCTAATGAAAATGGGCACAAAATTTTTATATGCATTTGTAGAGTATCAAATGAAATCATATCTTAAATTCAATGCAAAACTTGATGTTCTTTATTTCCCGCGTGTTTCTTACAATATTACTTAAGCTTGCATGCCATCGAGAAGGCATGACTTTATCTTTATTGCACCATAGGTTTGTTCAGCAGCTATAAAAAAAGCATGGAAGATATGAATTAATAATTACAATCCATTTAAAATTCTTATCACTTTTCTTCTTTCTTTCTAACATAAGAAAGCTCTTTGTAGATAGATAACTTAAAACCATTTCGTAAAATTATTTTATCTTAAATAAAAACTTTTTTCAAAAAAATTTGTTTTTTTTTAAATTTTTTTCTTTTTTTTTTTTTTTTTTTTTTTGCTGTGAAATTGTTCAGAATCGTTATGATATCAATAAAAAGAATTAGTGTGCATTTGCTTCGAACCAAGAAACGATCGTTTCATATTTACTCGTTAGATGTCACTACTGTATGCATTTCTCATCCACATATGAAAACTAATGGAAAAGTATTTTAGTTGAAGATTGTTTGTTATCATTGTGCCTAGAATCTAGCAATAATTGCGTAATCTTTGTTCAACTTTATGAATGCTTAATTTTTATACAATAGGCTGCAAAAACGAAGCAAATGACATTGTTTCCTGAATGCATAACTGGTTTTTTTTAAAGTGGCTTGAGGACTCGGATTATAGCTGAGGCAGTTCCAATATTCGATTCATTGTTCAAAATTTGGATCAGATGACACGTGACACGGAATTATCCCGTTTCTTAATTATCAGTAAATAGTTTACATTTAAAAAAAAAGAAAAAAGAATATGGCCGTCCTTCTAGGAGGACGCCATTTTTTTTTGTCTTGACCGAATTGGATCGGCAATTTTTCTAGTCCACCTCCTGATGGCAATTTTACTTAATTTTTAAGAAGATTGAAACGAATTTTGGAATGAATATTTTTTTTTTTTTTGAACTAGGGGATAACAGCCTTTGTTGCTAAAAATCCCTAAACCTCGTATCTCTTGGAGATACAAGTCAAGTCATTAAAAAAAGATTTCATAGTGAAAAGTCAGCTTCTGAAGAATTCTCTTTTCTAGTTTATTTAGAATACGGTCAGGAGATGAATATTAGCAAGAAGTGGGCCCCCCCCCCCGTAATAGCAAAACATAAAATTTATGCTTCTTTATCCTTGCCTGCTTTTTTTCACGAGTCTTCAAAAAATATTTGTTGCATACACTATTTTTATCAATAGGTTAATAAAATATTATTTTTGAAGGATACATCATTTTTACTAAACCTATTAACAAAATTATAAAATTTGCTAAATCTGTTTAGAAAAGAATTGCAGGAAATAGTTTTCTGTAGGGGGGATTATTGAGGGGATGAAAAATAAACAAAAATGTACTGGGGAAGGGAGGCAGGATCACCTCGGTACTGTTCTGTTTGCAGGATATGTAGATTCTAAATATGAATCCTATTCTGATAAATCACCCCAGGTTTCTTGAAAATGACAAGTTTCTCATACGAATGAATCGAGTTTAAAATTCTGCAATGAATAATGATATAATCAACAGCAATGATAAGCATATTGCTTTGTCCTATTTCCATACAATACAGTATAAAAAAAATTATAAACACTTTTTCTTAAGAACTACTGTAACTAAAAACACTCAAACCAACAGTTATGCTCAGTCAATATAACTTCCGTAGCTTTATCGCATCTACAAAATTGCTCCTAAAAATATTATTAGAGCATGGTATATGTATATATTTCATCGAGGTCATTCTCATGTTATCCAGTGGTTCTTTCTACCTCCGCTTTACCATTCAAAATTTCCTCCGGGGAGCATCTCAAATATAGGGATGGGAATTAGCCAGATAAGTAAGCAGGTTCTCACTTACATGGAGTATTGGAGGTGCAATCGTCTCCGTTGACGGGCTGTACCTCTTATAGGAGGATTTAGCGTATGGGCCGGTGATAGCTATTTTGAAACTGACCTTAGTATCCGTTTTACTATTCGCGGCGGTCGGTCAATGAGATAGACCGGACGGCCAAGTGCTATGGCGGGATGATTTCATTATGACTTATCATTCAAAAAGGTAATAAGAGTATTTGGTATAACCTCCTTGCTAACACAACATAAACTCCTTGCCCCCACAACATAAACAAAACTTTAAAATCGCTGCAAATCATCTATTGATGGTCATCGTATATATATATATATATAAATATTGAGTAAGTGCCGAATATTTTAGTGTGTATCTTTAGGATGGACAGCATAAGTGACTAGTAATGATGCTAGAATGCCACCATTATGTATCAGAAGACATTTGAAACTTTTCTTGCATCAATCCATAAAGAATCTCTATTCTTGTGTTTTGAACCATATTTCTAAGCTCTCGGTCATGCCACACCATTAGAACCCAAAAACTATTTTTTTCTTGCCAACTGAACAAATAAACACTTTTAATAAATGATATTACGTTTCGTTTTGTTTTCATTCACTATCATTTATCTTGTATTGTTTCATGTTTGTGAAGATGGAATTTCCTGATGTGATAGTGTTTTGAAATCTTATACACTTATGTATTCTCGATGAAAATATTCTACTTTCGGAATTTAAGTATCAGGTTATCTATTAATTTAATTCAATTTTGATTCCGTACCCATGGCGCCACCTGGTAGCGAATTTGAGAAAAATTGATTACAAGATTCCATAATATTTACAATAAAGAATTACAAATTAAAGATCGCAAAGTAGGAAATAATTAAAATTTTAAAAATCTACTTTTTTAGAACACTAATAAGAGTTAGTTTTTAAAAACTGTTTGTATTAAATTTGTTGAATGATAAAGTGTCTATAAATATAAAAATTATATATGGATTATCCAAACACTTCATCCTTTTGATAAACTCTTTTCTAGACTCACAAAAGAATATCCTGTTCAGCTCTGGTTGATGTTATTTATTCGCTTTACGTTTGTTTATGTCGTGATTTGTTTACATCAGCTCACTACCTTCATAATCCTCAAGCTACAAGTTAAATAACAGATGAAAAAGCTTCCATCTGTAATATCTTGTCATTTTTAATAAATATTAGTACATAAAAACTAACTAAAGTGATTTATTGACTTTCAAACAAAATTCGCGCTTCGGTTTGTTTGAAGATATCACGTATTTTTTTTATAACACCGTATATAACGAATGCTTAAAGTAAAAAAAAATTAGTAAATGATAATACCAAACTAAGGACATTTTTAGATCCAGAATATAAGATATAAAATGAGTGTCAGTATCAAGAAAGCCAAATAAGTCTTGACCTCTATAATGAACTATTTTATCATTTATAATTTTTTAAAATTTTTTATATATTTATCTTATATTTTTGGATTTTATCCAATAACCCCGTCTTTCCCAGTTAGCGTGTCCGGAACGGTTAGGAAAATCTAATCACTTATTTTTTGACTTTGTAAGTCTTGCCCTCGACAGAAAATTTGTCCAAATTAGAACTCCTATGGTGGGTGGCTCTTTGATAAAGTCCGCCATTGGAGTTCTCCTCCAATTTTTCCATTTTGATTGTTTTTTTCTTTTGTTTTCTAATTTTTTCTTTTATGTGTTTTGGATATTTTATTATTAGAGAATTTTTGTTGTTTAATTCTTTAGTGATTGGTTGGTTAGTTGTAGTAAAACGTATGATGCAATCACTGGATGATGCTGCGTTTGGCGCGCAAAAAGTGTATTGTTATCATCGTTGATTACTTCTTCTGTCTCATATTTATATTTTTCTAGTCTTTTTCTTTTTTGATGTTTTTTAATTTTTTTAATTTTCTATTGTTTAAACATTTTTTAGCTTTCTATTGTCTAATCACTTCAGGTTTGATAGATCAGAATGTCATTGAAAAACTCCTTTAAAGAAAGGTCAGTACAGAGAGTACCCAAGCTTTGTTTTCAAATGCTCTTCTTTACAAACTTTACAAAAGATGTCTGATCTCGTCTGAAAATCAGCTGGCCTAGTAATCGCAGCCCCGGCTCAACGGAAGAGGACCAAACTATGGCTTATTATGGGAGAGGACCAAACTATGGCGATGCGCCCAAATTACTGAAAAAGAGGATAGAATAGTCAGACTGAAAGAAATCGTCAATCGTTTATTTTGGCTTCCAGAACCACTAATAGTTTCATATTTTGGGAAATGTTGGTTACTTTAGCTTTTGGGTTAAATACTCACCTTGATGAATTATTATCCGTAAGTAAAATTTATATTCATTTTTAAAAGGTGAGTTTCATTGTAAGTTTATGATATCCACAGTTAGTTAAAACAGTGCAAATGTAATCGGCGCAGTACCGACAGGATCGGAACTTGGCAATTGTAAATTAGCTCCTTATTATTTCGAAAATGCTCTCTTGCGAGTGTTCGTATGGAATACCAGTACCTAAATGCCAATACGATAATTGCTAAATTTACAAAAGTGTTCTTTATGTTAAACGAAAGCGTTCCTTCGTGCTAAAGCGAACAGATCCTAATTTATGAAATAGAAGTGATTATTAATTACTTTTGTTGAGTGAAATTGAAATAAACAATATATACAGATTTTGGTGTAGACATTTCCTACCAAAATTAGCAGTCGTTCCGAAAAGCATAAAAAGCCCTTTATTGTAATCTCGGCATCATTTTTTTAGAGATCGAAGACATTGGATTAAGCCTTTTTTACAAAAGATTTCGAATATTTCAGCCTATGGCCATTTTGGGAACATTACGCGCGAAGCTACACATATTACGGGCAAACGTGAAATCGTAGAAAGTTTTGTTTAGTTTAATTATATTAACGTCCAATTTTAAAGCTACTTGAAAGCTATTTTGGGACTGCCCTCTTAATTTTGAAACGTAGTCTGGTGACAAAGCTATACGGAGAAATCCTAATGGATTTTGAATCTCGTCGACTTTATGTAAAATATAAGTTGGTTGTGGAGGTGAAGAGATCTTTTAAGAAATTGCAATCGTTTAAATAAAAATACTTACTTAAAAAATCTTTAGAAGGTAGTTTAGGCGAGTCCAATCTATAGCCATTGCGCACAAAGCGACACGGAGAAAGAGAGCGTGAGAACCTCGCTTATGGGTTTTATACTTTAGAGACAGCACTTCCCCGGATTTTTATCAATTCAGCAGCTTTATATTGTTACGAACATTAAATGTCGCTTCCTAGCAATATTAGTTTTATGGTTGGGAAGAGAGTTCTACAGGCGTATGTATGGAAATGCCAGAGGAATGGAACCATTGACCCCCGACCTAGGCGACAGACTTGGCCATTTTGGCGACTTGGCGACAAAATGCAGGATCTCAAAAATACTAGCATTTTCTTGATACATTTATTAGGGACCAAAATCGAGATTTCTCCAGATGATTCCATGTGACGTCATGGCCTGTCGGAGAGACTATAAATCAAACCGTGCTCGGATCACAAGGCAGAGTTTGATCGACTGGGATCGTCTTTGAAGTTGTATCCGCGGCGCGAGCTAGTAAGCTAATAGACGCCGTGCAGTACTGAAAGTGCTGTTACTATTATTAATTAGTGATTTGCTGTTTGTTTGTGTTGCGAATTTGTGCAAGTGCTATTTTTCCTGTTACATGTGCTTCGTGTTTTCCGGAGTATTCGTGAATAAAGTGTCATTGTTCATTAACCTGCTTGTTGGACTGCTTTTCACCGTACACACAGGACGATTTTCGTAATAATATGGGGTTCGGGATGTTGATCGATAAAGAAGTTTTTTTCTCGGACAATGAAAGTTACAGTAATCATATTTTTTAAGTTCTGGTAAAAAGTAACGGTTCACGTGACTCATAAGTTTAAGTAGAACTGCTTTAGTTGAAATAGAAATTATTTTATTTTTAAAAATTGTGCTACGGTAAAAAGAATTTATTTTGGAGGCGTGGATGAATTGATTTTAGCACATATGTATAAAAAACACACGTGAAAAGAGCGAGTATTTTTCGGAGCTTTTACCACTGTTATCCCTATTATCTGATATTTATTGTGTATTTGATTGTGCTTCTTTGGTTTTATAGTCTCGTTTCAGGCAGCTGCATCATCCCCAAGGCGACGGATAAACTTCTTTTAAAGAGACGTAAAGCAATCGATTTCATCATTGCCCAGTCTAACAAACCAACCTTCAACAGCGTAGGCGAGAAGTTTTAACGGTGACCGCCAGGAAGAGCTGGATTGGAGCCAGGCCAGTATTGAAAGGATGGGACACAAAGAGATCTGTTGCATATTCTGATAATTTGACGCTTCTTTAGGGTCTTTTGAGTTTTAGAACCTGTATTTCTATAATTTGGGAAAATACTGGCTACTTTAGCTTTTGAGTTATTGAATATTAGTTGATGATTATTATCTGTAAATAAAATTTATATTCATTTATTAAAGGACGAGATTCATTGTAAATTTATGTCACACACCGTTAATGATACAAATGTGACTCACAGAAAGGAAAGAGTTCCCGTCGCGATGGCACGAGAAAATTGCTTAAGACAGCAGAATTTGTTATGACTGGCTTCGGCTTGATTTCTCCAAATTAAAAAAAAAAAGATTGAATCCGAAATAATTCACGCATTATCTTCATTTAATGGCAGATTCTATAATATTTCCTCTCTTCGCGTGACTGATACAACTTGGACAGGATGTTGAAGATATCAGAAAAGATGATCCTCCACCCACAAAAAAAAAACGCAAGGTCGGGCTATACTGTGGTCCAGTTACAAGATCATCTCATCCAAGCTTTGGCCTAGAAAGGTCACGCCCAGATAGTACCTAATCTCTAGCCAAAATGGGTGGTTAGCTGTTGGAGCAACTACCAGCTAATCTACAGCATCTCCTGCAAAAACATAAGCTTTTTTCCTCTGCCACGACACTCGGACGGAATAAAGGGTTCTATTAGGTGGTCGTCGACGATTTCTGCCCAAATGTCAGTGGAGAATTCCATATTCATCATGAGTATTAAATGAGGATTTACATTCTCCCGTCCATGTTTAGAATGGGTATTAAATGCATCATCCCGCGCCAAAGTTGATTTCCCTCGAAATCTGAACAAACCGCATTTTGCTCTAGAAGTCATCGAGTGAAGTCCATGCGACAAGAATTCAGTGCTTACACTCGTCGACATGGTGACTTTTCACCCTTCAGCATGATATGTGGTAAACCAATGTTATAGTCCACAGCTCGTGTGCTTGTACCTGTCTATCTACCACTATATCCAGAATGTCCCATTCCACAATTTCACACAGCTGTCGACGCAAACGCGCTAATGCTCTAGGTCTGAGCAGCCACCTAAAGGAAAAGTCCCTACAGACTAGCTGTCAACGGCTCTGATATTGGCTTTTACAGCTCCGTAAATGAAATAAGTATCGGAATCTTGTTAGTAAACTTCTCCTTCCCCAAGGGGTGGATTTCGATAGTAAAAAAAATTGTTTTTAGGCACCTCTTTTTACCCAGTGGCGTAAATTCGGAGTCGGCTTACTACTGCAATGCACGTCAAATAAATTTTGAGGGGGCCCCCCATGGTTTCGAGGCACGAGACGAGCGCTTTTAATGCCTGTGCGGAAAACAGAAGCAGTCTCTCCATACAACCCATACACACAATGCAATTGCGAATAACGGTTGCAGACTGATAGAAATTCACAAGGCTGTCGTCGAATTTATTCATACAGGCATATATTTGCACACGGTTTCTTCTTCTCCATGTGATATTTGCAAACATAGAGTTTTCTTCTCCTTTGACTCACAAAAGGAATGAAACCAAAACCCGAAAATAAAAATTTAATAAAAGAGGTGAAGATCAATTCCGAGCTCATATTCTCCAAATAGCAAAACATTATTTTAAATTTCATAGAACAAGAACATTTTGCTTGGATCATTAAAGACAACAGTAAAATGATACAGAATTCATTAAAAATAATAAAATTAATTATATAGAAACTTATGATTTCCAAGATCTTTTACCAAGCATCCTATGAAATGAATTTTAAAATAGCTTAATGCAATATTATTATGATCTTAAAATTTATTTTATTTCCCATAGATCTACAAATAAGAATTAATCAACCTTTGCAGTTTCAATTATTGTATAATCCATTGATGAAAATATATTCCTACAAATGAAAGGAATCCTGTAGGGATCAAATTACTCAAAATTAGTTGCCAATCCATTTTTTCACAATTTCGAGAAAAAATATTGTTTTGAAACATAATCATAGATGTCTCAGTCATTTCTAGCTATAAAGATTTCAAGTCCAACAGCAATAATAATCTACCCAGAAGTTCTAAAATCAATAAAAACCAGCAACTTCCAACGCCAGGCAATATTTTTTGATTTAATTATTAATTATAATGACATAATAATTATTGGCATTTACGATAAAAGCCTTTATCGTAAATGTCACTAATAAAGTCGAAAGAAATTACTTTCATTTTTTTAATAAATTGATTTAACAAGACATCTGGGTCTTTAAATTTTTCTACTCTAATTCACGGTGGGTGTGGGTGTTTTCTTTAGGAAAATAAAGGGTAACTTTTTCATCATTCAGTTCCATTATTGACAGAAGCTGTGTGACAAAATAATTCTTCGTACCTAGAACAAACGTACTCATCAGTATGACTAACTACGCAGCATATCGAAGCTTCAGACTTTCACGAATATATACGGCATTGCTAGACGACAGGCTAATTTCTGGAACTCTAATATCTCAAATAAAATTCGTGGAGGCGTAACTATTAATCAGCTAATAAGAATTAAAAACATGTTAAGTTATACACTGTAAAAAATATCCGTTTTTTCCCCCGGACTTTTTCCGTATATTTGACGGTTTAAAGCTGTTTTGTTGACAAAACGGTTTTTCACCGTTTTCCGCTCCAGCCATAAACGGTTTAAAACCGTCAGTTCAAATTCTATTTTTCGTCATACAGTATTGCTTTCCGTATGATAACTTTCCCTTTTCTGAAATGTAATTTTATTGCATTCATTTCATGTTTTTAATAGGGTTCCATCTCCGCTATTGTTTACACATGTTGCAGTAACCTGTTGTCACTCATGAAAGCTAACCTTAAAACACGTGTTCTGGCAATAGTTGATTTTTACACCACTAGGTGGCGGCACTAGAGCTATAGTGACTTTAAAACTCAAATAGATTATTTTTACTTCATTTTATGTAGTCTTCGGTGGTCTAGTGGTTAGAGCGACTGCCTTTTATTTCTATGAACGCGGTTTCGATCCCCGGTTCGGAGGAGTTAGAAGTTTTGTCACCATCTTGCATCGAAATCGTCCAAGTAAGTTCAATTAAGAATTATATTAATTAAACTAATTGAAATTAATAATTAAGCCTTGGTTAATTAATATTGATAATACACATCGGCACATTTCAACTCGAACAGAAGGAGAAAAACAACTCAACTCAGTCGATGGCGTCACTTACTTCGATGACTTAATTTTTACGGAGAAAACTTAATTTCATACGGTAAAAAACCGTTGTGCCTACGGATTTACTTCGTAACTTTTACGGGAAAAACTTGTTCCTGTATGGTAAAAAACCGTTGTGACTACGGATTTACTTCGTAACTTTTACGGGAAAAACTTGTTCCTGTATGGTAAAAAACCGTTGTGCCTACGGATTTACTTCGTAACTTTTATGGTTTTGCACAACCAACCCAGCTGCCAGTTTAAAACCGTAATTTTACGGGATTTTTTTTACAGTGTATAAATCCAACTCAACAACTAAAGAACTTAAAAGAAAACCTCACTTAAAACAAAATTCTATCATTATTTTACACACCTTCATTTAATAGCTTTAAAATGTAAGCGATTGTTTATAAGATCGATATTGGTGCAATATTTAAAGCTACAATAGCCGCGATAGCCTAGTGATAAGGTTGGAATCGGAGGATATTAAGTTCGAGACCCGATTCTATTGAAAAACTACCGTGTATGTGGGCCTTGAGCGCGTTAAGTCAACCGGCGAGGATTAGAAGCCCTCACGTTGGTGTGGCATCGAAGTTTGAAGGGTGGGGTGCTGATTCAGGTGTCTTCGTCATTTGACTATGATTCAAAATTACATGGTCCGTCGTGTAACTTCGAAATGAGATGCTAATCTAACTAAACTAAACTAAACCTTGGTCTAGAGTTATAAACATTATATTTCATGCATCGCCACAATAATAATTCCATCGGTGTGAGATCCGATGAGTATGGCGTTGCTCAATTCTAGCTCTTCGCCCTAAAGCAGGCTATTCATATCTCTTCCAAAATAGAAATTTTGGAACACGGAAAGGAAAAAACAAGCGTCAAGGTAAAAAACCTATGGAAAATAGCATAGCGGCTGGGAAAAGTCGGATTTCCAACCAAACCAAATTCCGGCAGCTCGTGGGCCGAATCTATGGTGGGACCTTCTGCGAGGGTAGTCGACACTTCAAACTATTTGACTAGATCGAGACCCTGCTACGAGGGTAGCAAATCTGAAATCCGCGGATTGGGGGAAGGAATAGGGCGGATCGAAGAGCAGCTGCAGAGGGGGAAAGAAGATCGCTCTTCCCCTACTGCCAGCGCACTTTGGAATTTCAGATGAATGGACGTGCCTGATTTTTCGACTTGAATGGGTCGCAAAAAAGAAAGTGTTGGAACAAATGGATGGAATGGAGTACAGATGAATTGCCGGCTTAATAATCTGTTCGCCAGAATTCCATCAAGATAGGCCCTCACGCCATGATAGTCATGCAGAGGTGATCCATCCTGTTTGGAAGTACCATTTTTCTTTCTCAAACACATCTTGCATTCGTGACATAACGCGTTCCTGTAATAAGTTCAGGTAAACATCACCAGTCACGATATTCTCAAAGAAGAAAGACCAGTTAATCTCAACAACTCTAGAGAGTAAACAGCTGATAAGTGTACTTGGTGTTCCACTGTCAAACGAAGATTATCAATTGCCAAGAAGCTATACTTGTGGTGACTGACTGAGCCATTTTACAAAAAAAATTAAAATTTTAACAGAAAAATTGTAAGTTTGCAAAATGAAAAAATATTGTATCAAATGGTTAGAACTATGAAACTTACGACAGCTAATAAGATTCTACATCCATATTTATTAATTAGAACAGAGGTTCCCAACCTGTGGGTACGCGTACCACGAATGACCAGTTGGGGGTACGCGAAATCAAAGTTGTTAATGGCGGAAACAAGAAAGCATAAGGGATTAAAAAAGTTAGAGAATATTGTTTCTCCAAGTGAATACTTGCTATTTAATAACTATACCACTAGAATAGTTGATTATTACGAAGTGTAATTTTTAACTATCCTTATAAGTTAAAACGAAATATTTACAACACTGGTTTCATTTGCTTTGGCGTTGAACTAATACTATTATAAAAATGGAATAAAACGTAAAACCAAAAATAAGCCAAGCAAATGTTATTCATTCGAGTAATTTCACCTTTAAGCTAACTTAAGCTAACCTTAATATTAATGATAACAATTTCTTTGCATAGATGGATGGTTGGGATGGGAGGGGTGGATATGATAGTAAGGGGTACGCGAAAACAAAAAGAATAATCAAGGGATACGCGAGGGAAAAAAGGCTAGGAACCCCTGAATTAGAACTATGAAACTGATGTATGCAATAATTTCTTATGCAATAGCTACCCAAAGTGTGTATATATTTTGGAACACTCTGTAATTAACAATTACTTTTGAATCATTTGGAGTTTCTTTACTTTCTTGACCAGGGATAAGATAATAGCGCTGGTCCTCATGAGGCGACTTTTAGAGATAAAAAAATATTTTAAAAAGTTGAAAAATATGCTTAAATCATTTTTAAAGTTTTGACTTGAGTCATAGAGATCATAAGTCATAGAATTATCTTTAACTTACCGCCTTCAATTCAATTTTTTTAACTCGAAATTTATTACTTCGACATAAAAGCTATCTAATTAAATAAGTAAAAATTGTTGTTTGTTCTGACTTCAAATATTTCCTAATATGTATCTTAACAAAACAGAATATTTTCAATTTTGAAAATCACCTTTTCCCCAGTTTACCGAAAATCAAAGAAATATTTTTGTTCTTTGGCGTTTGTAATTAAAATAAATAATTATTCAAACGCCAGTTTTGCATTCCAATACGCATTGTATTACGTATGTATCTTATCAAAACAGAATATTTTCAATTTTGAAAATCACCTTTTCCCCAGCTTACCGAAAATCAAAAAAATATTTTTGTTCTTATGAGTTTGTAATTAAAATAAATAATTATTCAAGCGTTGGTTTTGCATTCCAGTACGCACTGGTGTTTTCAATAAAAGTCAAAGAAAAAATTATACTCAATCTTTCAGCTTTTAGGATGCACACGAAACATACCTAAACTAAAAGAATCCTCCTCAAAAACAATTATACATAAGTTAAATAAGTTCTCTTTAGGCTGTTAATTAAAGCAAGAAGAAGAATCTGCTCGGGTGGACTCAATTTTACAAGATCCTGATAATTTGTCTCTAGGCGGAACTTTCCAAATTTTGCATACGAACACTCCTATCTTTTCACCTATAAACAGGTTTGCGTAATTATCACTTCTACGTAATCGATAAATGGGCCGTTTGTCCCTGACTGACATTGCTTGGTGAATGGATAGCTAGCAGCTGTTGGAAAGAAATGAAAATTAAATCTGCACTTAACCCGCCAGACAGCTTGGCTCTTAGAAGAATGTCACGTGATACATACCGCCCAATGAATTGGCTTCTGTACACCTGTGCATTTTATTTCAACATCTTCGTCGAATGCTTGGGGTTTAATTTTCAAAAAAAAAAAATGATGAAATCTGATAATGCTGTTTTAAGGAGAATGAAGAAATTACTGTCTGCAATTAAACTAGAATAAAAAGAAGAAAAAAGGATATGGAGGCCTTTCTAGGAGAGTGCCATTTTTTTTTTCTTTTGAGCGAATCAGATCGGCAATAATTTAGCCCGTCTTTTGATGGCAATTTTCATCTCTTTTTTTGATTACGGATTGAAAAGAACTATGGAATGAATAGGGGATCATAGCCTTTGTTGCTGAAAATCCCCCAAAAAACTCCCAATCAAATCAAATCAAAATAGAATAAAAAGCGCTCTGAATTTCTTCTGATTAAATTATTCATGTTATCTGCTATGCTATATTTGTTATGTGAGAAGTTAGAACAGCATTACAGCTAAACCTTTTTATGTGTGTATTTGCAGGGTCTCTTATCCATTGGAATAATTAGGCTCTATCGCAGGGCCACTATTAATACAAGGGCTCTTCAAAATTCACTATACTGATTATATTTTAGTCTTGAGGCGAAAAATTTATTCAATTATAATTTTAAATATGCTAAAAGTAAAAAATATGTTTACGACGTGTAACTAAACAGCTATTGATTGTGTGATGTTGCATAAACATGTGTATCTTAAACTATGAACTAAAATGCATATTTTTGGGCCAATTAAATCATTTAAAAAATACAAAGTTTTTATATATGTTTTATTATATTAATTCACATATTTAAATATATTATTGTATTTTTGTATTTAATAAATATATACCAAAGTTCTTGGTATGGTTCTCATGGGTCGCCAAATTACTCTAGCTCAGGTCGTTCAAATTTATTAAGACGGCACCGTGTGTATTTGGGAAATTAAATAATATGATACATTTCCAATAAAACTGCATTATTACTTCTTATTTTTTAATTGTCTTTATATTTGAATATCGGTATCCCGCTCCCCGTTTCTTTATTCCATTTTTATTTCCGTTTCAGCCGTTTTCTTAATTTTAGTAGCTGGCGTTTTTTAAAAATGGCACATTGCAAAGCTAAATCGTAAAAATAAAGAAGTAAATTAATAAATAAAATAGTGATAAATGTAAGAAATTTAGATTTAAGGGTCAGTTTAAATTTCGACGGAAAATAGGTGCAAGTTGGTCGTATCTAAGTTTTCCAAAAATCTGTTGCTCAGAACAACGTTTATCAATTGGTTTAAGTATGGTAAAAAAATCACTGACTTAACCTGGTTACGTGGATTCAGATTATAAGAATAAATTCAGTTTTTTTTTAAAAAAACGCCTTTTATTTAAATCCAAAATCCGAAAGATTTTTTGTACAAATCGCTGAGCATAGAGAATCGAGCAGTTTCCGAATTTAATTTTAATACAGAATCGATTTTGCAATGCCAGATTCGGGAAATAATGCTCATCATGTCTCGAGATTTCAGTAAAGAAAATGATAATTCGTAAGAAAAGATCCTTTTACTGTACACACTAACACAGCTTCGAAGTGAGGAATTCTGTATCACCATTCTTGGTTCAAATATCATATTCGCTTCCAGCTTATTATCGCAAAATTTAACTAATACTGTTCAGCAACGGATTCCGAGACTATCACTTTTGGACGATTTTACACCGGAAAGGGGTGTCAGGCAATGAGTCAAATGAGCGCATTTCCGGAGTTCTTTGTTAGATCACGCTCAGTAAAATGTAAATATCACCCTTCCAGTCTTCACTTTCCCCCTATTTTGATGAAAATAACTCCTCCCGGCGCATGCGCAAAAGCGCGGAGGGTTTCCGAATCCGTTGCTAAACAATACCTCGAAATTTGAACATAAACGCGTAACAAAATATTCAGCTAACAAAGACTAACTATCTCAAGTTTCCTTTGTTTGGTAAGTACTTATATATAAGAGATCAGTATTAACTTACAAAAACCTAAGAGTAAAAATGTTTCTCTTATCACCGTGTTATCAAAAAATGTAAGAAATGACAGAAAACAAGAAAGAATTTGCTTCTTTCTATTGGCAACGTTAAATTTCTTTTTAAATGCATATCCTGATGAAAGTTTCCATTTCTAAGAAATTCCATCTTTACAAATATGAAACAAGTTAAGTTAAATGAAAGCGTGTAGAGATATATAAATTTTTGAAATTGGTATTGACAATTCATAAAGCCTATAATTTTAAATTTTGTTCTCAGTGCATTTTATAAATGGACAAAAAGGACAAGGGAAGCACATTTTTCATTCTGTAATTGAATAATAAAAGCGAAAAGGGGAAAAAACGAGAAAAACTGTGAAGTCGAAGAGAAAACGACCGAGAATGGCGCAGGAAGTGGAATTAACAAAACTCTCCATTAATTCTTACACCTTGAATGGGATATTCTATGGTTTCCATCAATATTTGAGAATCTGCATATTTGCTTCTAATGCAACTTATCCGGAGATCTGCAAGATTTAAACGTCCACCAGCATATCTGCAAGATTATGATCTGTCTTAAATTTAACTTTCTTAATTTAGCATTTAACTTGTTAAGTAGGAGAGAATTATATTCTTCGTATAAGAACTGAATTGAACATCTTTCTATCTTTAATCTTTCTTTTATTAACAATTTAGAACTGGCAACATTAGCATTATTATTATCGAATCTATCGAGCTATCAATATGGCGATGTATCAAATCTGTGTCATGTAAATATGTATATAACGTATTTGTGGTTGTAGTCGTTGAAAATAAACAGGCCGAGCAAATAACTACCTCTTATTTTATTATCAATAGGAGAGTGTTGGGTATACATGCATCTCCGTTTAGGTTACAAGTAAAAGTGAACAGCAAAATCCCAGTATTCTCTCAGCTAAGGGAATAACATATTGACACGTGATCAAAGTGAAGGGAATATTGGGTATTTTTAATAAATTACGTAAGCGTCTCAGGGAAAAAGTCTGGTGCCAAGGAGACGCCTTCATGATTTTCTGTGGGCACGTGAAAGCGATTAAATATTCTTTTAGTGATAAATATGCCAAAATGAGAGATTTAATATACCTCCAACGCGGGAAAAGAACGAAACTGGAGTTTTAGAAAAATGATTTTGGAATACATTAAGATTTTAAAATATATAATATTAGAATATGAAATAAAATTAAGTGAGATTATTACATGTATACATCCTCTAAAGTATTATGAATGTGCGTGCTAAATGTAAAATAAAAAGGTGATTATAAAGTTCCGCCAATTCATTCACCCAAAATACGCGGCCTGCCACCTCAAAATCACAATAGGCGAAATTGAGATGAAAATTCCTGTTCAGGTGAATAAATAGCAAGACTCCGTAAAAACTGCTCCCATACTCCAGAAATACTTTGATATTTTTAATTCAGAAGTTGAAGCATAAACCGATATTTTGCAAGCCACGTCGCTCAGATTGCAACACTCAAATGATAGGGTCCGTCTTGATAATTTCAGGGGGAAAGGATTTGAAGGAAATCATCTCTTTCGAAATCGATAGCAAGAAAGCCACGGGTTACAGAAAATAATAATTTACTAAGGCAGTTAGCAATCTTAGACTGTTGAAATAAAGGTTACTTTTTTGAGTTTTTGTACACTTTTATTTAACTAGACTTGTTTCAAGTTTGTAATGGTGAAATTTTGTTATCGATTTTACATTCACTTGCTTATAATCTAGAGTTTCGAAATTTTGTATACTTATGTAATCTCAATGACAATACACTATTTTTATATTTTCAGGAATGTATTGTCAGTTATTTTATCAATTTAATTAAGTTTTGATTACTTATTAGTAGCACCACTTTGTCGTGGATTTGAGAAAAAAAAATGATTTCAAAAGCTCTTAATATGAATACTAATGAATTATACATTTAAAGATTAAAAGGTAGAAAACAATCAAAACAAAAAAAATTGTAGCACATTAATGGAAGCTTATTTTAAAAACTGTTTTTATTAAATGTATTGAACGATTGATTTTCAAGCTAACAAACCAATTTCTTTCACAACCAAGTTGTATACTTACGATTTAATACAAAAAAGAGCCATTTTCCTTTCGTAAATACGAAAAATCAGACAAATCGAGTAAATCATTAGCACGAATTTTGAAATTCAATACTCTCATGTAGGTTTTTTTATTTCTAATGATAATCAAAGTAAATAAATACAAAGATAACATTAGAACGATTTCATTTTGATAAACACCATTATATTAACTTGGTGAATAACTCGGATGTTTTATAAAACATTTAATCTTCGTCAAGTATACTGACACATATGTTTACGTTTAGTTGTTTACTTTAACTTAAAATTACTCTATGCAAAAAAATGAATTTATTGTATAAAAGTGAGAAACATTGAGCTCGGTTTTTCTTCCTCACTGAATTGCTGCCGATATAAAATGAAAAAATGTTATAAAGCAAACAATTAAACAATTTTTTCCTTATAAAAAGTCGTTCCTGAGGAGATTAATACGCATAACTAGCTATACCAGTTCTTTATCATTAATTAACAAATGTTCTACGATCATATCCGTGCTTTTGATTCAACTTTTACAACTATACTTTTTGCTTCAAAATTTTATCTTAAATCTTCGCTAAATGTTTATCTGTTCTCGAACGCTAAACAATCCTTTAAAATTGATTACCCAGATTTGAATGTAATTTTTTCAGAAAATGGTATAAATTTATGTGTAGACTATTTGAATTGATAGTACATAATTTTTCAAACAAAATAAGCAAAAAATTTCCTTCAGAGAAACTTAGATTTGAATACACTAAATACTTTTATTGAATATGATGCGGTTTTTCAAGATTCTATAAAAATGTTTAAAACAGGTTCAATATAAAATGAAAGGAAGAAATTCCTCAAAAATTGGCATATAATTTAGTCTTTATTTTGCAGTTGTTTAAGACACTAATTTTTATTTTTCCTTTCATATTTCCCTTCTTTTTAAGAAGTTTTTACCTCCTTCGCCTTTTTTTCAATTTATTATCGAAAATCAAATTTATCCGTAGGTTCAACCTTTAAATAAAGTCCTCTCTAGATAGCTAGAAGTTCACATGAACTCCTGCACCAAGTTCTCTTTTTGTGACTTTAGTGGCTGCTATTGAATAAATATAAAATTATATTCATCGCATGCGTGTGTTTAAGGAATTATAAACAATAGACAAGAAAAAAATTGCGGAATTAAGTTGCCTTTTCTGGAAATAACTTCTGGCAAATTTTCTTTCACTGCCTTTAAATTAGCGTTTATTTTTCTTAAGGGTGAAAAAAGGGGTTCAAAGCTCTGAAGCACTTTGATTACCTGAAAGGACAGTATAAATATGGAAACTTACTTTTTAAAATCAGTAGGCACTAAGCAGTAATCGTTTACAAGAAGCTCTTCTTCAACTACCGCTTCTTGAAGATACTAAGGAAGAAGGAAGGCCTTAGTTTCCTCGGTGACGCGCTAGAGAGGACACATAAAATAAATACGTCACATATCTTATATCTTCCTAACAGTATGTATCATAAAAAAACGCAATTTAACTTGAAGTTGATTCCATTTACTGTGGCCTTCATTTGGAAGAAAGTATATCAAGAGTCGGAATAATGTTTATCTCTTTCGGGTGGAAAATCAAATAGCTGTCGGCTATAACGGTGCGCCAAAAGAATAGTAATTTCTAGTTATTGCTTGAATTTTTTCGTGGTAAAAACAAGCCAGTTTCGCTCGAAATGGAATAGTTGGCGAACTTCCATTGATCTCTATTTTAAGATAAACTTCAACTCAATCACGCTCATTTATTTACTTTCCTGGTTTATTCCAAGTCTTTCTTGTTTTCCTTTGACTGCTTTTACTAGCGGAACAGTTCCCTATCAGATAATGCTCAAGTGGATTATCAAGATCTATCTAAATGATCAAATTAACACTTTTGAATGAAGTATCAGTTGGCGCTTTTTTTCCCTTTCTGTGGGTTCCATTTATGGTATGTTTTGAAAAACAACATTTCTATTGATTTAAACTGTGCACTGTAAAACTAAAAATCTTACTCATGTTGCGCAGCTGAAGTCGGAGAGTTCGACATAATAACATTCCAAGTTATAAAAAAGTCACGAAATAAACAGAATCGGATGTTGATTGTGAGCAAGTTTCCACAGATTAAAATGCTGAAAAATAGCTTGCAAGAGAGCTTCTAGTTCAGCAAACAGTCATTCTTGTGCTCTAAAAGGAAGACATAAAAATCGCATACGCGCATCATACGAAAAATTCCAATACTTTTCGCAGAAACATTAAATGTCATTCATTCCATTCCATGTTTGAATATGCAAGATAATGCCTAATAATGCAAATGGCTAATGCAATGCTTCGAGGAAACAAATGCGCGAAAGTTTTATGAGTTTATCAGCTGCCTCCCACTTCCTCATACCATATTTTTATTTATCAATCCCGTTTCATCATCTCCCAGAAAATTGGATCTTTCTCATTCATCACATATACTTAGGGTTGCCATAATTGCCAAGCATTGATGGGGGACGTTTAAATGCCAAATAAATAAAACATGAAAAAAATGGATAGGTAATGGTTTATGTTCTCTGATAAAATATCAATAAAGTTTAAGCAATCTAATAAAATGAATACGAAGAACAAGAAAAAAAGATGCAAGGCTAATCTTTTTTAGACCAGTCATATCTTAAAGTTGATTTTATTTTCTTAATTATGTATTATTTTTATTATATTCTTTCACATAATTATAAAATTGGGTGCATTTTATTTAAAAATTATAATGACGCAGAGTTTAGGGAGGAAACGGGACTGAGTGGTGAAATACGGTGACAGTCCTGTATATACAGGACGTATGGCTAGGAGACTCTGGAGAGAGAAAAACTATAGAGGAACTGTTTATACTCTGGTGTCATCTCCTTCATACCTCACATGTCAGGCCTTGGATACTACGGCACTGCCTGCCCAGTAATTCCAGGCCACTGTCTGCTTTCCATTTCTTTTTTAGCGGTAATACTTTTCGCTTCCCCACAATTTCTAAATGAATAAGAAATTAAAATAACAATTTATAATAAATAAAAATATAATCTTAAAAAGTTTTTTATTATCGTTAAATTTGAATTATTTCTTTTAACCCAAATAATTGTTTTTAGGAATTATACATACAGATGTTCAACAGCAATCTAAAATTTGGATGCTATTTTAAAAGAACGAAACTGCTTTTGGTAAATTATTATAATAAAACATTTGAATGATCGAACTCGGAAAATTTTCATTTATTCAATTAAAAAAATTATTTCAAAATGTGAAAAAAACATGAAACATTTAGATGTCCCTTATATTTTAGATGTCTTGTTAAAGTAATACCTGTCTAAAGACGTTGAATTAATTGGCAGCTCCAGAGAACGCATAGACTAATAGGGTATATAATGCAGAACTTATTTAAAACACCAATCGGTCTTTCGTAATCCTATCATAAAATGCTAAGCGTTAATCGTTAATTCATTACCAAATTAACTAAGATCACTGCCATGCTTCTTGTGTCCTTTTTTCTTTTTCTATATTTCTTATCTTTCTTTTTTTTGTAAAAATGGTGGAGAAATTATTTCCTTTTTTTTAGATAAAAATCCGGTATGAAATAATAAAAATCTCAATGAATAGTGTATCCTTTTTTT
>BGPR01000767.1:294086-324727 GCA_013235015.1 Araneus ventricosus
CCGGTATGAAATAATAAAAATCTCAATGAATAGTGTATCCTTTTTTTATTTTTTATTTTTGAGCTAAAATGCTGTGCTTTTTGTGTCCTTTTTTCTTTTTCTATATTTCTTTTATTTCTTTTTTTTATAAAAATGCTAGATAAATTATTTCCTTTTTTTATAAAAATGCTAGAGAAATTATTTCTTTTTTTAGGTAAAAATCCAGTATGAAATCATAAACATCTCAATGAATAGTATATCCTTTTTTTTAATTTTTGAGCTAAAATGTTGTGCTTCTTGTGTCCTTTTTTTCTATATTTCTTTTATTTCTTTTTTTTATAAAAATGCTAGAGAAATTATTTCTTTTTTTATATAAAAATGCTAGAGAAATTATTTCTTTTTTTTAGGTAAAAATCCAGTATGAAATCATGAACATCTCAATGAATAGTATATCCCTTTTTTATTTTTGAGCTAAAATGTTGTACTTCTTGTGTCCTTTTTTTCTTTTTCTATATTTCTTTTTTTTATATAAAAATGCTAGAGAAATTATTTCCTTTTCTTAGATAAAAATCCAGTATGAAATCATAAAAATCTCAATTAACAGCTTATCCTTTATTTATTTTTTTAGCTAAAATAGATTTTTCTATTTTACACGGCGCGATTCATGCCTGTCATGCGATCCAACACTGTCCGGCTCTTTCATGGTTGTCAATGGAAAACCATCTGCAGACGTGATTCAATTACGCCACTGTTTTCGTTATTTATTGATTTTCCTATTTTAAATAAGCTCAAGGCCATTGCTAAGTTATGTGCTGGGCGTGCGCTTGCACTCAGAAATAACAGGACAGTCGAAAGACAAGACAACTCGATGTTTTGACCAACGACTCCTGAGAGTTAAAACAAAATAGCATTTAACGCGCTCTAAAAGCAAGTTTGTCAACACTTCGCTAGTCAAGAAAATTATTGAAGATTCTTCAGCGCGATGGCAGAAAAAAGTAGTAATTAAATGCTGTGATTTAAAGTGCGGTTGAGTAAAGTGTGTGAGTGCATTGTGTTAAAAAGGACAGTCAGTCGCATTTTAGCGAATAAGGACGGCTCCATCATGCCTTTTCTAATTTGAACCGTTTTAGATTCCGTAAATTTTATTTTACATCATGTAAAAGTCTGCGAGCTCGATGAAAAAAATATCTTGCCTTTCTTTCTCATTCAATAACAGCAACAATGTCAAACTGTCTCGCGCGTGACAATTGCTTTCTTTCCAAACTAAAATCTGATAATCTAATTTACACTATGCTAGTATGGATCATTTTATGCTGAAGACGCCAAATGAGTCCAAATGCGCTTGGAGGAGTAAATAAAATGTATGATATAGCTATGCTTCGCCACTAACTATATTTTTTGAATAATATATACAGGATAGATACAAGTACTCAGAGGCCGGTAGCTCCAGTTCCGTATCCGGATGAAAATTCAAATATGTATTAGGTAAATCATGCGGACGAGGTTTACGTCGAAAAAAACCAATTGGAAATTTCACCAACAGATGGCGCTTTGAGGCAAAAACCATAAGCAAATGAGTAAAAAAATGTAGTTTTGCTGTTCAAGTGTTTATGCAAGACGGGACAACTGTTTATTCGGCAATACGTATAAAGTCAGTGGGTCCAGCTAACTTCCCTGATGAACGTGTCATCTCGCGTACATTTCCAAGTGCCTGGCTAGCCAGATCACCAGATCTAAATCCTTGTGACTTCTGGCTGTGTGGTTTTCGCAAAGATCTTGTTTATCAAGGGCATGTGACTAATGGACGGAGTTGAAAGCCAACGTCGTCCACCATATCACTCTCATTCTTATTGATATTGTTACGAAAATTGTCCGGTGTGTGTACGGTGAAAACAGTCCAACAAGCAGGATAATGGAGAAAGCCGTTTTATTCTCGGATATCCCGGAAAACACGAAGCGCAGGTAACAAGAATAAAACCACTTACAGAAATTAGAAGCAAACAAACAGCAAATCACTAATGAAAACAGCAATGGCACGAACAAAAGCGCTCAGCGTCTAATAGCTGATCAACTCGCAATGCGAACAAGACTCCAAAGATATTGATTCCTTGTCGAGTAGGTCGGTGTTTATACTTTTTCCCGAGCGGATGTGATGTCACAGGAAAATTCTAGTACATTCTGTATATCTTTGCTCCTATTAGAGATATCACGAAAATTCTAGCATTTGTGAGCACCTTCGTTTTGCCGCCAGGTCGCCAAGGTCGGGGGATCAGTGATTGACACTCCCCCGGAGTCCAATAAAACCTCTGTAAATGTCTCTTTCCAATTATAGAATTAACATGACTGCGAAGCAAAATTACAGGTTCGCAACAAATGCTGCGTGCAGCCGTTGATACTGCGGTGGTACGCTTACAACTCTATAGACAAGACATGCACAATGAGTACACAGGTGTGTAAATAAATAAAAACTTCTGTTATTCTTCTATTTTTGTACTCTTGTATGTATTTATACTTCATTACAGCTCCATATGGTGAAGAAAAATTAAGTTATTTTTTCCGACGTAAACCTCGGCTGCATGATCCACATATTTGAAGTTTTATACGAATATGATTAGCAGAATTGGCGCTACAGGCCTCTGAGTACCGTGAGTTTAATTTTAACCATCTTGTAGTTCCATCAAAATATAACTGTATTATTTCTTTGGTTCTAATTCCAAATTTATTACGCCAAATCATTTCGATTAGAACTATATCGCATCTCTACTCTATTGATACTAGTGTAAGTATTCGAACTATACTCTCTATGGAAGTGCTTGATCATGAGTTAGTTGAAAGAAAAACAGCCCAAATACCTAACCTATTCATAAGTTGATAGAGAAACTTTGTATAGTAATAGGCAGTTACTTCACAAAGTTACGAAAAGATCCCTCATTCTGTTCTTTAAAAACGACAGAGTGAAATCCAGACATTTTAAGAATTCTTTGGCGAAGTATGAAAAATGCGTTTTAATATTTAAGTACTTTCCGAAGGCAATGTGTGGAATTCCCAAGAGACATATAATGAGAAATACTTTTTCGGAAAAATATGAAAAAAAGGAAGTTATTGAAAATGCAAGAAATACAAAATGAAAGATTTGTGAGTTTTCTACAGATAGAGAAAATGGCCATTTCGTAACTACTTGATACTACACTTTGATCTTAGCCGATAGGCCGAGAAGCGATAAACTACTTGATACTGGAAGGAATGACATTTAAAATTTAGAATTCTTTATTTTTGTGATTTCTTCCATTCGAGCATCTTTTAGAAGAAATTTATTATGGAAGATACCCACAATATGCACACACAAACCACACTACTTCCATAAAAGAAAACACAACATACTTAGTGTTATGACTATGCATAGTGCGTGCATGTGTGTGTGTGAAATATAGTAGTGTAGGCATCGTTGAATTGATTTAGCATTCATTCTGAAAAATATTAAATGCTCCTTATTGTAGTCTTCAAACTGTTTTTGAGATCGTTGAGAGAAATAAACAATTTTAAGATGATATTTCAGGTAAATGAAAACTTAACAAACTTAATATTTAAGAAATGACAAAACACACAGCAGAAAGTATTAATTTCAAAACTGATATATTTTTTTACGAAAATCAGAATCGACTTAAAGGTAGATACACCAAATTTTGGCTGTTTCCCCCCTTTTTTCCCATCTTTAATTATAATGATCCTGTATATGTTTCCATTCATACAAAGTGTGATGTTTTTGAGAAACATTTGTGATAGTTTGGAATCCTTATTTGCTGCTGTGGTTCCTTTAAAATATTTTGAAATTTTAGACAATCTAACAATTTTTTAGTAATAAAATTTTTATTCCGTTCATTTGCTTTAGGATAATCAGAAATTTTGACATTCGAGAGACCAAAATCTTGATTCAATAAACAATGGCGGCGATCGGGGGAAAAGTGGAGGGGCAGACAAAAAATTGGGGAATCCAAAAAATTCATAGACATCTAAAAGTACCCCGGTATATAGGGGGTAAATAACAAAATTTAAAAATTTAGTAACAAAATTAGCTGACTTTCCAGGACCCTATTGTTTTTATTATTTTTTTCATAATTCCTAGTTTTACGCAGCAAAAATGAGACACAAATTTAATTTTTTCCGCAAAAAGTGTAGGGGGCATCTGTCCCTCCACCCCCTGACTCGCCGCCACTGTCAATAAAGAGAACAAGAGAAATAAAAAAAATTATTTATTGAAAATATTAGGCGCAATTTAATTCATTTTTATTTCATGTTTCATTTTCTTTCTTAAATTTAAGTGCAATGAACATTTGTCGTATAATTACGTAAAAATAATATTATTCAAACAGCCTTTCATTTAAAAAGAAACACTATACTGACCAATTATCACTTTGAATCTGTACCGATGCGAACAATAATAATATTATAAAGTTCACTTCACTTTCATTTTCAACACGGGAGACAGTTATAAAAGGAACAGTGGCGAATCCAGGGGCAGGGCTATCGGGCTGCAGCCCCCCCCCCCCCCCCAGAGCTAAGCCAGAAATCTTGGTTTTATTTTAAATAACTACAACTGTTTCTTCTTATCTTCCCTTTTTTTTTAAAAAATAATAAAAACCGGACAACATTGCTTTCTGGCATGACAGGCTTGAAAATTTTCCTACTTTTCTAGTCATTCCACTTGTACTTGCAGCGTTGACGCGGTCGAAGACGTTTTTTGGCTAGTAACTTCATCGCATTTTTTCTTAAATTATCGAAAGTATTGTAGTGTTCTTTATGATTCTTCCTGTTAGGAGAGTAAAAACTGTAAAGTTAAAGTGTTTTGGTTTACATAAGCCATGAGGTTTGAGATTCGTGACGACCATACAAAATTTTTATGACCTCAGCCACCCACCCCACACACACAGACCCAAATCCTGGATTCACCACTGAAAAGGAAATGATGGTTCTAGATCAGGGGTTTCCAACCTTTATTTCCTCGCTTACCCCTTGATTAATTTTTATATTTTCGCGTACCCCTACTGTCATATCCTCTCCCTCCCCCCTCACAAACCCATCCATCTATGCAAAGAAGTTCTTATCAATAATATTAAGGGCTTGTGTTAGCTTAAGAGTCGAATGACTCGAATTAATAACATTTGTTGGACTTATTTTTAATTTTGTATTTTATTGTATTTTTACAATAGTTTTAAGTTCAACATAAAAACAGATGAAATCAGTATTGTAATAATATCACATTAACTTATAAGGACGGCTAAAAATTACACTCTGTAACAATCAACTTTTCAAGTGGTATAGTTATTAAATATCAAGTATGAACTTGGGAAACAAAATTCTGTAACTTTTTTAATGTCTTATGTTTTCACTGGAACTAATCAACAACATCCCTTCTCTGGCCCTGGTACTCTATACTGATGGGAGTAAATCGGACTCAGGTAGGACTGGCAGCGGCGTTTATGCTAAGGCCGATGACGGTTTGGTTTTTCGCTGCAGATTTCGCAACCCAGATAACTGTTCGGTTTTCCGATCGGAACTACTTGCCATCCGAGAAGCCTTAAATTTTGCCCTACATTTTGAAAATAGCGACATCTATATTTTGACGGACAGCAAGAGTTCAATTCAATACTTAAAAAAATTGGCCGGAAATTCGAGAAAAAACAGGTCAAGGGGTTATTTCCAAAATTGCTACACTTTCGCAGAAAAGTAGAGTTTGCTTCCAATGGATTCCATCCCATGTTGGAGTATTTGGCAATGAGGAGGCGGACGTGCTTGCGAAAGAGGGAAGTGTTCTTCCTTCTGCAGCCTCTAGTGAACTCTTCACGTCCGAAATATTTTCTATTCACAAGGCTAAAGCAAATTCCGCTTGGAAAAATCCTCCGACACATGATTGGTATGCCGGGAACCGTCCTGGTCTGTCTCTACAGTCCGTAGACACAAGATCCGCCCAGACTGCATTGGCCAGGTTGCGTAGTGGACACATTAAAAGCTTAAAATTCATCGATAAGGAAAAGACTTTTTCTTCTTGCCCTTGTTCCTGTCCTGCTTCTCCTGCCCATATCATTGACTGTATTGGCGCCTCTGCGAGGCAGCTGTGGAGTGAGGAGGGCAAAGGACTTGTGGAGTTGTTAGAGCGACATGGTGTCATGGACCTGGTCTAATCTTGGGCCAGGGGGACATGAAACAACGAAAACAACATATCTTATGCTTTCTTGCTTCCACCATTACCAACTTTATTTCGCGTACCCCCAAGGGTACGCTACCACAGGTTGGGAACCTCTGTTCTAGATATATGACAGATTTGAAACGTGTACTAAGAGGTTAAAAAACATTCTGATGTAAGTCCTAAGAGTTAATGAGCAATCTTTCAAAATAATACTAAATGCATATAAACTTAAAATTACTTTCCTTTGCACAAAGCTCCTTCTTTCTATATTTGCAATCAGCAAACTAATTATAAAAAACAACACAAGTCAAAACTAAAAACTGAAAATATTTATGAAAACCACCCTAGTTTGATGACGTTTTTTTTCTTTCTTAAAATATGGAATGTTAAAACTTTTCTTTCTTTCGGCAAAAATTCGCATGTGCGCATATTTTTCTTCCAAATAGTTATTTATATATACAGTAGATAAATTCTTTATGGAACATCATATTTACAACAGAAATTAAGCATCTTGCAGTACAGTAATTGAAAACCCCTTAGATATGTTGAGAGTTTCAGGGGAAAAGGAAAAACAAAGCATCCCTGCTGCTCATTCTTCGGAATTGTTCAAACTGAAAAGAGAGTAGGGGAAGGAACGCCTGAAACGCCTGAGGCGCCATCTAAGAAACAAAAACGGAATCATTTGTAACTTTAGAAATAAAACTCGAATGCAACTAAAGTATAACACTAATTCCAAAAATTGGATGCTTTGTTAAAATCAGGGCCGGCTCGAACAAAAGCGGGGCCTGGTGTCAAATTGACTTGGGGAGCCTTGATACAAATTTCGTCCATATAAATAATTTATTCCATTTTGCTATTTATTACATTGCGCAATTTAGCATAGTAAGGACTTAAGGAATGCATGAAAGTGCTAAATAATTAAATTATTTTCATAAGGTTAAGATTTCAACCACACAAAACATCGTTAATAAATAAAATAACAAAAATAATTGCTTCATAAAACTTATAAAATACAATTAAGACTGCAATATGCGATTTTTGTTTCATTTTCTTACATGTTTTATAGCAAATTCATTGATAATATCATGATAATTTAGTTTTTTTTTTTTTTTTTGGTTAGTTCAGATTCGATAGATAAAATGACTAAAGAAGTAAATCGTTCTTGATCCAAGTAAATTTTTATTATTTTTAGTCTTGAGAAAGATCTTTCTGTAGATGCGATGGTAATTGGTAAGGTCTATAATAATTTCTCCGAAAAGTAACAAAACTTGGATGCAATCCAAATAAATTATTTTCAACACTTTCGAAACGACGGACATCTAAATACATTCAAATCAATTCAGTTTTCAAAAAAAATTAGTAAAGTGTTAAGTAAATATTGTAATATTATGATCCTGGAAGGCAAAACTCGGCGACAAATTTTGATTTCATTAAATAAATCAATGCAATTAATTTTCATTTTGCAAGATCAGTCAGCGGTGCGGGGCCTTCAGAAAAGTAGGGCCTTGTGCGTTCGCAGCGTTCCAGAACCCCTCGAGCCGACCATGGTTAAAATCATTGATGAATCAAAGAAGTTTTCCGTTTTATTTCTATAACTCGGATTTAAGATTTTTGCGATGAAAAATATCAACATCTAAAGAAGTTAATTTCAAAGCACCTCTTAATCCTGATCAGTTGAAAGTCATAGAGGTGATGTAACACAATACTACACTGCGCAGTAATAACTTAAATTTTACATTTTTAAAATTAATTCATAAAAATTATAATTAGATTTTTGACTTGATAAAGGCAGGTTTTTAATAAAGGAATTACAATTAATCAGTCACTAACTTTTTATTAGTTATTAAAAATTTAAATCCAAAATAAATTTTCTCAATTATTTTTCCTGCGGCGCTTACTCTCGTTTATAAAGATTTACTGAAATGCGATTGAACAATAAAAAAGCTTTGTTTGATGGTTCATTTCATTTATAAGCTGAAGTAATTACGCAGATCAGCAATTAATTGTCCGAAGGTTCTTTTTCGCCAAAGAATGAAACAAAATTAAAGACGACTTTTGAAAACAGTAAACTTAACATTTTATTTTTACAAAATTAATAGAACTCGCGTGTTTCAAAGTAGGAAGAAAAAAACTGCTTTGTGGCGGAGTACGAATAGTGAGAAGTAGTAGAAGAAATGGAGCATGATCAAGGTTTATATACAGAAGATTTATCAGTCACTGTACTACAGAAGAGTAATGGCACCATCATCGCATAGCAAGCAGCAGGTCTGGAGTCACCATAATTTTTCCTCTCCAAGTACCGGAGGTATGGATGCCAAAAGATATGAAAGTGAACTCGTGAACATGATCTGGTATTCACAGGAGGGTCGAAGGTCTTATGTAGTAGGCTTGAAATTCGTGGTATGAGCTTCACTTTCCAAAAGGGCTGGCTTCAAACAGTACATGCTGATTACCCCTTAACTGTTTTCTTTACTATCTAATTAGATGGCACCTTCTGTTTCGGAAATGTGTTTTCGTATTGATTCTTCCAATAGTTCATACAACAGTTGAGATGTTTGTGGATTCCATATAATTTTGGTATCGAATTAAAACGACTGTGAATGACTTAATTTTTCATTATAAGTCTAAAAATACGATACTTATATGCACGAACCACACTCGGGCAACACAGTTAAGGGACTAATGACTATTCTGATGCCAAGTAAGACTATAAGAAGAGTATCAGTCCAGCATATGTTATTATGCAACATTACAGTTTGCTTCAATGTTCGGCGCTTTCTCTCGACCATATGATTCACCATAGCACGATAAGGCGTGCTGGATCTAAGCCACAGACCCAGACCAGAAGTGATGAAGAACGGAAGTCGCTAACACCAGCGCCAAAATCAGGTAACGGGTTGCCCCAAATACTAAGCAAACTCATTTAATTCCAAGTTTTTATTTATTTTAATTTTTTTTATCTTGTTGTATGCATGTGAGAATGGAAGGTTGAATGAATGAAGTGAATGGAGACGAATAAATGAGACATCTAATTGGACTTGATTAATAATAACTTCCCTTTCAGCACTAATACTAATCTTCATGCCAGGTAATATTAATTAACTAGGTTCACCTCAATTTTTCAGCCAGGCTTATAGGTGCTATGTGTCATGTTTCGGAGATTGTGTACCGTCGAGTTCGTGTGCTCCGTTAAAAGCATTCATCGCTGGTGTGTACAAATCTTTGTGCTACCAAACATTGAGGTAGAGATTAATTTGGATATGAATTGTCGGCTCTAGTTAGCTGTAACGATTGAGGGAACACCAAATCGAGACATCTAGTGAGTTATGAAGCATTTCACAAGCGTCTCAGCTATCTTAAATAGTGATTTCATTTCTAAGCAGCTGAAAAGGAACAGACAAAATTATAAAAATAAAGGATGTTTACAACCGAAGAGAATTGAAAGTGTTAATATTTTTTGTCATTTGAATAAACATAATTTTCTTGAAGGGATTGTGTTGATATGCAAGAAGACAATTCGACAACCCATTCATTCGAATTGGAAAGCAAAAACATGGAAGACAAAACGAAGGAGGGCTGGGGCCATTACATTGAGAAGGGGGACTGTTGTTTTAATAAATCAATAGAAAATATTTTACATTATCATATTAAATGTCTTGTTCAAAATCCATCAACTATTTTTCAGCTCATCGTAATGTAAGGCAACTATGTGCAACACAACTTTTTTACTGAATTCTAATTCATCTTTAAGTTATGGATGCTTTTGAAAGTAATTCCTATTGGAGGGGCCTCAGCCACTGTCAACTGATATCACTGAATTCTAACTCGAATGAAGTTTTGATCGTTCGAAAGAGCCTCGATGTATCAGTTTGGATCTTGGTCATTTCATCTCTTATTTGTGTCCGTTTCCATAATGGTTATTTGTGTGTGTGTGTGAAACATTTCTTGATTCACATACACTAAATTTACAGTAAAATGCACGGTCTAAAAACAAAAATAAATGCACAAAGCATAGCAATGGTGTTCTAATGTAAACAAACTTGATAATTCTCGTTCAAACATAAAAACAAATTTTTCATGTGACCCGTTTAGAAAATTAAAATAATACATATTCCGTAATGCAATTTGATTTGCAGATGATTTAATTCACTTTTCCTCACTTGCATAAGTCAATGAGGGAAAAACTCTTCATAAAGTTAACCAGCATACCAATGCTATGATGGTTAAATGTTTAAAAATGAGTCTTATTATTCTGGTATGGCCTAGTGACAAGGTCTCGTTATCGAGGGCGGAGGGCTCCAGGCTCGAAACCAGATTCCCCCTAAGACTCGTCGTGAATGTGGACCTGGTGCACACTAAATCTGAGTTGTGGGCCAAAAGTCCTCCCTCTGGTGTGGTGCCGAAGTTTGGAGAGAGAGGACGTTTGGAGGTGCCGGCTCAGGTGTCGTCCTCGTCATAATTTTGATCCCAGCTCAAAATTACGAATCCATCCCAAAATATCCCTCGTGTTGCTTCAAAACGCGGTGTAAATACAGCTAAACTGTAAAAAAAATTAGTGATGGCAACTGATTATGAATTGCTTTCTCAGTACGTCTGTTTTTATTCTTTCGTGCGAATGTTTCCGGGCATATTTCAAGAGTGGTTATTTTTCTGTATTCACAAGAAAAAATTTGGGGGGAATCTTTTTAGGGCATCATAATCCCTTGCAGAATGTATTTCCTATCAGAACATTCCTGTGTTTGATTATTAAATACAATTGCTAACGTTTTCTTGTGATAGTAATGTAGATTGAAGTTTTGAAAAGAAAATTGCATGACTAGAAAAAATGCAACATTTTGTTAATGGTTTGAGGTTTCTCTTTTCTGTCATTTTTGTAATTTATTTAGCGTTAATTCTCCCTTTTTTTGTCTTTTAGAAATTGGTTCAAAAATATTGGTTAAACATTTTAGAAGGAAGAATAAACATGCCACCTGCCATGCTGAAAATGCCCCTTTAAACTTTCATTATGCTATCTGATCCAGAGCAGAGCATCTTCGAAATAAATAAATATATATATATTGTAAGAAAATATACAATGTTCGTAATGGTAAAAACACAGGTATGGATTTCCTCATCATATATATTTGAAACTACTCCATATATGCAAAAGTTATTGGATACTTTTTGAAATTTTTAAATGTATATATGTTACGGTCAATGTGGATAATCGGTAATTATGCATAATTACCGCGATGGTTATATATAACGGGCTGAAAATCCGGTAATTATGCATAATAACCAATTATCCACATTGACTGTGAGTTCTCTGGCTCGCCTAAGCCTATCTGCTTCATTTCTAATTGATCTCCTTTGAATCATCTCATCTAAAGTTTCACGCTGTTCTCTCCTCCGCATGTTTTAAGAAATATTCCTAACTCTACGTAGTAAACTCATGTTTTTGTGAAAAAATAGCTTTACACCGGAAAGAATATAGAAGCAGACTATCTATGAAGTTATGCTTAACAGGAGGAGGTTACGGGTTTTGTTTCGAAAAGAAACTGATTGCTGCTATCTGCAAAAGACAGATTATCCTCTTTTTTGCGCCACGTACCTTAGCGTTTTATATGTATACATTCTTCTCATTTGTTTCTCGGATGATTTTACTGCGCTATGTTCTTCTCAAATTTTCAAATTGTCCAGAAGGTTCCAAAGAAAAAAACATATTTGAGAACTCAAATAGTAAATTCTTCAAATTTATACACTTTTTAATCGTTTGATTATCTGCAACTGGTTCTATTTCTAAAAATATTTCCGGGCAAAAAAAAAAAATTTTTTTTCTTTGTAGTTCAATGCGAATACACATTTCTATCCTCTACCTCCCAGATTGGGTGCTTCCTAATATACCATCAAACAGTTCACACTTTAAATAGGTGGAAAATTTCACAGGAAAATTTGAAAATTAATTGTTTTAATGTTAGAGGTAATCTTTTAAAAGCGAGTAGAGAGAGATTTAATGATACATAATTTGCTTTTTTTCTGGAAAACTGAATTCCATTTTAATAGCTAAGCCTGAATATAAATGGATAAATTGCGTTTCGAGCCTTCAGACAGCTGATTTTTGTAGAAAGAATCAAAAGTTATTTAGTAGGATATAACACAAAGCTGATAATCGGCACAACTTTGACCGAACTTGGTATGTTATCAGTAAAGTAAACATCATTCATTTGGTATTGTTTGAATTTTTGTAAAGCATTGAGTTATTTCTTGTGTCTTCAGGCAAAACATAACAAATCCATTTTAATAAATTGCTTTAATTTGAACAAATCATTTTACGTAGAGCATTCTAATTCTCAAAGGTATTTAAAATATTTAGACGCTTGTTTATAAGAAAACACAAAAATGCAACACATACAGAAGGTCATGCATAAAATAAACTTCTACTTGATTTTCAAACCGAGTGATGTTAGTTTTCTTAGATTTTTAATCTCTTTGAGGAAAAAATAGTTAAATGAAGCAGAGGGTCTTTTTTTTTCTTACTTTCTAATCTAATCGAAGAACAATGTATGAGTTTTGTTATTGAATAACTACTTAGAAAAAGTGAAAAGCTCCAGAAAAATTCTCCTGGTAAGACTTAAGAGAAAAATACGCTGTCTTTTCAATTTCTGACCTTTTCTCACTTTCAATTTGAACTTCAATCGATCGAAGAGTTTCTCATAAGCGTCTGATCCACGAACATAATCAAGACAGAGAGAGAGAAAAAAACAGGATCGCTTCTAACAGCGGAAATAAGGCTCATATTTAGGCTTTTCCACCGCTTTTGGCTTGACTTTGGAAAGTTTCGATGGCTATTCCTACGTTCATTTTGCATCTGAATTGAAAATACACATCAGAATAGGCATTCAAATACAAATCTCTCATATCTTTGAAAACTTTTCCACTGATAACTATTTTCCACAACAGACATTGACCAATTTTTCAATCTTCATTCCTGAATTAAGTATTGACAATATATCGCCTGGAATAAGAATTGCAGCATTTTTGTATTCTTATTCTAGAACCACACTTAGCCAACTTCTGATCAAAACTTGTATCAAATTTTTTTTGACAGAAATGAAGCTATTTAATCCATTGTGACGTTCACGTATTCATTTGCAATGGATTTATGAAAGTGCTACTCACAACACACGGCATTTAAAGGTTAAAGTATGAATCATGGGCATAAAAATTTACTAACATATAATTAATAGGAAATTTTCATTTTGTGTCTCTCATCACCTATGCGTAAACTTAACAAGACTTACATTTTTTAAAAAAAAAGATACATTTTTGAAAATATGAATTGTCTATTCGAAATGAAATTATATTTCTGAAATTTTCCGATTCCTCACACACCACTGATTATAATGTAAGAAATAATGAGTAATAAAAAAAAGACTGCATTTTTAAAAGGAAGAGAGGAAAAACACCTGTTCACACTTTCTGTTCTCTAATAATACAATATTAATCCGATCAATTTTAGGCTTTAAATAAAGTTGAAGTTTCTGCATTTAGTTTTTTCCTTTTTAAGATCTTCAAATTCAATTCAACCGAAGCTAAGAGTGATAATTTTAAAGCAAACAACTACTTTCGAATTGCGCGGTCGTGACGGAGCTGACCCTTCCCCGCAAGATACCCATAGAAACAGGGTCCTTCCGCTATGTTAGGTGTGAGTCACAGGGTTGCTCCAACCAGTTCAAACCAGATCTGTCTGGATCGAACTGCATCGAATGCTTTGTTCCGCTGGGGTGCAAAGCTCCCTTTTACTTCTGGTCCAGGCAAGAAAAGAAAAAAGAAATTTTGTCGGATTCGTACGGAAACGAGCGCCATTCAAGATGTTTTTCCCACCATCTGCGGAGGCCTTTTCTTCGCCGTCTACTTTTTACAGTACATTAGTCACAGGCGTCAGAAACAGAAAGCAAAATTCATTCCAATATAATTTTATGATAAAAAATTGTAGAATTTAGTAAATTTCACATAAAATAACTCATAAAATGCATTTTTAGTAATGAAATTTTATAACGACCTGATAAAAAAATCGTTTAAAGTCCAATGTTTTGATCTTTAAAATATCTGAAAACAAATTTTTGAGGATGGCTAAGAAATTTATAGCAATTACAGTGCACAAATAATTACGATTATTAATGAAAATTACGGTCATAGGAAAAGCAGGGGAACTTTATTGAATTTTTATGTTGATAAAGCAGCTAAAAATAATTTTTACATTTTATCACTCTTGTTAATTTGATTTTCTCGCGGTGTAAAATAATATATAATGATTGTTTATTCCCTTGGTATAAGTGAAAAAAAAAGTCTTGCCCATGAATTATTTATTTTATAAATTTTCTTTACTCATGGCGTGTAACGAAATATGAAAGCCTGTAATACAATAATTTTATATGTTTAATATGAAGTCAGAACTATGGGAAATTTGAAGATATATTTCATCCTTAGATTAAAAATAATACACACATAAAACTTACCATAGTTGTATTATTTCTGACAATACGAAAACTAATAAAAAATGAAACAAACCATTCATAAATTAGCCTTTAATTTCCTTTTATAGCACGTGATTTAAATGTAATAAGAAATTTCCTGCTAATAATAATTCTCTCTCCCTCTCTCTCTCTCTCTCACACACACACACACGCGAGAAACGGATAAAAAAGAAATTTGCTTTCTCTTAAGAGAATTGGATTCGGTGTCACGCTTGATGATGCATATTTGATCTACATTTGCATTCACGCATTAGGAAACCGGGTTGTTTACATTTGTATTTTGATGAATAAATATAGAATAACATGTGAACGGATTCATCCATTCGTGCGTTTTTTTAATGATGGCTACAGCCGAATGAACTCCGAACATGCCTTTTTCGTTCTCTGTAAATATCGAGTGATAATAATGATGTTTTTTTAAATATTTTCATTTCCTTCTTATATATTAAAAAGCTACAATGTTCATGTCAGCTCAGATTTTTTTCTCTGCCCATTCCTTTTTCAGCAGCATTCAGATTCCATTCTAAACTCTATCATAAGAAAACGAATGATTGTCTCAAATCAGCCGTAACTTCACTGATGTTGCTACGAAAAATAACAAATGGTCTATCTCTATTAAACAGGAGAAAATAATAATTTCTGATAAATTTCTTCATTATATTTCTTATGTAATTATTTTGATTACCAATTAAAATTATTAAACCTCATCCATGCACAGTTAAAGATTTAACTGTGCATGGAGGTTATGCATGTACATGTGATTGTTTTTCATGCTAAAAGTTATGGATCTGCAACAAGCAAACTGAAACCTGTATGCTCATTGCAGTTTTCCTGTTTTTTCATTATATTTTATATACAGCAATGCTTGTTGGTTAAAATATTTCTGCATATAACCTACAATGAGAAGCTTTTAGTGTTGCGATATGGACGACTTTTCTGAGATTTTCATGCCAGTGCGCTTACATAACAGTGCGCCAATACTGAAAATACATTCTGATTAAAATCTTTTTAAGACAAAAACTTGCCAAGATTGGAATATACCTATCATATATCAGTTCCTCTTTTCCCATCGTCAGTAACTATTTTTTTAAAGGTAATCTATACTCATTCACAGAAAAATGATATAAAATATATTACGATAGCTTGGGATAACTTATTTCACTTAAGCTTAAGTAGTTTCTGATATTGAAAGCATGATCAAAAGAATGCAAGGAGTCACAATTCGTTTAGTTTTACGAAAAAGAGTACTTGACCCATAACAAAGAAATCGAATTTTCTTGATTTTCCTTTCTACTTTTAACAGTTTAAATAACAGCTATATTCTCCAGCTATAGAATAATAAGACAGTACTTTTCTATGTAACGATTACATTTTTCTATACGTAGACCCACAATGGAGAAACATTTTAACATTTTTTTCCCTTGGACTTTGACAAGTAATAAAAATAATTTCTAATATGACTTTTTCTTGGAATCAAGTGAAATGAAACTAAAACGACTTTGTTTCCTAACTTTTTTTTGTCAAATAATATCTTCAACTGTCCTCACCAAGAATAAAATATTTCCATATTAAACCATTATGTAATTAATAAAAACCGTTATATAATTTCTCAAGAAACATGACAAACAACTATTCTGAAATCCTAGGAACATGACAGTTGTTTCTACCACCTCTTTTTCTCTTGTTAAAAACAATGCAAACGCTTCTTGGAACAATGTGAGAATTTTCTCACATAGCTTCTAACATCCGCAGGAAGCTCAGAAAGAATAAAAGAAGTACTGGGAATAAAAGAAGACACAATTTCCCTTTTCACATGCGGTTACGTTTGGCATGTCCAGGGTGGGTGCAAGAGTACTTGCCACCTAGGTAAAGAAAAAATTAATTCTCTTTTTATTAATACATATTCAAATTCACAGTCAAGCATATCATAGACAAACATGATAAAAATGAATTATTTTTTTAATTAATAATAATAAACAACCCTGACAAAATTTGAGGAAATCGACATTTACGGCGAGCTTACACTGTAACAGCATATTTCGGGTATGCGAAGAAGGAAGAAATGAAGTGAACATCGTAAAAAAATGTCGAATGTGCTGTAGAACATTGAGAACAGCAGACATCGCTCTCTAGTAGTTTGGAAGTGAGCCGCAAACGAGACAACAATTGGCGAAATGAGACCATAGCGTTTGACCAGGAATACCACCACAAAAGCTGGAGAGATTCCAGTGTTCTAGAGTGTGACAATATTTACTGTAAGTACAGTGCAAAAGCACTGGCATTTGTCCAGAACAAATAATTCCCGGAGAAGCCATCAATATGTGTTACATTAGTTTTTATCCAAAACCAGGAACCATTTGATGTCACATGCAGGAGATGCACTGCATGAAAATAGTCAGTTGCATATTCTGGTGACGTCCTTGGATCACAGCAACTCCAATTCAGAACAGACTAATGACCTAAAGCACATCGACATTAGACTGTTGAGACTGGTGACTGGTGTTATGTAATATTATGAGAAGAATCACCCTTCTGCAGCAACTCCGCGCAATCAGGAGACCTGTAAGGGGCATATTATCTAGACGGTATCCGAGATCAGTGCAGCTCAGAGGCAGAAGTTCGATGTTTGTGGCGTATTTTGGCCATTGGTGCAGATCAAAATACAGGTACAGGCTGTGGGTAATACTCCTATCTTGGATGACCACGCCATCCTTTATATGGACTTTCTGAGTGAAGAGCAGTGGTGTAGTCGCAAATTAAGCAGTGCCGGAACGCTCTAACTTGGATGACAAAGATCGCGCTGTTTTAAGGAGGTTTTGACAACTTGTTCTTATTTGTTTCTCGGAGGGGAAAAATGCTGTGTCGGAACAGCGTTCCAGTGTGTTCTGGCTCCACTACACCCCTAATGAAGAGGACCTTATAATCTAACTTAGGCGACAATTGTTCCGTTCACCTCTCCAGATGCAGTGGCGTAGCGACCGGGAGACAAGGGAAGTATAGATACCCCGAAACTCAGTTTTAAGGGGCGCCATGGAGTCAAAACCTACTGCTTGTATGCCACATTTGATGCAAAATATGATGGGGAGGTGTAAAAATAATACCATGCTCCTGGCGTTTACGCTTTTTAAACCACTGTTGACGACTGGATAAAAAAATCATTATTTTCGGCGCACCACCTTACTTTCGCTACACCACTGGTGTAAAAACGTTAATGCGTTAATGTCACTTTCTAAAGTCAAATACGATGAAGGGGCAAAAAAAAGGCCCTGGGCGCCGTTTAGTCAAGCTAAGTCACTGATGATGGCGAAGGAAGGGGTGAGAAAATCATATTATAACCTGGGCACCACTTACCCTCGCTACGCCACTGTCCAAATGTGATCAGAATTGTCCACAGAACATTAATTTTATACCGCATAAGTTTCTTTTTCAGCAACTACGCCTGCTCTTAACGTCATTTAGAAAATGTCTTTAAAATGTGCTGTAAAGTAGAATGTTCGACGTCAACAGTTACTAGTGGAACTGACGGTCAGCTTGATGAACAAATGGGTGAAAACCTTTGTAGATGTTATCTAGTGCCATGTTACAGCATGCTCGTAACATCCAAACTGAGATGAGGGCCAACAATGATGTAATGAAGTATTATTTCTATAAAGCCTGCTTTCGTAATTTTTTTATCCTGAGTGTTTATTTAAATTCCACAAAAATTAAAATAGTGTTTTCAAAAATGTTCATTAGCTCGTATTTTCAGCATCAATTATTCAATATCTTACTTAATAACACTTTTAAAGTTAAAATTAAATACCTATTGAAATTTAATATTTATTATAAGAAATTTATTTTGCTTTCTTCTCCTTTGCAAATGTTTTAATAAATGTATTAACGTCAAAATCAGCTACAAACTCGTTTTCATTTGATACTGTTGTCAGACTAGTCAACCTTTCTTGAGCCATGCCGATTGCATGATGTTTTGAAAAAGCAATTCATCTGATCCTTGTTGTGTCGACCTTAGGCGGACGCCTATAGAAAAACCAGCCCAGAGCATATGTTTCCAACCATGAAGTTATATTTTTCTATCTTTTATTCAACGCAATTCATACTTGGCCAGTTAATTTTTAATATTTCCTTTGCTGAAATTCTTTTATAGTCAGTAAATAAATAAATAAAAGATTGATTGGGGAAATTAGAAAGACTAGTCCAAAATACCAGAGTAGCAATCGCTTTGCTGGTCTAATGTAATCAGATGAATTTTTTGAGAACAAAAATAATGTTCATGTTATATAAATTATTATATCTTTTATAAATGTTTCTTTTTTTGGATATTATTGTTTGTTGAAAATGCGGGAAGTTTTGTTTTCAAACTAAAAAGAAATTTAATTTAAAACATAACAATACTTGTGTGTGTGTGTCTGATGCATACATTTTAAACATATTTTACTAGAATAATTTTTTTTTATAAAAAGATATTTTTGAACAAAATAAAATTCAAACATAATCAAACATTGAATTAGAAAATATTATAATATGAAGGCATTACATTTACAATACAGATTTTATATAAAAGAACAGGATGAAAATATTTTGATTCCACAGAATTTCAATTCCTTCTGCCTCAACAGAATCATTAACTTTAATTTGATTTCGAAGGGCAGTTTGAATATTAAGGGATCTTCTCTGAATTTTGCATCATTGGTTATTTTCTCTATTTAGAACATTTTCTTTCTTTAAGTTTCATTTATACAAGACGGCAATTTTCTAATATCCCTACTCCTAAGTTGACGCTACTTTTTATTTTCAGATTTTGTAGAATTATTTCCTTCTAATGAATTTTCTGATCTTTTACCCGGAGGAATGGATGCTATTGATGTCGAAAAGAAGAACAGGAAATTCATTTGTCTTCAGTTTTCAATAATTAAATTAAATTAAATTAATTCATAAGGAATACCTAGTCAAAATTATATATCATGAAACAACATCATAGTTTAAAATACCCAATTTTAAAAAATTTCGAAGCTAAATCCAAGAATCTGTAGAAAATATAATTTTTTGAATTTGAATTTAACAGTAGCATTGGTCAAGAGAAATTAAAGTCATTCCACCCATTTAATGCGAAATGAATTCCTAGTTTCCGCGTACCCCAGTAGCACAAAGATATTGTACAATATTGTACGATATTGAACAAAATTCGCAAGATTGTATAATATTGTACAATATCATATAATATTATATAATATGGAATAGTATTGTACAATATCATCATATCACATATTAAGATTTTTATATGTTGATCTAGTGTTTGTCTGTGTTTGACTTTTGACCCTTGCTTTTTTAATGGTTTTTTTATTTAATGTTCTAATTTTTTTAAAAAAATGTGTGATTTTTTTCTAATTTTAATGTGACGGTGTGCAACATGGACTTTTGGAACCTCAGTGTGTTTTTAGTGCTTTTGTAATTGCGTGTTTTCATTTTAAAACATTTATGTTTTTACATTTTTATAATTAATGTGGTTTTGAGCTTTGAACTGTTGTATTCTCTGCAGTTACTTTTTTTCCTTTGTGTTTTAATTCACTTTGTGGCTTGTGTTTTTTTGTATGTTTTTGATCATGCACTCTGTAAATGGAGTCATCTCTGTAATGTGCTTTTTTTGAATAAATAAATAAATAAATATCGCACAGCATGTTGTACTGCCTAGATATTCTTAATTGCACTCCCTCCAACCTGGATAAAAGCTAGTACAAAATTACATGTTTAGTAATGAACTGACACGAGATAATCAGAATATCGTAATAAATCATTTTTTAAAACTCTGGTTATTATAAGGAATATTGTCTTACTTTCGTCATCTGTTCATCGTTACGGGTAACCGATTCAAAATATCTAACATCTGTTACCAAATTAATTGCGACATTTGTTATTTGACATGGGTAAGAAACACTTAGCATTTTTTTTTCTGTCTTCATAAGTGTGAAGCAAAACAAGCCCTTCATTGTGCTAAAAATAAAATCGACAAAAAAACTGCTTTCATTTAAATTAACTGGGCAGATATAAACGGAAGAATCGAGTCTTACGTAATGCTCACAAAGTTTTAAAGGCGAAGATCTTGCTCTGGAATTTAGAAAAAGTATTAAGAAAAATTGAAATCAAATAGAAGATTGCATAGTGAAATTAAAACAGAAGTTAAATGAAATGAGGACTCATTAAATGCTTCTTTAGACATTTTGAAGCCTTATTAGATAAATTACTAATAGGAAAGAAAAAATTTAATTTTAGAAAAATAACAAAATGGCGCGTAACACTTCTAGCAAAATATAAAGTACAATTAAGTTTCATAACAAAAAAATAATGTCATAAACGAATTTTCCAAATTTTTGGAGTTTCAAGAATAAATTTGATCAATAAAATTGCTTTTTTATAAGCTTTTATTCAACTTGACTGTCGTGTCCTCAAATCTTGAGATCGATTTTTTACCCACTTCCAATCGAGCTACAGCTTTGAAATATAGCACAGTGGTGGTTTTCCGGAGACAATACAATATTATGCAAAAAAATTTGAAATCTATACCTATTTTAAACCTAACAAAATGATAATAAATTTTTAGCCCTGTATTTGGGCGATAAAGTTTGGAAAGTGGTAGTAGTGAATCCGGGGGAGGGGCTATCGGGCTACAGTCCCCCCAGAGCTAAACTAAAATTATTTTATTTAAAATCACTACAACTGTTTGTTCTTAATTTTCATTCGTAAAAAAATAATAAAATCGTGACAACATCGCTTTCTGGCTTGACAGACTCAAAAATTTTCCTACTTTTCTAGTCATTGCACTTGTACTTGTAGAGTTGACACGGTCGGAAACATTTTTTGTCTAGTTATTTAATTGTATATTTTTATTAAATTATCGAAAGTATTGTAGTGTTATTTATGATTCTTATTGTCAGGTGAGGAAAGTCTGTAAAGTTAAAGTGTTTTGGTTTACATAAGCCATGAGATTTAACATTCATCACTACGACACAAAATTTTTATGACCTCAACCCCCTTCCCCAGACCCGAATCCTGGATTCGCCTCTGGAAGGTGGTAACCTCACGTCACGTAGGGTTGTAACAACACCACTAAGCTAACAGAAAATACGCTATACTTTCGGCGCTGCACCGATGAATGACATAATAGATCGTGTTTCTACGCGTCTTGGGTTTACTTTCTATTAGAATTCGCAAACACACAACCAAATTTTTTTTTCTTCGTGTGCGCCAAACGTATCGCACTCCAGCAAGAAGAGAAAGTTGTGTAGATCGATTCTCTTTTTTTATATTACATTGTTGATAATAATTGTAAGTTATCACGTTATATATTACGGATTTATATTTCAGAAAGTTAATGTCATTAAATCATTTTAAAAATGTAATTGTACTTATGTGTATAATAATTTTAATATGTGTTTTATATTGGAGAATTCGATAATTGAATTTGGTTTACTATGCCTAACATGTCGTGTGTATTCATGTCAGCCGTCACTAAAAAGTAGAAAATAAAATAAATAAAAAATTTAAGGTATAAGCTTTTACTCAAAATGCACTTTAAATGAGAAAATACGTTTACACATAATTTCGTCAAAATGATCTCAAAAGTAAAAAATAATTTTTCTGATTACAATAAAATGCATGGTTCGAATAAAAGCGTGGGCGCCTTTACCTTCTAGAAATATTCCATTTGTTTAAGGAAATATACACAAAATATAAGGTGCTACATAAGGTGTCCACGCTCTTATTCGAACCATGCATTTTATTGTAACCAGAAAAATTATTTTTTACTTTTGAGTTCATTTTGACGAAATTATAATGTGTGAACTGATTTTCTCATTTAAAGTGCAGTTTGAATCAAAGCTTATACCTTAAAATTGTTTTTTATTTATTTTTTCTCAGTTTGAATGGATAGTTTTAGTACGGATAGTTCAGTTTAAATGGATAGCTTCTAAATATAGTTCGATTTCAAAATGTTTTAAACCCACTGAAACCTTTGAATGCACTTAGCTTGTGTTTCTTTTCTAACAATCATTAATACATTTTGAGCCACAATTTCTGAGAACCACAAATTTCCAGTGTTGCATTTAACCAAATAATTAGCTGAAAATTTGACATCAGAGGCGGCGGCAGAAATTTTCCGACTCGGAGGCAAGAGGGAGCAAGCAAAATTTCTCTAATTTACGTAACTTCAAAATAACACACAATAATTAATTTTATATTTAAATAAAGGCAATTAAGTATTAATTAGCGAATTCAATTATAGTAATTAATAATTTGGAATAATTAGTTATATGTATAATATCGGTGCTGTAATAATTGTCTGACGGAACGACAAGCAATAATAGAAAATGAAGAATTATAAACGCAAATGTGGAGAGAATATTTTCCCGAATGTCAACTCTATGATCGGACGAAAGAAACAGGTTGTGAGTGGAGACATATGAAGCAATTTTGATTTCTCATTGTTATTTTAAAATGGCTTGCGTCCAATTTATAATTATGGGAAAGAAGAATATGATATAATTAAGAAATTAAAATCAGCATTAAAATATGACTGGGCTAAAAAGGATTAACATTGCATATTTTTTATTATTCTACATGTCCATTTTATTAGATTGCTTAAACTTTATTGATTTTTTATCAGAGTAAAATAAACCATTACCTACCTACTTTTTTCATGTTTTATTGATTTAGTACTTAAACGTCTCGTATCAATGCTTGACAATTATGGTAACCCTACTTATACTTCGCCTCGTGGGAAAATCGCACTCCCTGCTTGTAAACAAAATGTTTTCTTGCTGTATCAAACTATTACCAGTGTTACGCCAAACATACATATCTACAGCTTTTAAATAATCGCTGTTTGAAACGGAAGCAGTTTTTAATAATAACAAATTATTCAAGTTGGAACTTTGTTATCATAAATTAATGCCTAGAAGATTAACTAGTAGAAGTAAGTGAATACGTCCGAGCAGAGATTTCGAAATAGACCCAATCATCAAGTCTGATAGACTATAAAAGAAAAGGGCTTTTTGTTTTAGCTTTCTTTTTTATATTTTTCAGTAATGAGTCTGATTCATGGAAAATGATGTATAATTAGACTAGCGTAATTACGTAATTCCTTTCGAATCTTGCCGGGTACCAAGACCTCAAGGCCACTTGTAAAGGGCCTATTGTTTTACAGACTCACCTAAATCACCGTCGAAACTCCATTAATTTGTATACGAGTAAAAAGAAATTCATTCTATTGTGAGAGATATTAGTTTCTCGGCTGGTCCGTGTTAATACAGTGAAGCTAATTCGAAGATTCTATTCATCTAAAAATCTGAATTAAGAAAAATGGGTCCAAAAAGTACAGCAAAAAAGACGACGATTTTTCAACTAAAAATGGCAGTAATGATTTATTTTTAATACTGAACATATTAAACATATGATACATAATTATAAATAAACAGCATGTAATTTTTCATAAACAATACGCTAATTATTATAATTAAAAATGTTAACAGTTTTAAAAATAATAATTTTGATACAGTTAAGTAATTTTTTTAGGACTTTGAACTCAACATCTGTACTATAAAACTTCAAAATAAACAGAGTAAATTCACTTTAAGCGTGACCACAATTAAAAAAAATTGAGAAACCAATTGCTTTTTCAATCGAATACATCGCACAGTCAGTAGTAAAGTGCTTGTGTGAATTAGAAAACTGTCGTATGATTTTCAATTATTACTTCGTTTGCAACATTTCATACTGTTCAGCAACGGATTCCGAGACTACCAATTTTGCACGATTTTACACCGGAAAGGGGTGTAGGCAATGAGTCCCATATGATCGCATTTCCGGAGTTCTTTGTTAGATCACGCTCAGTAAAATGTAATTATCCCCCTTCCAGTCTTCACTTTTCTCCTATTTTGATGAAAATAACTCCGTCCAGCGCATGCGCAAAAGCGCGGAGGGTTTCCGAATCCGTTGCTAAACAATAAGTTGTCTCAGAAGTTTACCTGAGAATTCTGTTTGGATTTAAATCCTTACCTCGTTTGAAAACGTTATTTACGTTCGATATACTCTTAAGAAGACGCACTGGAGATGAACAGTTACTGAGAATTTTTGATTCTATCACTGAAACTTCTCCTCCATATCGCACAATCTTTAATGACCAATCTTCCAACTCTTCAGTAGCTAAACAACTGCAATTACTAATTTTGAATAACTCCACTTGATTATCAATCTGATAGCAATGTTCAATAAGTTTCTTCAGGAAAAAAGGAACCGGAAAATTTTAAGGCAATGTTTACACGAGTGATTTAAACGTGAAAAGGTTTTTTTCTCCTTTAAACATTCAACAGTTACCTGAATCAATTGCCATTTGTGAAAGTATAAAAAAGACCCTGTTGCTTTGCTCTCATGAAGCATCTCAAATAGAACAAAAATGAAACTTATTGTTATCATGTATAAATGATATCAAATTTAGTGCATATGAATAAATCATCAAATATGCTGAGAACATATCATGTCTTTAAATGACAGACAGAGAAAACTAGAAATGGAGAAATATGCTAATTATTTATTTCGCTAGATGTGTATTCGTTAATTTTTTTTCAGTTAAAATATAGTGAATTTTGGGGAAAACATGCAATTTTTATTTGTTCGTATATAATGACTGTGCATTTATTACAAATATGATTCAGAAATCTCTGTCTAAATATTGTTTTATTCTTCTTAATTTAGGGACATAATTCAATTTTTAAAATCAGAAAACTAATCTCCTTACATTTTCTTTCAATATTTTTATTATTTCACAAAGCGTCATTTAAAGAAATAATCCCAAAAGTTTTTGAAACGCCATCCAATTTCATTATATTAAAGAGATCTTTTTTTATTCTGACTGAATGATGGGTAAGTAAATCAAAGCTTTCACTTATCGGGAGTATCTGTGGTTCTGTTCACTTTTTCTCACGCGTTATTTATTTTTCAGGAATATGCCAGAGTCTCATTTCGTTTGTTGCATTCATTTTTTCTGGAATATTTGCAAAGATTCTTTACTAAATAGGATCAAATAAAGCCACTGTACTGCTGCATAATTTGTAAAAAAGCCTAATATTAAACGAGTTCCTATGGATTTCTGAATGAATGAACATACGTTTGTCGTTTTTTATCTTATTCCAATAATTACGTATGATTTTCGATTCTGTTTACAAATTATTCGCAAACAACTATACTATAGGATCATTTGTCCTTCACAAAGTGCACAGCTTCCAACTTTTTAGAAGAAAATTGCCGATAAGGAAAGAGGGCAAACAGTATAACTTTTAGTATTTCAGTTGTTATTATTATCATTATTATTACACATGCCGTTTTGTATAAAGAGAGGTTCTCTTTTTACTTTCTCGTATACGAAGTATACAAAGAGAAAGTATTGCAATAGTCAAAAAATTCGAACTCCAGATTTTGATGAATCCCCATGTTTTAGACCTCCCTGAATCCGAGCACATTTTGGAATTACGGTTGTCTGTCTGTGAACATGATAACTCAAAAAACGGTTAGAGCTGGAGGGATGAAATTTGGTATGAGATCTTTACACATAATTTGTAGGTTTCTATCGCATTTTGGACAAAATCCGTCCTAGAGAAGTCTGTCTGTCTGTCCGCGTTCATGTGAACAGTATAACACAAAACCTTAAATAGCTAGATGGATAAAATTTGGTACACAGTTTTATCGTCAGGAATTTAGGTCCGTTTCAAATTTTAGACCAAATCCGTCAAAGAGTTGACTGTCTGTCGTTCTGTATAATCATATACTTGTGAACACGATAATTCCTAAATGCTATGACTTAGATAAATAAAAATTGATATGAGGTCTGATAACATATCCATCCTAATTTTTGATTCAATCGGTTGAAAAAAAGGCGTTCAAATTGCATATTCGTTTTCTTCACCATTCTATAACGTAAACAAAAGGCGCGACTATATCGCGCGTTTTGCCCCACCAGTCTTAGGGAATGGAGCATGTTTCTGTCGCTTGGTGTATTTTTTTCTCCACCCGTGTTAAGGTGAATACGAGAAAGTTTTGAGGAGACCGTTTCCGCTGGTTTAATCTCTTCGTCTTAGTTTTCCTCATAAAAGTCAGTTTTTAAACCATTCAACAGAATATCACTCCTTAAAATTGCCCGCCCAGTTTCTTCTGAGGTAAAAATTCACCTTTGACAGAAAGGCGTTTGGAGCAAACTTGAAATATATGTTAAATGCGCATGTACCTCTTTGTCTAATTTGCATCACTTTCTTAAAAGTATAGACTGTAATTGCAGAAAGGAACTGCATTGAAGAAACGAAATATGAATGATCCGTAAACACGGATTCGCCTGAGGAGGGGGTCATCCAAAAATTCTACAAGCACGGGGCTGAGTCTAGGGTCTTTCTATGATGCAGTGGCTGGGTCGATGCTCCTGTGTAAAGGAAAGGAATCGAAACACGGATCCACAGCATAGAAATAAATCGTCATTCAAAAGTACTTGAATTTTTCAAATGTAGACGACATTCTTTTCAACTGTAGAATGCTTTTTGAACATTGATTATTGTAAAAGTTGTACTCAAGAACTTCATATGCGACAATGTGCGCTGTATCAATTCTTGATATTTTTAAGACAATTAATTCGCAATAAGTCCGTTATCTTTAAATTCCGAAGGAGATACTAAACTATCACTTAAGTCTGAGTGAAAAGGAATGCTCAAGCCCACAATTCTTTTTTTATTTTTCATTTCGAAACAGATTTTAGAGCTAAAATAAAATGTGAATCTGAGAATGAAGCTAAGCCCTATACGATACCGATCTCTCTTTCTCTTTTCATGCTAAAGGGATTTTCTTTATTTTTGTGTACATTTATTCAACATTTTTCGAATCCAAAGAAATTTTTATAAAATTTAAGGAGAAGAAATATACTGTAGAATCCAGTCTAACTGTGTGAGTCTCCATAACGATTATAGTTTAATTAGCATTCAGTAAACTGGCTCTAAAAATAATACGATTTCCAGTGAAAGAGTTTTATTGACACAAAGAGGTTGAGCTGGAGATTAATCGAAAGTTCTGTTTAATTTTTATTTTATTTTCCTTCCCCATTTCCTATAATAAAGTAAAAATTTGGTTGCATTTTCATGACTACGTCCATTAATTTCTTTATGACCACGAACAAACTTTAGAAAAAAGTTGCCACAGTTTGAAAAAGCATCAAAATGACCACCGTTTGAAAAGTATCAAATGTCAAAGCAAATTATTTCTGTTGGATACATATGTTTGAAACCAAGCAGACCTAAAGTAATAATTCTTCGATTAAGACATCAAATTCTTCAAGAGACAATTCTCTATATCAGGGGCAGGAAACCTTTTTGCACAGAAAGGCCTCATTAAACTTCGGCAGTTGGGCAAAAGACCGCACGAGCAGAATCTTAAAGGTTATTGTTTTGTAATTATTATTATATTACAGACAAGCATATTATTTCAATGAAACTTGTAAATAACAGGTAAAAACGCATAAGAAACCTAAGGCCCGGTGCACACTAGCTGATTCGTGTCGTTGAAGCTATAAAAATAACAATAGTAACCCCCATGCCCTCTGTGGAGACACACTGGAGGAATGGGGGTTGCTATTGTTATTTTGATAGCTTCAATGACACGAATCGGCTAGTGTGCACCGTGCCTAAGAAGGCCGCATGCGATTTTAAGGCCCTATGTCCCCTTTCCCTGCTCTATATAAAAATTCCAAAACTTTTAACTTGTGAAATTTTGGATGCTTTGAATATGCTTAATATTATCAGTGATTTCAGGTGCTGTACTCCATCTGAACAGTCTTAGATCAGATTCTACTACCCCAATTTCCTTAGTATTTCTATCCGCACATATATTTGAATCATAGTGGTTTTGCTTTCAATAACAACTTTTAGTTCTGACTTCTTTTACGATTGGTGATTCTCGATCTAAAATCCAATCCTTTCATTGACCTGAAAACATTCTGATGCAATATTAAGTCATTCCCTCAGCAGCGAGACAAGAGAAATGAGAACAATCGATCGCGGATCACTTAATTTGTATGGAAACAGTACATATGCAAATATATAACAATTTTAAGACTCATTCATATTCTGAGAGCAAACCTTACTTACAAGATGTCAGTGAGCTCTTTTGTTTCTTTTTGCTAATGTTGTGAGTTTTAACCAAAGGTCATGTCCTATTTTATACAGCAAAATATATAAAAGAAATGCACAAGCAATAATCCGCATTCCCCGTTGCTGAAATGACTTTTCAACATCGTCGAAGCTTTATTTATTTTTCCCCTCAGACGAGAAATATAAGAGCATACTTTTTCTGTAACAGGAAGAAGCAAATTTCGATTGTATGACTGTGCCTCTTCACCTCAATAATTAAAGTTCGTGTGAATCTTCTTTAATCGATTTTCTCGCATGGTTCCTCTTCCTGGAATTAGTCCTTATTTCGGAACAATAGAAATCTGGGAAAATTCTGACCGATTTCCAAATACTAATTGAAAATTTATTCTTTGAAAAAAAAATATGTTTACGGAAATGGCGAAAATTGCTTTAAATATTTCTAGTTTCATTACAAAGAGAAGATACCAGCTTGAAATTGCATGAGATAGAATATGCTATGCAATTCAGGTATGAAAAGTAATCCATTTAGAAATTGATAGAATACATTAAGAACAATCACGGAGATATCACTGAAAAGCATTAACTTCAACAATGCAAAACACGAAAGTATTCTGTTCAAAAATTGTGATAATTCATTTCATCCATTTGTTCATTCCATTTGTGCAATCTACAAAAGGATTTATTAAGTTGCTGGTTCTATTTTTCGGGAAATACTCATTTTGATCTCGATTCATTCAGATAAAACTTCCAAGATGGAAAGTTCAGCAATCAGATTTTCCTGCGAACTGTTTTTCCGAAAATCATCGAGATACAAACAAAAACATGCTTGAAAGTAGTCGAAGCGAAACAGTCCAAACACATCACTGCAAATAAATATGTAGTGATTAGACACTTAAATGAAATATACAATAGGAAAAGCACTACAAAAATTAAATAAATTATTAAATACAAGGAACTCTATCATAACTATAAAAAGAAACAAAACACAACTGAATTCAAAGTGTCTGTCTCTGATGCAAAAGAACGGTAATAATTTGTGACAAGTACTTACAAGTGAAATAATTTAACAAGAGATATCAAAAATTAAACTTTGTATTAAACAGAATGGCGCAAAAATGTAGCAAATTCCAATAAAATACAAAAGAAAGATATTTAATTACAAGAAAGAAAATACAGAAGAAACGGAAGAAGTAAACATTAATGATAACAATATACCTTTTACGCGCCAACGCAGAAGCGTCCAGTTATTGAATTAACAATATTGTCTGAAGTCAACAAACCAATTAAGATACAATCAAACAACAAAAATCTTAATAAAAATTAAACGCATTAAGATAAAATAAATAAGATGGAAAAAGTGGACGAGAACTTCTTCAAAATGCCACTCGCCATCGGAGTTCTAATATGGATAAATCTTCTGTCAAGGGAATGACTAAATAGTCAAATAATATTCCCTCTGTAGCCTGAATTTATCCAATAATTGAAATAAAGGGAAAAACCCTTCTTAACTAAGAAAAACGTCATAAAGTCTTTTTTAACAAATCCAATAGAGAGAAAAAAAGAAAGTAAAATTACCTTCTGCCAAAATACCAGTAAGAGTGACTTATATTGACTATAATGAAACAAGAATATGAATCACTTCAATATTGATTATAAGGATTCTTTCTTTAATAACTCTCACCAAATAAAAATCTCTCTAATTTGATGATTTAATAAAATTTACTTTTGGAACTCTGAAATTTCGGCCACTCTTCTGAAAATTTTGTTGGTGATGTGATAAAAGGAGGAAAA
>BGPR01000767.1:324737-359837 GCA_013235015.1 Araneus ventricosus
TCAACTGTTCAAATAGACCCTATCTTCGAAAGAATTGGTTCAGCTGGATTCTACAATTTTAAACAACGAATTTTCACGAACTTAATTTCTCTCTCGCTTCATTCACTGGCGTGAATCCGGACATTTCGAAGATCCGGACGCAAGCGAGGACGTGAGCTTGAATTCCGGACTACCTGGACGAAATCCGCACGTATGGTAACCTTAGTTTTAGTTCATAGTAGCTTCGTCTGAAGACTTTGTAAGGATATGATTAATAGTAAGGAACCAACCTTGGTTCATTCCCTTACTTCTCAGTGCGGAAGATTTGGACGTAATCCTACTGTTCGAATGCCATCATTATAATATTTTGGAACATTTTTTTTAAAAAATAAGGGTCATTCGGGTAACAATTTGCTCTTTTTTCCAACTCAGTAATTGAAATGTATTCCAGGTTCGTTCGTTGTGATAGAAATTTTCAACTTCTTAAATGCTGACATAACAATTTTTGTATAATGATTTATAAGCAGAACAACAGCTTAACATGCTTGTGCTCTGTTGTTAACTGTTCTCTTTGTTGGAACTTTTTTCTCACTCAAAATGCTCTATATACTTTAGAGTAAAACATTCTTCAGCACCGTCGTTAACTCTCGAGAAATGTGCCGCTGAACTAAAATCTATTATTAGATAACTGAACATTTCCTTCATTCATGTCATTCTTTGAAACGCATTAGTGGGCTGAAATCAGTCATTATAAACCTAACAATAAGAACATAAGATCATTCTGGATTTTTTTATTTATCTGTTGCTGAATTCTCGCAGCTTTGTGAAGAGAAAATCAGCCTTCAACTACAAGACATTATCTTCCATTGGAAAAGCAACAGACGAAACGGTCGCCTCTTCTCCAAGGGACTGTTACCCCAATTTGTCGACTCCTCTCGAGAAAACACTATTATTATCCCTAAAATTTTTCAGCGATTCGTCCATTCCTAACTTGAAAATGATTTTTAAACGATCCCTTACAACTTCCCCACCGCTGAACCCGACAAAGCGTAATTTGGCGACTCCTTCCAACATTGAAATGGCCAGATCTGGTTTCTGCACCTGCAGAGCTTCGGGGCATCCCAACCCCTTTTTTATTTCTCTTTTCTTTTCCTTTTGTGCTCTCCGAAATGTTCCAGGAACAGTCGAGATCAGGTGAAGAGTCTGGTAAACGCCCAGCTGCATTTGGAAATGTGCTACAGTTAGACTCCTTTGACCCCTTTTCAGGCCTTCCAGCGATTGCGCTATCAGAGTAATTACTCTTCTTTACTACGTAAAAAATACTTGAGAGTAAATATTCGTAACCTTGAATCCTTTCTTTTCCGTGGGGCAATGTTGTTCCATATAGCTAAGGTTACCATATTTTTTTTGGTTGAAATCCGGACGGGAGGGGGTCAAAGTATAGTATATAATTCTAAATGACCCTCTTTCATAACATTAGCACAAAGTTTGAGGAAGTGGAAAAAAATTTATGTCGTCAGAATGCAAAGAATATACAATTTTTATCAATGTTTAGGAATTCAAAATCATAGTAATGCAATACAAAATTAAAACAAAACTGTCGAAGCTTTTAATTTTCAGTTCGAACTGGGAAGTGGAAAACCACTGGGACAAACTTTTAATTTTGAGTTTGAATTGAGGCCTAGGTAAGGGACTTATCCACTTTTTCATCAAAAATGGATGCAAGCATTGTAAACAATGATTTTTCTTTCATTGGTAGAATGAAGTCAGCCTTTTCGAATACATCAGATTTTCTAAATTATAACCAAATTTCTTTCTCGCTGCACTGATTGACGTAAATCCGGACATTTTGGAGATCCGGACACTAGTCCGGACGTGAGCGTGAAAACCGGACTGTCCGGACGTATGGTAACCCTACATATAGCTCATTTATATTAGAGGACTAGTTTGAATTGGAATAGTTTTTTCTTTTTGTAAACATCTCCATAAAACAGAATAGAACCATCCATAAAATTGGCTATCATTTTCAACATGCCTTATGTAGCCTGCTACTGTTCTACAAACTTACCTCCAACCATTGCGTCAGGAATTGTCTTTGGATCTTAACCCTACCTGCTCGAGAAATTAACCATGATAAAACTGCCGATTAAAAATTGAATGAAATTTGTGGCTTTAGCATTGCATCCACTAAATCAAATATGAGCGATGTCCTTATTTATTTGGTATAACCTGGAGCTTATTTATATTTTGAAATTATTTCTTATTTAATTTAAAGCGCTTGAATCTACAAAGCTTCCAAAAGTTTTTCTAAATAATAAAAAGAAATAATAAGATACAGAATTAACCAAACAATTCACGTAACTTATCAGTTACCTGAATAATTTAATGAATAATGTCGTTAAATATCCAATAAATGAGAAATAATATACTCTCTATTATACAGTTAAATCTCTTAAGTACGTCGCTCCCGTTATACGCCGTTTTGCTTTGGTCTCGATTCATTTCTATTCATTAAAAAAGTCTTTAAAACATCACAGGTATTCAATAGTGAGTTGCTTAAATCCATAGAAGAAAAAATTTAAAGAACAAATAAGATGAATTTGATTTAATCTTTAAAATTAAATCAAATTAATCTCATTCTAAAAACTTAAATATGAACTATTTATCTAAAAAAGGAGAATTCTTTTTAAAATCGGGACGGTTGCTATAATGCGGTATTGTTTAGCAACGGATTCCGAAACCCTCCGCCGTTTTGCGCATGCGCCGGGCGGAGTTATTTTCATCAAAATAGGATAAGGAGAAAGTGAAGAATGGAAGGGCAGATGTTTACATTTTACTTAGCGAGATCTAACAAAGAACTCCGGAAATGAACTCATATGACTCATTGCCTGACACCCCTTTCCGTGCAAAATCGTCCAAAAGTGCTAGTTTCGGAATCCTTTGCTGAACAGTATGTCTGGCCACTTTAGTTGAAACAGTCTTACCGTGAAAACAAACTTATTTCCTCCGATTGATAAACCACTGAAGGCACGTTTTTGATTATTTTCTCTGTAACGCTACAAGTTTTTTTCTTTCCTTTCCTTGGGGGTAGAGCTCGCTTAGCGAGAATGTAAAGTTTGAAGAAAATCATTGTCATCAGATTGGATTTGCAATTGCTTGTTCATTATATATTTGAAACTATATCTCAACCAAGACAAAATCAGAGACGTAGCGACCGTCTATAAATAACCTGGGCGCCACGCTTTCGGGCGCTATGGAAACAAAACATTAGAGCGTTCATATCACTTTTTAACCTTTAAAAGCCCGATTTTTTAAAAAATGATTTACAAATGTTTTTTTTTGAATAAAACATGGAAAAAATACTTTAAAAATTCCAATTTGGACCTGTGTCCGGATCTTCAAAATGTCTGGATTGGCGTTAGTAAATGCGGCGCGAGAGAGAAATTAGATGTAATTTAGAGAGTCTGCCAATGAAAGAAAATTCATTGTTTACATCCATTGTTGACAAGAAAGGGATGAGCCTCCTTATCCAGTCCCCAATTCAAACTGAAAAGGAAAAGTATGGCAGTTTTGTTTTAATTCTGCTTTTCATTAATATAATTTTGAATTACCAAACATTAATAAAAATTGTATCTTGTTTGCATTTTGACGTCCTAATTTTTTTTTTCATTTCCTCAAATTCTGTGTTAGTGTTATCAAAACGAGTCGGTGGTAGGCAGGTTTTAGAATTTTATACTATACGCGGGGCGGGAGCGCGTGGGGAAGGTGTGGTGGCCCTATTTATGACTAAAAAACAGTCTGTTACCAACGGGCAACACTGGGCTTTATTTCAGAAAAAAATCCTTGATAAAATTCTATAATGAACGAATTTAAATAACTAATAATACGGGCAGGAATTCCCTTCAACACCGAAGAATAAAACATGGCGTACAAACAAAGCAAAAAAAGATGCAGCAAGAGGTGAAAAACATCAATTAATTTTTATTTTTTATCAGCACCCAGGCTGCCATCTATATGTTGTCAATTGATTTAATAAAATTTTCAATATGTATCCTATTGGCAACAACAGACATTAGAGCTTCAGTCTTAATCTCAAGATTTTAGAAGACAAAATTGGGTTTATTGCTTAACGGCAACACTGAACATTTAAGGGTTAAAGTCAAATATGATGAAGAGGCTGAAGAATGATAGCATGCCCTGGGAGCTATTTACCCTTCCTAAGTCGTTGATGACGATTTGGAGCGAAAAATGCCACATTTTGCCCCGCGCGCCACTTATCTTTGTTGCTCCACTGGAAAAAATATCAGGAACTTGATGGTATGAACAATTAAACAATATGAAATACTGAAAATAAAAATAATGAGTCATGTTTTTTATCAGTGCGAAAAGACACGCTTGCTTTAACTTTGAAAATTCAGATTTCCTCTATCAGGTGAGCAAAAGGTTAAGTAGTATAAAAATAATGTTGTCCAATTATAGGCAATTGGACACGTTTTCTTCAACACAAGCTTTTAACAAGGAAAAACGAACTTAAATGTTTTATATATAGAAAATTTATTTCAATAAAAAAATGTATTTTAATAATAGAACAAATTACAGTTATTTTTGTAGGTCTTCTAAGACCTGCTATTGAGACTAAGAACAAACTGTTATTTTACAACATATACCATCCAGATAAAAATAAACGATTTATTGATCATACGTTCAAAGATACATACGTACGCTATTTTTTTAAACAAAAGCTAATAATACCGGGAATAATAATAATATGATGTTGTTTTTTAAAATTTGGCAAGTGTATTATCTAATCTTTAATAAAAGAATAAAATGCAAATTTATTTAAAAAAGATATTTGCAAAATTTGTGAATAACACTTGTAAAATGATCAAAATTATTGCATTCTGCAATCAAAACTAGGATAGCTGTACGACAAACTTATCAAAACAGTTTAATCCAGATTTATTTCTTTGATTATGATAATAATGTTCTTGGTTGAAATCTAGAAGTTGGAACACACTTTTATTAAAACGGCGCCAAAGCAAGATGGATGCTAATGGTAAACAAACGTGCATCGGTCACAGTTAAAAGTTAATCGTTTAAAGTTTAACCTTGTTTCGACCCCATTACGTTTCTGGTTTGTCGTTGCACTATCTCCCGTTTCAGATGTAGAATTTCAACAGAACTTTTAGTTTTCCTAGCTCATTGAATGTAAGGAATCTGTTTCTTTTAATTATTCTAATGAAGCAATAGAAATTGCGCTCGTGATGCCTGCGGCATCTGAAGTGGGCACCGGGCAAATTTTTTTAACTTGAAAAAACATCAGCGGCTTCGCTTTCAGCAAAGCGGAAACCTAGTAGCTTCGCTAGCTTAGTGAATGTATGGAATCGCCTTCTTTTCTAATGGAACAGCAAAAAATTTGTCCTCAGTAGCGGAGCTACTGCGGACAAATGTTCTTCAGTACAAGTAATAGTTTAAAATTAAGACTTACTCAGTTCTAATATTTGCACTTGGGAGGAAACGCTCTAACTATATGAAAAAGAAAAATGAACAATGCGGCGCATCAAGGAAACCATCACGCAGGTGAAGACAGGATTCCAAATGATGAATTTCAAAATTTGACCAAGCAGCTTCAAAAATTCCACGCAGGCGATTTTTATTATAAGGCAAAGAAAAAATCTCTCAATTATGTAATCGGAGAAATATATTATCACTAAATAAATCAAAGTTCTATTTATCATTTATTTACTATTTGAATCTATCCTAATCAAAATATATTTTATTATTTAATTAAATATTTAATAAATATTTTTTAAACTTTTATAATAATCCGCGTAGTATGTAAACAACTCAAAAACGTGAAATGTTTGCCGTGACGTAAGCGATCTAGCCGATGGGTTGCCGATGGAACTAATCCGCTTGATTCCTCAGGTAACCATATTGGCGACGAATTCGTGTGTGTTCCAAATTCTAGATACCAACCATGTTCTTTACCCTCGCGTCATTATTCCTTTTACTCTAAAAGGATTTCAATTACTATTCCATCAATACAAGAATAATAGATAAGAAGGATGACGAGACAACCATTCAACGCTATCACAGTATCTACTACTTTTATTAAAAAAAAAATCTAAAATAACTAGAAAACACCACATGTTGCCATTCCAAGAACGGACAACGGCAAAAACTATTTTCAAAATAAATATTTAAATTGAAAGCTGCCCCATGGGCATGATGACTAGTGATTTCAAAAGTTACAATGATCGAATAACAAATAACTTTAAAAAAACATGAAAAACCAAGTAAAAGCTGCCAGCATTAACGATTGAACAAACAACAGAAAATATGCATGTTTTTACGGGGTAGATTTTTTTCTTTTGACAGCTGATCTGATATAAACTGCCAGTTTACAATATTCCGATTTGAATGTACACTATTGTTGCTGGGAATGGATGTAGTAATTTTGAAACGATGGGTTAAATGATGAGGATAGCACTCGTGCCAACACTCCATTATCCAAACTCCCACACCCTGCCAACAAAAGAATAAGTTTCTCTCTCGAATAGTTTGACGTATGAAGGTCCCACATAAACTGTGGTTGTTCTGATTAATTACTGCTTGTTCATTCATGATGACTGTGGAAAATTAGTTTCTTATTCTTCGCCAGATAGCAATTGATTTTTAAAGTTTCTCAATTCGATAACTGCAGAAACAATGTTTATTAGTCAGAATTTTAACAATCGGAAGAAAAGTACTTTCTTTCAATTATATTTCTTTTAATAAGTTGGTTGCAAAACGGTAATAAATAAATAAATAAACTAATAAGTCTTTTGAATTATTTTATAAAGCGGAAGATTGCCGAATTTGGACTCTCAAAATATTTTTCGATATACAGTGATAGAGAGATAATTTTAATAATAATAAAAAAAAGGAGCTGAATTTTTTGTAGTTCATTTATATTCAAATTAATGTTATTAACTTTTTAAGAAACGCACTTTAAAGTGGAAAAATATAGCTTTTTACAATTATGTTATCCGTCCAATTAAAGAAACCGATTTCCCAAATTGGACAACTGGTTTCTAAAATTATATCGCCAATTACTTTTAGTACAATTAAAGTAATTTTTTTAATTCTAAAATTCATATCAAAACACAATGTATGTACACATGTATGACATTTTATGCACTGCATCATTTCTTCTTTTCCCTTTGTTTAATCACATATACAAAAACACGTAGCTTTAGTTTTTGCTCTTTTCGAATCAGCATTTCGTCGCCTAACAAACAACACCACCTATCTAAATTTTTTTTAAATTTCGAAGAGGAAAAAAATACTCAATTTTTCTCAACCAATAACGAATATTTCTGAATTTTTTTCACATCTGATAGGGGCATGCGGTCTTATGTTTATATTAGATGTTAAAAAAATTCATAAATATCCGTTATTGGTTGAGAAAAATTGAGTATTTTCTTCCTCTTTGAAATTTGAAAAAACTGAGATAGGCGGTGTTGCTTGTTAGGCGACGATTTGATGTCTTTAATGTTCCTTATCGTGTTTTTTTCTTAGGCTTGTTCCATTTCCAATTTATGAGGACTACTAGCGCTGATATCGATTTTCTGGGCTATTCCTCTAGTTCAAAATAGTAACCCCATTGATTTAAATAGTCCAATCTGAGGAACTTTTTGAAACAACAAAAGAAAAAATTGCCAATCTTTATCTTTAAATTATCTTTTAAAAATCATTATAATAAATTGTAGCCAAACAAGTTTCCTCTCTGAAGATATGATAACATGTTTTGCTGCTTTCTTCAAAACAGCTTAAGGACTATTTATGTTTTGTTAGGAAATTTAACTAATAATATCTAATTGTAAATACTAATTCTCTTACTGCAACCACGTAGCGCTTTCCCTCAAAAATGATGCCATAAACCACATGTACAGTCACTCAAAAAAGTATTGGGACACAATACAAGTTCACAGGATTTGTCATAATGTATAACTTAAATATACAACTGAAACAAAAAAAGAAGTATATCACATTTTGATAAATGCAAATCTTAGTAACTCAAACGAAATTCATATATTAATTCAATTATCATTACAATTTAAAGTAAAAGAAATCAAGTCGGAAAATCTGCTCAAAAAAGTATTGGGACACTGTCCAATAAATTAAGAAAAAAAATATGAACTTGATAGTTAATATCTTATTGGGCCACCCTTACACTTTATGACCTCTCGCAATCGATTTGATCAATTTTGCGCAAAATGATCCGTTGATTTTGGCCCACTCTTCGATCAGATGTTTTCTTAACTCCTGCTTGTTAGAAATATTGTGTTCATTGATTTTTTGCTGCAAATAATCCCACACATGTTCAATGGGATTAAAGTCTGGACTTTAGGTAGGGGTCTTAATAACACCAGCTCAGTGGTAGAGGACCCATAACTTGCAAATATCAGCAGTATGTTTTGGGTCGTTGTCCTGGTACAATTTAAAATGTCTTGAGATTCCTAAGTTGCTCGCACTTTTTTGCTTTAAATTTCGCTTGAGAATGTCACAAGGTAGACATATTTATTTATTGTACCATCTATAAAGTATAAGTTCCCCACACCAGAGCTTGCCATGTAACCCCAGTCTAATTGGTTGCCACCTCCATATTTTACAATAGGCCTCAAATTTTTGATATTCAATGCTGTATTTGGTGTGCGCCAACCTTTTTGCTTGCCATCCGATCCGAAAATGTTATATTTGCTTTCATCTACAAGAATTACATTTTCCCAAAATTCTGTTGGCTGCTTTACATACATTTTAGCAAATGCCAGTCTAGCTTTTCGATTTGCTTTGCTGATGTAGGGTTTTCTCAGAGGTACTCTGCCATGGTACTTATGTTTTCTTAAAGCATTTCTGACAGTTTCAGGATTTACAGATTTCCGGAACCTACTTTTATATTTCAGAGTCAATTTTACTGCGCTAGCTCTTGGATTAATGTGAACTTGTCTCACAATCCACCTCTCTTCACGTTCACTAAATGTCCTTGGACGCCCTGTCTTTGCTTGTTTTCAACATTATTTGTTTTCTTGAACCTGCGAATAATATTAAAAACTGTAGATTTACTGAGCTTTAAGATTTGCCCTATACAACGAACTGATTTTCCATTTTTCCAATGACTTATTGCCAGATTTCGCACATCAACCGAAATATCTTTCTTTCTCGCCATTGCTCCATACGCAACCTTTTCTGCTGATACTTAGTTTAAAATTATAGTCTAAAAAAAGTGGTAGTAAATTATATTTTATTGATGCGCTATATATTTCTTATATTTCTCATTTCAAAATTGTCCCAATACTTTTTTGACAACTGTTTGCGTTTAAATTATATTTAAAAGGCTATATCAAATTGTAATTCTAAAATAGTAAGAATTTTTTCCTTATATACTGTATACCAAATGTTAAAGCATTTCTTGATTAATTTTGTTTTTGTTTTAATGTGATTAATATTTTTATAAATAGCTTTACATGTTATGCATGCCAAGTGTCCCAATACTTTTTTGAGTGACTGTATATCGTATTTTATGACCCAAATATGGAATAGAATTGAAGTTATGATAACAGCCCATTCTAGACTACGGTCTAAATTTGGCAACTTTCCCCTATAAGTTATAATACGAATACAAATGAAACGATACTGACATTTGATTAAATAAGTATGATTAATGGAATTAATGAAATGAAATGCCACGGCATTATGAACCTTGATGCCAAATTCCTTCACAAAATTTCAACTGCTGGATCTCATGTGGAGACTCATCTTCACAATTACCATTTACATCTTTTAAGGAAGATCATCTTCAAAATTTTCTTCACGGATCTTCCAATAATGTATCTCTATTCCGCAACGCGCATATTCACCGAAAATTGTCAGTTTTCCCCACTACGCATATTATCACAACATATTCCAAAACTCCATTTTCTTCTCGGAAGCTTAAAGCAGGAGATAGATATTTTTTTGTACGGCCTGATGTACTTTTTTTTCTATATGAATTATTTCCTTTTCAGATTTTTTTTCCATGTCTTTTCTTTCCCCCCGTCTTACAGATCGAGAATCACCGAGTTTAAGCTTTTGGTACATCGTTCAATGAACAGACGTGCGAAGAAAGCTTCACTCAAGCTAAAATCTTTTCAACTTTTCGCGAAAGTAATTAATTCTTTCTCTTTTTAATTAAATAATTTTTTGTTCCCTTTCCATGGAAATATGGAACCAAAAAATTAAAATCTTTCTTAAGGTACGTGTAACATGTCATAATTTATTCATTATAGGATATTCGAAGATGGGGACTTATTATTATTATGAGGGATTTTCAAGGTATCCTGTTTCCTCCCACTTGAATCTGATGCTCAAAGTTTTTGTATGACAAGTAAAAATAATAAAACTTACCTTAAACAAATTTCTACACTGCCCAAATTTTCGAAGACTGAAACCTATGTTTCCTTCTTTTAAGCAACGTATTCAAAACTAGGGCAGGGTTATCAATTAGGTAAAGTAGGCAACTGCCTAAAGGCCCCACAACTCTAGGGGGAGGGGGTCCCGGACGCCCCATGAATTTTTTATTTTTATTTCTTGCATTAATTTCAAGGTAATTCAGATTAGTGCTTTCATTTAATTTATGAGAATTCAAATTAAAATAAAATTTTGCTTAAATTTCAGAATTCTTGGGATTTTTTCGTGTTTTCAAATTTGCTTGCAGGTGAGTTTGTTATGCAGTTGGGTGGATGTTTCAACAGCCCACGCAAAATTTATATTAGAGTATTCCGAAGCAAGCTTTGTAATTTTTTAACCATTTTTTAAAAATTCTTTTAAATTTTACACTTTTTTACGAGATACCGAAACCAAATCTTCTGATAGGGATTCGAAAATTAAATATTCTGTTATTTCAGCCTGTCTTCATATTTGCTACTTAAACGCAGCTTGTATAGAGATTAAATGAAAACGATTAAAAAATATTTGATTTTGAAAGTTGGGGAGGGGAATGAGGGGGCTATTGCCTATAGGCCCCTACAGATCTTAAGTCGTTCTTGTTCAGAATGAGGAAATAAGAATGGGACTGTTGAAAAATGCAGTACCTTGAGATCCTCCGTTTTCAAGAGTCTAAAATCATTAAAACTTTTCCGGTCGATGCCGCCACATCTAAAAGTTATCTGGCCTGCCAATGCATATAAATCAAAGATGAGGTTGTGCGAAATCTTGAATTGATTCTTAAAAAAATTCGACGGGAGGCTGTCTCTGCGAAACGGCCTCTGGGATTGAGGGGCGTAAACTTACTTGCCTTACTCAACTGTGACTTTCTGTGACTAAAGTAGCTCTATGTGACTCTGAGATTCCGCCAGACAGGTATGAAAAAGCGCGGGAAGCTAGGTTGGTCACTGCGTGCGCGCGCATCGGTCGCTGTGACGTCATCAAAATTCTTCTTCATTTTCACCAACTTTGCAACTCGACTGTAACTAAACCGTAAAAACAAATTCTAAAATTCTTCTTGCAATCTTCAATGTCCACCTTTCTCTGTTAAATGAAACTAAAACCAACTCTCTATGTTATTTGGTTGCGGAGCTATAAGCGTTTAATTTTACCACGAAAAACGACATAATTTTTTACTTTCTCGACATCCCATTAGACCACTATGGAAAGACGTACGTCAAAAAAGCAGCGGGAGTGGTCTCCCCTAAACTTTCTCTTATACTTCTCCAAAAAGGTGCTGTTTCCCCTCCCCCCACGTGGAAAAAAAAAATTCGAACCTACTGTAAACCAGGATCCAATGACTATCAGAAAATATTTAGGTAAAGAATCAAATTCAAAGAGATGCATACCGGTTAAATGCTTACCGATATCTACTCTTACCGGCTCAAGGACAAAGTCACATAATCATTCCGCGTGCACAGGGATTGCTACCAGTACCCATGCGCATGGAGATCAAAAGTAAACAAGTATGCGATTATACAGACCGACAGACAGTCAACCCTTTGACGGATTTGGCCCAAAATTTTATACGGATCTACATTCATGACGATAAAACTGTGTACCAAATTTTATCCATCTAGCTATTCAAGTTTTTGAGTTATAGTGTTCACATGACCGCGGACATACACACAGACAGACTTCCCGTTGACGGATTTTGTCCAAAATGTGACAGAAACCTACAAATTATGTTTAAAGACCACATACCAAATTTCATCCCCGTAGCTCTAATAGTTTTCGAGTTATCGTGTTCACAGACAGACACACAGACATATAGACACACAGACAGACTAACATAATTCCAAAATTGTGTTTTTCGGACTCAGGGAGGTCTAAAACGTGGAGATTCGTCAAAATCTCGAGTTCGAATATTTTGACAATTACAATACTTTCTCTTTGCATACTTCGTCTACGAGAAAGTAAATATTACAACGACTTCCTTCCATGGAGTGTATACACGAGTCTGGTAGTAGCAAGAGTGAAGAGATAAAAAGGGGAATCTCCGCTTAGATGTTGAGTCTAATTTGCATTCTATGAAGGATCGCAATGAAAGCGAATACTCCCAGATTGTCAAAATAATATAAAGATAAGTCAAAGCGGACTGAATTAAAACTAAGAACAGCTGGACGAGAAAAAGATTCATCACATGCGTGTCTCGGGTTTAAAATTTCATAAAATTATACTTAGTTTTAAAAGGTATTACAACATAAAATGATTTTTCTCTGCTGTCAAACATTTCCTTCTACAAAACGAAACTATTGTTGTAATATTGCCACAGGCTTTTAAGTAAAGGTTTAAAGGATTTAAGTTGAGCTTACAGAAAAGTATTTAATGCTAGAATTCATTCGATACCAGAATGGAAAGAAATGTGTATCGAGGAGAATAAAATTTCCTTTTCATCCTGCAAAGAGGGAAAATGCAAATCTCACCGCTATTCTGTTATTTGCAACAGTGAAAGTTGTTTCCTTAAAAAAAAGTTTTAACAGCGATTTATTCGTGCATTCATAATGACCCTCAATGTGACAAGTTCACAAGACGAATTTCCACGGTACTCAGAGAAACAAAAAGTTGTTTTCCCTGATTTTTGCACTTGTTTTCTGTTCCTACATTCTTTCAAATGAGAAGTTTATTATGATTCCCCGCATATAAATTATATCACAAAGCCTTTTCTGGAAGAAGCTGCATAAAAAAATCTTCACGGGCCATTTCAGAGAGGATTTTTTAAATACTGCAAGCCTAAAGATTGTAGCATAAAATAGCTCTGTGTTGCGAAAAACGGATGAATTATGAAATGTCAAGCTCTTCATGACAACATTTTGGAATTTTGCAGAGTAAAATTGTCACAAAAGCCATTAAATCTTGAAATGATGTTGTTGTCCAATGAGGTGATTGAAGATTATTATATTACAAACTTATATTCTCATGCGATCAAGATTCATTCAAGGCGTCAATTTTCTCTTCTATTGGGCATTTCTGTTGAAAATTAAATTTTGAAATTCTCTAATACATTTATAAAAATAAGTATATAAAATACGATCAAAGCGCAAGCTGATTAAAAAGAAAGACATTTCATTTTTTCTTAAAAATAACTGCATTTATTCGAATATCATACACGGTCTGTTTAAGGCAAAATAGAATTTGAATGGAATGAGAGAAATTCAGTTTTACCAGCGCACGGTTGATAATAAGTCAATATTTTTTACGTTATAGTTTCTTTTTAAAACTTTACATTTTTTAATCATCACGTGAAAAAGACCGTTTCGATATTTCTTCGTGGGTTCCAAATTTTAATGAAACTAATATAATTTTGCGATTAATTTTGTTATATTGCAGTAAAGAAGTCCATTTTTGGTTCACGGATCCATTTATAAATATTTGTTTAAATTTAAATGATTCCTATATTCCACTGTCGAACTCCGTTTTTCTAGTTTAAAATGCTCTGATACAATGAAAAGAAACAACACTTAAAAGAAAAAGAGTTTTAAACCATCTTTTATAAATATGAAAGCACATGACTGTTTGCTTTTGTTCCCGATTGATTAATTATCGTCGGATCATTCTGTTAATCTCTATATTGTTACAAAGCTGAAAAGTTGTTTGCCAGACATGCTAATCTTGGCGCCATATTTGGCGACATTGGCGACAAAAGGAATTTTCTAGAAAGACCTCGAACTGACAACCTATTTCTACTGGCTTCATGAACTTTCTGGAGATTACGTCACTTCCTACGTAATAACGTCACTTCCTGTTGAAAAAGTATAAAAGCAAGCTCTCAATCCAAGAGGAGTTTGATCAGCAAGGAAGCTGGTGAGAAACCTTTGAGCACTGAGTTGAGATTTATTGGTAATCTCTGTTGTGAATTTTTACAAGTGCTGTTTCAATGCTTGTGCTAAGTTTCTTTTCTTAGAATATTTGTAAAATAAAGAGCTTTATTTTTTTAAATCCTGCTTATTGGACTGCGTTCACGTACGATTTTGACATAATATATAAAAGAGAAAGTCATACACTGACTCATCACCAAATCTCCTAAACTACTGGGACTAGAAACTTGAAATCTGGCAGGTGGTGGCTTCATGGGTAGTAGGTACGCACTAAGAAAGGAGTTTACGAAATTTTAATTAGAACATTAATTAATTAAAAATTACCTTAAATTTTAAAGTTTTTCCGCAATAACTTCGGAGCATATTATCGCACAAAAACCATCATCTTAAAGTCCAAAAATAAGCTTTTCAATGATACCAATTTCACTTCTATGAGACATTCTCTTTAATTTTAATTCATTTTTGAAAATGCTTTCAAACACAATTTCAAACAATGCTTTTATTATTCTTTAAGTGCAAGTATTTCTTCTTTCTTCTCTGTTCTCTTACGAATACTTTCTAATTCTTTTGCATTTAATTTATGTATACATACTGATTAACTGGAATAATTTCAGTTTATTTATTTATTTATTTTTTTACAAATTCTGGTTCTCAAAATCCTCTTAGCCCTGACAATAAAGTTGGATATTCTAACTAAATCTACAATTATGGATGCAAGTTAATTATAATATTTTATATAGAAGAATTTTTTTACATTAAAATTATTAGACGCGGTATCAATAATGTATTACTACGCTGACGAAGTCGCGGGCATCAGCTAGTCAAACATATTTGTGTGTTGGTTGAGGCTATTTAAGTAACATTTTCTTAAGGAATAAAATTTTATTCATGTTTATTTTTTTATAAAATAAAGTTCATAATATGTTATTATGACGTTGCGTGATAATGTTTCTAGTAGAATTCATCTTAACCCCTTCAAGTTCACTACATGTTTCGCTTTGAAAATTAGTAAATTTATTTCAAAAATGAGTATTAGACATGTAGCTGATCATAAATATGTAAAGGAAAAAAATTAGCATTTTTTATTTTCAAGAAATATGTGGCTTCACAGTGAAGCCAATGAACGGTAAGGGGCAAATTTTCCTCCACATAAGTTATCATCGAAATGCAATTTAAATTATGTATTTAATTTAGAAGTATACGTGAGTATTCAAGATATTCAACCTCCATAAAATTCAATATTAATTTCGAAGATTCAATTTTTAAAAATATAAATATATGCAAGAACCCTCATCATTTTCTTTCTCTTAGATATCAAAAGCAATTTAGCTCTTGCAATGCCGATTTCTTTGTGAATACTAACGGTATTGAACTGGAATTTTTATATAAGTTGGCCTATATATCTGGCTCTTAAATTATGAAAGAAAAATTACGCTACTTTTGCCCATGCTCAGTAAAAAAATGCTCAATGTGTGGTTTCACTTCGAAACCAATGAACGCGAAAGGGTTAAAGGCACAAAATGATACCATATCTTGGCTGAGAAAAGAGGCAAAATGGCTTTTGATAATTTCGCTATATTACGCAGAAATAGTTTCTTTCCCCCTGGGAAATCAAGGGAAGACGGAAGAGGGGAGGGTTTATTGCAAAATGTTATTATTTATCCGATCGTAAGATTTTATTCAGAAGGTAGATTAAGTTTCGGTGGTCTTATGTTATTCCCATCTTCTTTGTCGTTCATCAGTCTAATTCAAAATTCCAACGTCTCATGAAACCTGTTTAAAGTATTGTTTACATAAGAAAAGGTAGCAATATGATTCCGATCACCTATATGTATCACGATTCAATAACTACTTGAAACATATCATTTACCTTGTGCCTTTGCAGCTTGAAATCAGGATATGGAAGAAAATGTTAAATAATTTAATTGATTTACGGAAAAGAAAGAGAGTTCAAATATTTTGAATTGGTTCTGTTTCCAACTGCTAGTAATATTAAAACTAGTATGCTCTGTTATATTAGTAATATCTGTAATTCCCAATATTCAAAAATTTAATACAAGTGCTATTTTCTAGATACTATGCATATGTACTAATGCTCCTAGTAAGGAAATCACCTTAATTTTTTTTACCTAATTAATATAAGCACATAAAAGTGATAAATTCTTTTTGTTGAAACGTACAAATTATTTTGATAAAAACATGGATGTTTGCATCAACATGTTGTAATTTAAGTTTGGGCTCAGGAATTTTTAATCAGTTATCTTCAAATATTGAATGATAAAAATTCTGTTGAGTTTCCATTTTTTATAATGATTTACGCATTATTAACCGGACCATAAGATGCATGTTATTAACAGCTGTTGCCAATTGATTTTAAATTTATTTCGTATCATTTATCTTTAGGTCGCTTAACAATAATACTAACTAGCAAAAATTTCAAAAGCCGTAGTTATTTCATTGCATGAGTAGCTGAAAATGTGTTTAGAGAGANNATTGCATGAGTAGCTGAAAATGTGTTTAGAGAGATGATTGCATGAGTAGCTGAAAATGTGTTTAGAGAGATGAGCAAATTAAAAGGGGGAAAAAAACTTCTTACTGCATAACACAGATTATTTTGCATGAACTGATGCTGTGCATTGATTAAAAGGATTTCTGGTGATTTTAGAAATTTCAAATTCATTCTTCTTTTAATCCTTATTTGGTTTTGCTTTTTGATTAAAAAGTATACCTCATTTATATTTGTAGTACCAATTGTTAATTCAATATAACACGACTCAAAAAGAATTTTGACACATGAGCATTAAACGAGAAAATCAAAAAGTATTTCTCACTGAATTAAAAGTTTAAGAAATCTGAAAAACAGCAACTGTTTGCTGCAAGTCGCGCTCAGCTTTTTTCATCGTAGTTTAACCTAATTCACCGCTACCTAACTATGAAATAAAAAAAAACAGTTCAAAGGAAACACGAGAGTTCATTTATTTGTATCTACAGTTCATTATTTGTCAACAACAGACGAAACCTTTCGAGGAAATGGAAAACCCAAAAAGAATCGCAGTTTTTAAAGACGTGTTTGGAGGGTAATCATTATTTTATTTTAATTCGGTTCTTAAGACTTCCTTATTGTTTCAGATTATTTCCTGTGTACCAACTCACGATTGCCACTAACTTGTGACTGTATCTTTTAAGATCATGCTAATAATGTTCTTTTACCCCCTCGTGATTATTCCTTTTGGTTAACCTGGAGTTTAGGGTGCGTACTCACTTCCCTTAAGCTCGCCAATTGTTTGTCGCCAAGAGAGAGAGTGCCAGAATATTTGTTTTGGATGCGAGTTGAAAATTTTTTCGGTGTAATTTGCGCATGCGCCGGCAGTGATTTGTTTACCGGTCTACGGCACATGCCCTTAATTTCGACTCATTTCTTTTGGTCCACTGTCTGCTCTCTTTGGTTTGATTGGTAGGCGAACGAATTTGGAAACTTCAATACTTGTATTGATTGATTAATTTTTTTATGACACAAGGGACAACATTGGCCAAGATGAGCACTTGTATTTTTTAATATCTTGTATTAAATATCCTTCGACTCAACAATACATCATTGTTGAATTATTTTGCAATTATGCTTTAATACCTCAAAGCTAGTTTTCTGAAGGAAAAAAAAGTTAATAATTTTTTAACTTTTCACATAAAATTTTGGAATTAGAAACCAATCGGTCCATTTTTAAATAAGAAATACTTTTTCTTTTTTGCAGCCCAAACAATCTGAGAAAATCCACCTACACTTTCGAATCTGGAATAGTGTATTTCACTTTTTAAAAATTCTGAAGCAGAGATTCATGAAAATATCTCAAGTTTAAAAGTACTGAATTGCATTGCCTTTCGTTTGCTTGTCCTAGTTTATGATTTAGCAAAAAGATGCGATACTGAGTATGTTAGTTTTATTCTCAGACATTCATCTGACTTCATTTTTATTGACTTTTCATTTCTGTTAGTTCACCATACACAAATGAATATTAAACCATTCGCTGTTCGCATCCTGTAACACAATTAAGATGGGAAAACTTATTGTCACTCCACGAAATATCACCGCCCATAGAAAGTGAAAACACGGTCTACCAATTTAGTTTAGTTTGGTTATATTAACGCCCCGTTTTGAAGCAACACGAGGGCTATTTTGGGACGGACCTCGTAATTTTGAACCGCGGTCAGATGACGACACGGTCTACCGGAGACTAATCACGAAACAGCTTGAATCTGAGCTCAGTCTCACTTATGGTAAAAGACAGCTCTGTTCAGGGCCGGCCGGACCAAAAGCGGGGCATGGTGCAAAGTTGAGCCTTAAAACAAATTTCGTACAACAAAATATTTTGTTGCATTTTACTATTTATTACACTGCACAAATTGGTTATTAAGGACTTAAAAAATACACGAAAATTATTAATAATGAGATTATTTTTATAAATTTATCATTTTAGTCTCCCTCATATCGTTCATAAATATAATAACAAAAATAATTGTTTCATAAACTCATAAAATACAAGTTGGAATGCGATTTACTAGAACAAGGTTATAATATGTTATTTTTGTTTCATTTTCTTGCAGCTATATAGCAAATCCGTTAATGCTATCATAGCAATTTAATTTTGCGGCTAAATAGGTTTCGATAGATAAAATGGCTATGAAGCTAAAACATTCTTGGCAAATGCTAGATCTCAAATAGTTTTTTTATTATTTTCAATCAGGAGAAAGATTTTTCTGTAGTACGACCATAATTGGTAAAGTCAATATATTTCTCAGAACAATCCTGGAATTTGAATAAAATTCAAATAGATTATTTTAAATAAATTTTATAATATTGCGACCCTTAAAGGCAAAATTCGAATACAAATTTTTATTTCATTAACTAAATTAATGCAATCCCTATCGTCTGGTAGAATCGCATTTAAGTCTTTGCAACGTTTAAAAAGATCGTCTTCAGTCAGTTTGTGAATATTATCCTAATTATATAAAAATACATATGATGTTTCATGTTCGTGATAAACTTCGAATCTTTTCTTGAAAAAAAATGGTATTATAGATTATCACTAGAAAATATTGAATTCGGAAATATTCTTCGCCATATGAAATAGGCTGATCGATTCCTTCAAAGCAAAATTCTCTTTTTTCTTCCTTCCAGTTCTTTGAAAAGAAGAAAATCCAAAATCACCATACTTTTCAAAAAATTTTAAAATGTCTTTTAAATGTAAATTTGCAGTACCGATATCTATATTATAATTTTGAAATATCTTGCTCACAATATTTACTTCATTCAATATATCATACAAATGACCAAACTTAATAAAAATTCAAATGACGTTTATTTTCCATTGATTATATTTAGGAATTCGTTTTCATGTCATTAGTAGATTCATAAAGGTATTTCAAATCTAGAGCCCTTGAACGCCAGATTATGCCCTGATAAATATAAAATGGTAGCAACTATTCGTTCACAACCACATTTCAAATGCTGTGTTAGGTTTTTATTTATTTTTCTTGTTCTGTCAATAGTGTTTTCAGTTTGAAATTCTTTTCATGTTGTAACAATTTCTGCATAGATTGAAAATGATATTCTGATCTTTCATGATGTCGCAATCGTGAACTTAAATGTATCCTAATTGTTAAGTCCATTTAAACACAGAGGTGATAACTTTGAAGATATTTGAGATTTGAAGGTGATAACTTAAACGCATAGCACAGTGATTTCGCAGTTTCTCACAGTAATTATCAAATCTTTGCATTTTGAAAAGAGTAACCATCTTCCTTCTTGAAGTTTCCCATTATTTGCTTATATTAAATAAAAACTTTCAGAAAAGCTTTTGTTATTTTTATCATTCGGAAGTTCGCAGTTTTTTACTTATGTTACGCCATTTTGTATATAATAGCCATTCTAAATTTTTCATTTATAATTTCAGACCAAGTACCATGAACACTGATATCGAAATTTTCTGCTTCCGTGCTTTGTTGATTCTGTTGAAGCTGCGATTCTCGGAATAATTCATTTTGTTCTTTATTCGACGCCTACAAAAAAAATCCTCCATCTGCAGGTTTCCCTTTGCTTCATAATCATCTACCCTTTTTGTAGTTTTCTTATAATCGCTTTCCTCTTCATTAAGACTAGATCTGGTTTTATGATGATCAAAATTGTTTTCGTGGATGTGAATTGTATGCCTTTCTTCAGTTTATTGCACATATTCAGTTATTAAAAATTTTTACAAGGGAGTTTCATAAATTTATCAGAACCACATTTTCTTATGGTGTCTCTGTCTCTATAGTCATGCTGCGAAATCATCGAATAACAATATTATCAAAAACATTAAGATAATTTTTTTGTAATATGATTACAACAAACAAGAATAAAATATGCTATTCAGTAAATTTCAATAAGATATTACCTTAAACACATGTCTTCAATTTAAATACGAATATTTAATTTATTTTCACACCTCATAATAAGAACATACGAAGTTCGGTCAGTCATTACAACGCAAACACAATAAAACACACAGTTTTCTCTGTCCGCCTCACTCTGTAGTTGACTATGTATAATGAAACTCAAAGCACTCAACCGTGCCTTGGATTCGACGATGAGAAATGTGCGCAAATCGCGCGATTTTATTTAAATATATGTATATTCGAATTAAGACAAAAAAAGAAGAAAAAGAATGTATTTTCATTTTGCAAAATCATATTTTGTGTGCTTTTTAAATTCGTGTTGTGTTTTTTAGCAGTGATTTCTGTGTCTATCTGTTGTTTTTATTAATCTGTATTTTACGGCTATTTTAGTGTTTGTTTCTGTATCATGCACTCTGCAATTGGAGTCTATTCTGTGGTGTGCATTTTCTAAATAAATAAATAATAATAAAATATTGAAAGGAGTGAATGAAAACTAAAAAGCTGCGTTACTGACAATTCTCCTATTGTAAATCATTTCTCGAACATTAAAAAAATATATACCGAAGTAAGTTTTCAATAATCGGAACTCGCAGCTCGCGCAATAATTGCGGTGATTCATCAGCCCAAAATGTAGGCATTTATTTCTCTTTAGATTGCAGTTGTTCTTGGGATATGAGTTTTGAAGATATAAATGAAAAATTTGATCCGCAGTACGGCGATTCATATACAAATTGCTTTTTATTTTAGGAGAACTGATATTTGTTGAATAAATTGTGTCATCTTTGCAAGTTCATTATGGCTTATTCAAAAAAAATGCAAAGATGAACATATTTGAAGTAGTTGAAATGTATTCCCCCCCCCTCCTCCTAATAAAAGCCAAGGGTAAAGAGTGGCTTGGAAAAGAAGTGCAAATTCTATTATTGAAAGATTATTTATATATTTATACAGAATATATACTGTACTGTATTGTATTGTATTATTTAATTTTTGTCATTATTCGATGTAAATACTTTAATTTTCTATTGTGATTTGCTGTGTTATATTTTCTTTTAATTATTGAAACATTGCATGTTTCATTTATGCAGGGACAACAGTAAGAAAAAGTGACTGATGCCTCGTCAATACTTTAATTTTCTATTGCGATTTGCTGTGTTATATTTTCTTTTAATTATTGAAACATTGCATGTTTCATTTATGGCGAGACAACAGTAAGAAAAAATGACTGATGACTCGTCAGTTCAAATAACTTTTTGCCCACAATTTTCAGTCAGATACAATTTTAAAAATCATGTCACGTATCTATTAGAAAGATTCTGCGAGTTTGGAATTTCACTTTTATTACGTGTGAATTAATGAATGTGTGTTTCTAGAGGGTATATTTAAAACAGTCTTAACACATTTTCGTAAATTATTAAGGCATATTACATTATTAATTTTCGAATTGTTCGTGTTTTAGATGATGCGCCATTCCAAATACAGCCACGAACATGCCAGCCTCCAAGATCCGTATTTTAGAAGCATCGATTCTAATAAACAATACCTGTATTTCATGCTAAATTCAAAAAAATACCTGGAAAATATCTTGTATTTCAAGCTAAGCCGTATTCTAAAAGCATAGAGTCCAATAAACAATAACTGTATTTTAAGATAAAATCAAAAAATTACCTGGAAAATATCCTGCTGATTTCAGAAAATTTATTCCAGGATGCTATCATTGGCAAGCATACTTTTTTGATAAGTATCAATCGATATACGCATTTCAAAATCTATCAATATGTGCATATTTTTCAATTTTTAAAATGGAATTGAATGTAATCATTTTCCTGTCGATTCATTCCAATCTTAATCGTGCGCTTATATGATACACTGTAAAAAAAAATCCCGTAAAATTTACGGTTTTAAATTGGCAGCTGGGTTGGTTGTGCAAAACCGTAAAAGTTACGAAGTAAATCCGTAGGCACAACGGTTTTTTACCATACAGGAACAAGTTTTTCCCGTAAAATTTAGGAAGTAAATCCGTAGTCACAACGGTTTTTTACCGTATGAAATTAAGTTTTCTCCGTAAAAATTAAGTCATCGAAGTAAGTGACGTCATCGACTGAGTTGAGTTGTTTTTCTCCTTCTGTTCGAGTTGAAATGTGCTGATGTGTATTATCAATTAGGAATATTAATTAATCAAAGTTTAATTAATATAATTCTTAATTGAACTTACTTGGACGATTTCGATGCAAGATGGTAACAAAACTTCTAACTCCTCCGAGCCGGGGATCGAAACCGCGTTCATAGAAATAAAAGGCAGTCGCTCTAACCACCGTAGACTTCATAAAATGAAGTAAAAATAATTTATTTGAGTTTTAAAGTCACTATAGCTCTAGTGGCCCCACCTAGTGGTATAAAAATCAACTATTGCCAGAACACGTGTTTTAAGGTTAGCTTTCATGAGTGACAACAGGTTACTGCAACATGTGTAAACAATAGCGGAGATGGAACCCTATTAAAAACATGAAATGAATGCAATAAAATTACATTTAAGAAAAGGGAAAGTTATCATACGGAAAACAATACCGTATGACGAAAAATAGAATTTGAACTGACGGTTTTAAACCGTTTATGGCTGGAGCGGAAAACGGTGAAAAACCGTTTTGTCAACAAAACAGCTTTAAACCGTCAAATATACGGAAAAAGTCCGGGAAAAAAAACGGATATTTTTTACAGTGTACATGAAATGTTGAGAGAAATTTCAAAATTACAGTTTATTTGAAAAAGAACCGATCAGCCTGTTAAAGCACGAAATTGTCGTTCATTTTCAAATAAATTGCATCACACACATAATACTATTGAACATTCGAAATGCTATCCTACTCTTTTTACCATATAAGTGAGCTAAGACACTGAAAGTAGTGCAACCTTATTTCTTCAATTGATCAACGAAAATATCTAAAGGATTCCAGTTTTTTTAAAGTTTAAATTTAGAATGCTATCTGAAATTCAACATACATAAAATAGTAAAATGATTTATTGATTTTCCAATTTCGACATTCATAAGAAATATTTAAGTGTAATATCATTCTTTATTCATCAGCTATAAAAACATGTCAAAAATAAAGAAGGATATAAAAATACACAGAACTGCATTCTTCTAAAACATGATCGATGCCAATCCGCATCATTTGACGCGATCAGATCGGAACCCGATCTTGTGTTTATTCTGTTTTGAATATTTTTGGACAAAGAAGAAAAGTCACTTATTCTACGGCGATTGAATATTTCAAATGAAACATTAGACAATTTAACTAGGCTGCATGGATTAACTTACCCCTGACAAAAAATTTGACAATGAATTCTTATGTAATTTATGCTGCTTGCTGTTTGTCTTTCAGAATAAAATGACTGACTTTTTCATGCAGCGTATTTCGAAACTCTAAATTAATATTATTTAGAAACCTTTTAAATCGCAGCTTATTTTCTTGGTGAGTATTCAAGGTTGGTCTAGTACAGTTGTTCCCAACCCATGGGCCGCGGCCCATTTGTAGGCCTCGGATAGCGTATTAGTGGGCAGCGAAAAGCTTGTCAGGGGAGCTTCAAAAGTTTTCTCTAGTTTTCTTGCTTTATAAAACAATATATTTTTATTCCTTTTATAGTAAGCTTCACTAATTATTAGCATATACGGGCATATAATATACAGCGTGTCCGAGAATTGTGGGACACATTTTAAAAATTAATATTAAAAAAAGCCTAAGAATGTTAGAACTACATTTTTTTAAATGAGAGTGCATTTCAAAAAGTTTTTTAGATAGAAAACGCGCCTTTACGGTTGTCTAGATTGCCTTAAATTATTGAAAATCTTTATTTTTGAGAGCCATTATCTGCGAAAATGTTAAAGCTAAAAGAAAAATAAAAGCATGTATTTGTAGGGAATTTTACGCTCTTTAATTTGTTAACTCGCATGTAATATGAAAATTGAATATTTTTTGAAATAATCAAGAAAAATTAAAAAAGGAAACCAGAAAACGAGCATCGGCTTCTGCCGAACGGTAGCCATTGCTTACGGAATTCTCTCGCTGCAGCAAATTTAGAACGCCGTAACGCCGCGTTACCTATCTGAAAAAAACTTTTTTAATTGCTCTCTCATTGAAAAGAAATCCGTAGTTGTAATATTATTAGAATATTTATTAATTTTCTAAATGTGTCCCACAATTCTTAGACACCCTGTATATATGTATTACATGTGTTTGTATTTTGTTACTCGCATATTTAGTCAGTGGGCCTCAAAATATTTTTTACACAACAGGTGGTCCGCACAATCAAAAAGGTTGGGAAACGCTGGTCTAGTACAAATACGAAATTCATTGTCAAAAATGAGACTCTCTTTGAACGAACGAATATAGCTGGGAAATGCAGCACAACGAGATAGTTTGACATTCAGTTTTTCGGCAAAGAACTTTAGATACAAATTTCTACCAAAAAGAAACCAATTATGAAACCGTCATTTTGTTTAAAATCTATTATAATTACTTTGGTTAATCCAAAACAACTGTGAGTAACTGTCGTATTTCCCAGCAACATTATCTTGCGACCGACAACTGTATAGCTGTAGCTCACTTCATTTGCTAATGATAGAGTGTCGAGTCAATTATTAGCATAGGCTAAAACAAAACATAAATCCCAGGTGACTTCACTTAGAAAAGACAAAACAACTACTTTGTTCGCATTGCACAAAGTGTTTTCATAATAAATGCTTATATATTTTACTAGCTCGGTTTATGCCTAGCTTTCAAATGTTTTAAACATTTTGAAATTTACGAATACAATTTAGTTTTCACTAAAGTTACTATTTAAATAGCCAATGGACACTCCTTTTCACACACGGCGACTATTCCTATGATGAATGCAATGCAACATTGCCTTGCTGATAATAATAACTCATGTCTTTCTTAACTTGCAATTTCTTTTACATTACAGATGAGTTTCACAGGAAAAGTGGTTTTAGAAAATAGGGGTCAAAACAATAAGAAATTTTTCGCAGTAGAACCCCTTGACTTAAGGCTTTTTGCCTTTTTAACAGGAAATAGACAATAGCATGCACTCGTCAAAAAAAAAAAAACTATGTATTAAAACTTTTAATCAGACAGCTGAGCTAACTCCGTTTCATAGTGCGCACCTAAATATGTCGCAAAAAATATAGCGATGACGAGTATACTCGTCAAGCACAGACTAAGTGTTGCTGTAAAAATATTAAATTAAAAATACAGTTTTGTTTTGTAAAATTAATAATTTTATTACTAACATACATTCGTTTACTTAGCATAAACATATATATTTTGCATTAGAAAAGAAAAACATGAAAAATAGTTATAAAATTTCGAAATTTTCTGTTGGGGAATGATGCTGACAAAAGCAAGGTACACCACGTGGTCTAACGAGACGTTTGTATAATGAGGGTTAGGCAGGATCATATTTTTATTGCCTGGGTCAATTATTAGCATAGACTAAAACAGAACTTGAATCACAGGTGTGTTCACTTAGAAAAGACAAAACAACTACTTTGTTCACACTGCACTTTTTTTCATAATAAATATTTATATATTTTATTTGTTCGTTTCATTTCTAGCTTCCAAATATTTGAAACATTTTGAAATTTACGAATACAATTTATTTTTCAATAAAATTACAATTTAAATAGCCAATAGTCACTCATTTTCAAACATGGCGACTATACTCGTCATAATATAAAATATTGCCATTCCCCTATGACGAGTGTACTCGTCAAACTTAGCTAACTGGTAAATAGCCTATTGCTCTGCTATCTTCTTTGGACTTTGCTGTTGTATCAAAAAACAGACGAAGGAAAGAAATTAAGTGATAATAAAACAATATCAGAACAAATTTATGTAAATAAATGATTAATTAAATTGCTGATACAACTTTCTTAATTTTAATTCCAAATCGTATGAAACCTTTTTAAAATTCTTTCCGTGCAAAACCACGCGAGATTGAAACATTCCTTCAACATTTTTTGGGAATATATCTGCGTTTCTTCCCTTGCAAATATTATATCGCATATTCTGATAATTCAGGATTTTCCAGAACTAAATTAAAACAATTAATTATTAACAGAAAGAGAGAAAAAAAAGGCGACAGTTTTGCTTAAATTTAACTAAAAGCGTTCTTTTATCTGTCGGAAAATTTTCAGAGTAAGAAGAAACTCCCATTTGCATTTCACTGAATAAATGCTGTTGTGTCTCACTATCCATTTATAACTGAAGCATGCATTTTTTTATGTGTGTGTGAACATTTCTGATTCACAAAGTTAAATATAAAATGCCTGAAACTCAATTTAAATAATCCGAGTGAGTGTTTGAAAATTATTGAGTAGAGTTTTTCTTCCTTTCAGATTTTGAGTGAAACATTAATCACTATTCCAGCAAAAAATAATTTTTGAACGAACAAATGCGTTTTGGAAAAATGTGTCATTTTGAAACTTTAAAAAGATATTATTTTCTAGAAATTTCTGGATGTCTAGAAACCTAAAAAGAAATAATTATTTTGCATTCCTCTCGAACTTGTTTCTAGAGCAAAAATATTCAATGAAATGAGTGGGAAAAATTTCAATCTCAGTAGTTCTATCGCTTCCATTTAGACAAAACAGTTCTCGTATCTTTCCTTTTGTTTTACTTCATTTCAGTCACAATGACTAACCTTGAAAATGTAACTGTCTTCAAGGAATGGACTTTCATTCCATGTCATCTAAAAGCTAGTTTCGGTTTCATTAGAATTTAAGTGAAATTCTATTCGAAATGGGAATGGAATCAACGCAAACTCACGACAAAATTTTTAACTAAGACAAATTTAGAATCTACTGCACATAATTAAATTGCTTCCTTTAAGTTAAAGAACAATTCACTTTTTGTTTGAAATAATTGTTTATTTTTATTTTATACTGTCTTTGGCAATATAATTAATTTTTTTAATCAGAACTTTGATGTACTTCGAAATTTCGTTTTTTATTATTTCCTATACTTTATCTAATTTATTTAAAATTGTTCTCTATTTACATTAGCATGGTTCGTGTTCGCTAGCACGAACCATTCATTATTAAAGTAGATGTAATCTAAATTGCATTGACATTTTTTGAATTTATAAAACATTTAATTAAATTTATTTTTTATAAGTTAGTTAACAAACAGGTGCCAACCAGTATGTTGGGAAAACTTTTATGTACTCAGTAGGATGTAGGCTTCAAACTTCCCATCGAGTTTTCACAGTCCATACTTTTTACTTTTTTGTATACGAAGTATACAAAGAGAAAGTATTATAATCGTCAAAAAATTCGAACTCGAGATTTTGACGAATCTCCACGTTTTAGACTTTCCTGAATCCGAAAAACACAATTTTGGAATTATGTCTGTCTGTCTGTGAACACGATAACTCGAAAACTAATAGAGCTGCTGTGAAATTTGGTATGTGACCTTGAAACATAATTTGTAGGTTTCTTACAAATTTTGGACACAATCCATCTACGGGAAGTCTGTCTGCGTTCATGTGAACAATATAACTCAAAAACTTGAATAGCTAGATGGATAAAATTTGGTACACAGTTTTATCATCAGGAATGTAGGTCCATATCATATTTTGGGCCAAATACGTCAAAAGGTTGACTGTCTGTCGGTCTGTATACTTCTAAACATTATAACTCGTAAACCTACGGCTTTGATAAATAAAAATTGGTATGAGGCCTGCTAACATTAACTGTAGATCTGTGTCCAATTTTCGTTTCAATCGGTCGAAAAAAGTTGTTCAAATCGCTTACTTGTCTTTTCTCAGCACACAATGACGCGAGGTCGTTATTGCGTAATTGCTCGATTCACTTGCGCTAATCCTTTCCGCTTCTACCAACGCCTTTCGCCTCCAAGCTTCCTATTCCCATGCTTTTGTTCTTCACTGTGTTAGGGACGCTTGTTCGTTTTACTGCCTTTTAGCTTATTTTTTCTCCACGTGTGTTAGGAGTATACGAAAAAGTTTAGGGGAGAGCACTCCCGCTGGTTATATGAGGATTGTTCAGCGAAAACTTAAAAAAACATAGTCAAACGAAAATCGTTTTTCTTTCTTTCATAACAACTAAAAGATGAACAATAACTCATTTCTTCTACTCATAAAATTTGACCCAAATTGAGTAAAGGTAAGCACAGCCTAAATGAAAATGACAGGCCCATGCGCTCTGTGTCATACAGTGCAGCAATTAGTTACATATTTAGGGGACACGCGCAGTTACATTTGCCATGTGACTTTGATTACTCATTGAAACATTATTAAGGCAATGTTTAATAAATTACTAGATTAGAAGGAATGAAACGTTATCTTAGGATTAAAGACTAATAAATTTTACGAATATGAAATGGGTCGAACTTCGCTTGCTATTTAACTATTAGTGATAATTCGGAAATAGCTATACTTTACTAAATTAGAAGGAATGAAAAGTTATTTTTGGATTAAAGACTATTCAATAAATTTTACAAGACGTTTAAATGGGTTGAACTTAGATTGTTATTTAATTATTAGTGTTAATAAGGAAATAGCTATAAATTACTAAATTGGAAAAAATGAAAAGTTATTTTTGGATTAAAGACTATTCATCAAATTTTACGAGTATGCAAATGGGGCGAACTTCGCTTGCAATTTAATTATTAGTGCAGCTAAAATACATGATTAAAATGACCCTACTCAGTTCTGGTTGACGTCAGTGAAAAAGGATTTTGTATGACTTGAATTCATGTTGTTTTTAGTTATGGCGGCTAATCAACTTGGGAAATGAACAGACAGAAAGTTAGAAGACACACCGTTGATGGAACACCAAAACTTGTTCAGGAATCGAACCCGGGGTTCCTGGCATAAACTATATTACTAGTTAGGGGGATGCTTGAATTCCAATGAGTAACAAAGATTATCCTAAAAGAGCGCATGTTTCCTCATCGGGAAGAGAGGAACTTTTCATTATTCGTATCACTCATGGAAATTATAGACTATAAAAGTAAAATCTTTTGAATTAAAATCAGTTATTATAAACTTTTCATATCCCTGGTATTATCACAAGTTTTTAGTTATTTATTTTATTTTTTCTTACCTAAAACGGTTCTGTTGGGAATTCACGGAATTCAATAAATGCACACTTTTTGAGATTGACTCATTTTGGTATAAAGAAAAACAGTTTTTAGAGGAGAATTTAAAAAATAATAATATCTATCATTAGTAATACATTAGTTATACGAAATATCAAAGCACTTTAGAAAGGATGACAGTTATAAGTCTCTACATGGAAATCTTCAAATTTCCCTTGGCAACTTATACCAGAAATATATCTTATTTAAATATATAATTTTAGCACTTCTATGAGTTTTATCAAAAGTCAGAATTATCAATTAACGTCCTATTGAATTAGCTGGAAGCTATCAATTAAAAAAAATTGCATGAAATACTTAAAATTACAGTAGCACGTATTTGATCAAAATACAAGTATTAATTTTTTTATTTAGAAAGATCCTGAGAGTTTGGAATTTGAGTTTCATTAAGCGTGAATTAATGAATGTTTGTTTTTAAGGGTATATTTAACAGTTTTAACACATTTTTGTAAATAATTAATGCAAATTACATAATTAATTTTCGAATTGTTCGTTTTATAGATGATGCGCCATTCCAAACCCGGATTAGTGAATTTTCTCGAACATGCCAGTATCCAAGATCCGTATTCTAGAAGCATCGATCAATACCTGTTTTTCATGCTAAAATCGAAAAAATAGTTGGATAATATCCTGTTTTTAAATGCTAAAATGAAAAAATATCTGGAAAATATCCTGTTGATTCCAGATAATTTATAACAGTACTTTTGTATATAAGAAAGAGCTCTCTCATCAACAAACATACCTTAGGAGAGAGAGAAGACCTCTGGAAAAAAGGTAAGCTTTCTTCGACTATGACTTTTCACTTAAGTTCGTGCTTTCTGAAAAAGTCCATTAAGCATATTGTATCTTGTTTGATTGTTTTTGATTTTGTATCTTCTACTTTTTATGTCCTTAACGCAGGCTTGACTATTGTTTACGCTTTTTTTTTTTTTTAAGAAAAGCAGGTTTTGATAGTAGTAGAAGTAAATATTAAGCTCTTTTTTTGCTAATCTCTCAGCTAATTAGAAAAAAAAAATGAATTGCTTGCATTTTAAATTGGTCGTAGGTTTGATTTCTATTAAACATAATGTATCGGATATTGAGTAGCATTTCCTACATAATGTATCGTTTCCTACATATTGTTACATAATGTATCGGATACTGAGTAGCATTTCCTAAGATTTCGCGATTCTTATTTTGAAAAGTTCACTCCTGCTTCTCACGTAGCAAGCGTGAATGATTTGAATAGTTCTAAATTGAATTTCTAATGAACGCTAGGGAAAACCAGTCAGAAATAAGTAGCTCAGAAATAAATAAAAATAATAAATGGCTGCTCAAAGATCTGTAGGAAAGTCGAATCATTTTACGAATAAATATTCAAAGTAACTTCAGATGACTTTAAATGGTAGATTAATCGAGAGACGTAAAATGATGCCGTATAATTGAAAAAATTTTATTCTTAATAATTTCGTAATTTTATTCTTAATAATTTCGTAATTTATTATTTTTACATATTATTTTTCTAATTCTATTCTTAATAATTTCATAATTTATTATTTTTATTTCTTATTTTTCTAATTTTATTCTTAATAATTTCGTAAATATAAATTTTATTCTTAATAATTTCGGAAATATAAATTGTATTCTTAATAATTTCGTATTATTTTTTATTCTTAATAATTTGGTATTATTTTTATTCTTAAAAATTGCGCAATTTATTATTTTTATTCCTAATAATTTCGTAATTTATTACTTTTATTCTTAATAATTTCGTAATTTATTATTTTTATTCTTAATAATTTCGTAATTTATTATTTTTACTTATTATTTTTCTAATTTTATTCTTAATAATTTCGTAATTTTATTCTTAATAATTTCGTAATTTTATTCTCAATAGTTTAGTAATTAAATTCCCCATTAAAATTACCATGTTTCTTTATCACGAAAATCAAATGGACTGTATACTAAAGACAAAAATCTAAAAAAAAAATTGCGTTCAGTGATATAAAAAATTAGTGATTTATATTTTTTAAAAATTGTAGAATTGATAAAGCGATAGCCAGAGCCCAAGATGGATACTTTTCTGTATACTGTGTTTGAAGACAACTGCATATAAATTATCACTCACTGAAACCTCAGTCGCATGCTAAATCTCTCTCACGACCGCTCGAACTTCTTCCTTTCCTTCCAATGTTACTCAAATGTAGGATTTTCGTTAGATACCCAGGTTGCACAAAATGTTGCACGATATTGTACAATATGGTTCGATATTATATGATATTGTACAATATTATCCAATATTGCGAATATTGATCAATATTGTACAATATCTTTGTGCTACTGGGGTATGAGCGCCTTTACTCTGTCTTTCAGAATTTTATAATTTCGTATAATATAGAAATTTAAGTTAAGCGTATTCAAAATGTTTCCTTTGAAACGAACATTTATCTTTGTCATTCATACTTGATGAGTCACGTCATGTGCTGTGAGTTCTCACATATAATTGCGTGTATATCGCACTAATGGTTCAAAATAAACTAACCAATAACTATGTATAGTTTAACTAAATCCTCTAATATCCTATTTTGTATACTCCAGGTGTGTCCGTTCTTTAACTTTCCAATATAATAACTTTGTAAATTAATTGAATTATCATGGGTTATCTTCAGTGCCTTCCAAACGGTAAGTATGTTACAGCATTCCTGCTGTATCTAGTTACATTCGACAAGCATGACTTAAAAGATAATCTCTCTGCTCTCAAGTTCAGCTCAGGGCAGGTTTCATGAGACAAAGTTTTATATGTCATTCGTTTCTTAACCGTTTTAACCCTTTCAAGTTCACTACATGATTCGTTTTGAAAATTACCAAATTTATTTAAAAAATGAATAGTAGGCATGTAGCTGATCATAAATATGTAACGGAAAAAAATTAGCATTTTTTCATTTTCAAGAAATTTGTGGTTTCACAGTGAAATTAATGAACTGTAACGGACTATTTTCCCTCAGAATAAGTTATAATCGAAATGCAATTTAAATCATGTATTTAATTTATAAGTATACGTGAGTATTCATGATAGTCAACCTTCATAAAATTCAATATTACTTTCGAAGATTCAATTTTAAAAAACGTCAATTTGTGCAAGAACCCTCATCATTTTGTTTCTCTTAGAGATCAAAAGAAATTTCACTCTTACAATGCCAATATCTTTGTAAATTCTAATGGTATTGAACTGGAATTTTTATATAAGTTGGCCTATATATCTGGCTCTTAAGTTATGAAAGAAAAATTACGCTACGTTTCGCCGATGCGCATTAAAAAAAAAGCTCAATGTATGGTTTTAATGCGAAACCAATGAACTCGAAAAGATTAATAAAGCCTTTTGCGAAATGAAGTCAAATTATTTTACAGTTCAAATTAGAATATTTAAGAATGTATCGATATAGTTGTAGAAGGAATTAGAGGAAATAAATTGAAGATTAGAGTTTCGTAAGTTGAATAATTTGTTAAATACTCTCCGAGATATTTTCATTAAAAATACACGATTACCGCTAATTCTTATTTCTTAAAGGTTTCTAATTATTATTTATTTTAGATTAAAAAAATTAAGGTCCAAATCAATTGTCTTCTATGTGTTTATAATTTTTAATTCCAACTACATTTCGGCGGTTGTGAGCCTTTGAGTTCATGTACTCCGTAAAATCTTTCCCCGTTGGTGTGTTAAAAATGCACGAAAGATTTTAGCAGAAATTCTGCCACGTTAATTTTCATATAAGCCTGTCTTTGGTCATTATCTATCATTTCAAAACTTACATTCAGCTAATTGTGATCTGAATAGAAATGACAATTTTTTTGCCTTTTATATAAACGATTATGGTTTAACATAGATACTTCGGTATGAAAATTAGTTTATTGTCAGATTTAATAGAAATAAGTCTCATACCAATACCTCCATGCAGATTTAATTTATTGTTTATTGATTAATTAATTATGTGTAAAGTTGAAGTGCTTATTACTTACTAAATCAATCGAGCTGTGAATTTTCTTAATTTTATAATTTCATAATAAAAACTACTATTGTGAAATGATTTCTAATGGGTCAATTAATTTCAAAGCTTAAAAAGAGAAAATATATAATAGATCAAATGCAAGAAATAATACAACTATAAATTAAAAGGTAAAAATATTATAAAGAAGAAACAGAAGATTTTGAACAGAAAACGATAACAATACACCTTTTTGCGTGCTCAACGCAACAGCATCAAGTGATTGCATCAACAAAAAATTACAACAATTAATATTTAAAACACATAAAATAGAATTTAGAATGTAAAAAAGATTATTCAAAATGGAAGGAATGGATAAGAACACGAATGACGAACTTTTTCAAAGACCACTAGCCATAGGAGTTCTAAAATGGACAAAATTTTCTGTCAATTTTCTGTCAATTTTTCTTCCATTTTGAATAATCTCTTTTACATTCTAAATTCTATTTTATGTGTTTTAAATATTAATTGTTGTAATTTTTTTGTTGATGCAATCACTTGATGCTGTTGCGTTGAGCACGCAAAAAGGTGTAATGTTATCGTTTTTTTGTTCAAATCTTCTGTTTCTTATTTATAATTATTTTACCTTTTAATTTATATTTCTATTATTTGTTTCTGTATTATATTAGAAATAGCTGCATATGCGCCATTCTATATAATAATAAGAGTTTTTAACTAAGTTGTAATTAATTTTTAATTAATCAAATACAAGAAGTTGCGTGCACTTCTGGAGTTCGTTTCCACAATAAATAAACCGTTTGAATTCCATCTTAAATTTCAAAAAGTCTACTAGCTTACGATTGACTATCATTTCGATTTCAGATATTTGTCTGAAGCAAATAAAATGATAAAAGCGCCTTCGAAAAACGATAAGGAACTCTTTTCCGTTTTATCGTGCTCTTTGACTAAGAAAGTGTGATTACAAGAAAATATTTCTTCGATTCGATTGCATTTGGATAATAATTCACTATAATTTGAACTTTCATTTCATTATCAGACTTAACAAATACAGCGATAGCGATAATACTACGATAATGAAAGCATATGACAGTGTTTGTGAAAAATTATAAGATACGCTAATCTTGGTATTTAAATCTTAACAAATGCAATGATAATGCCTTAAATTCGTGGGAAGAAAATGAAAGTGTTAGAGAAGTGGCCATTTAGTTG
>BGPR01000767.1:364223-412780 GCA_013235015.1 Araneus ventricosus
CTTGAATCTTCGATCTTCGGATCATGAAGACAAAATATGACGACGAATGACTTTTTTAAATGTTTCAATTTTAATCTCAATAACTTCTAGCTAAAAATCTCAAAGCAATCATGAGGTCGCGGTGGCCTAGTGGCAAGGTGCCAGCCTCGGAGCCGGAGGAATCCTGGTTCGAAACCCGATTGCATTGAAGATCCGCTGTGTATTGGGCCTGTTGCAAACCAAATGACACGCAGAGGATCAAACGCCCTCCCGCCGGTGTGGTGCGGAAGTCTGGAGGGGAGTGCCAGCTTAGGCGCCGTTCCCATCATCCGACAGTGGCTCAAAACTACGACGTTCGTCTTAAAATAGCCCTCGTGTTGCTTCAAAACGGAACGTTAATAAAAGTAAACTAAACACGAAGTAATTATCCCGTGAACGAACAGTGGTGAATATAATAGGATTGAATTTCTGAAATAGACTTAAAATAATAAACTTTTATTGCCAAAATTGTCCACATATACAGAGTATTTTTTGGTTTAGAAAGGCACATTAAGACATTCGTCGCTACAGACGAAATATAACGTTTTCCAATAATGTTCGCTGTGTTCTAGAATTTGACTTGCATACCAATATGGATGTCTGTAGAATGCGTTCACTTTTTTCTTTTGTGATATTTAAGTTGTTTAGATCGAGAACATTTTCTATTTGTCTTTTCAGTAGCTTTGCATCTAATTCATATACTGCCTATAATGTTTTAAGATTAGATTTATTTATATTAATGTATAAACCATAATATAAATAAATTTTATTTATCATATCATTTAAATTCTGAATTCAATGACACAGACACCTCTAAGTTATTATTTAAAATTTCGCATAATTTTTTACTACTATAACTTTAAGCCTCTTATTCTTGTTGGGAGACGTCCTTTTCCCGTTACTAACGGAAAAAGTGACGTCTCCCAACACCGGGGGGTACCGGAATAGACCCCTTATACTTGTGTCATTGCAGATTGAATGAATAACGAAAGATATTCAACCTGAATTTTTTTAATACCCAGGTGCATATTTTAATACTTTATGGAAATAACACTACCCAGCCCAGTTAACAATAACTTTTAAAATAAACTGAATCTATAACGAAGCTACACGAACCTAATTCTAACAATTGGTTTTCGAGAAGTATTTGGAAACAGAAAATATTTTGCCATTTGAATGCAAGATGAAATCAATCTCGTTGATGATGATAAATCTCAGACGGGCATCACAGGCACGCTTGCATTGAATTTTTTTGTTTATTTTATAAAATCCATAATTCGTCAAAATTTCTTTTTAATATTTCTAAAACAAATGTCATATTTTAATAACACGTTTCAGTGACTTGTTTAGTCTTGTTTACGATCTTGTGTTTACATTCTAATTTTGGAAATACTCATCACAATAAAAAAATTAAATTAAAAAAAATTACGGTCCATTCATAAGAGATCCGCAAAATCTACCACCTCACCAACTTGCTCCAAGTCAACTGAAGAGTTTGAAAATACACGCGAAAATGCTTCGTTTTTATGAAACCGGATTGGAGGGCAAGCCGGTTTGCCTGGCCAATCCCGAAGCAGACTGAAGAGAAATAGGGGTTCGCTACACTCGTTCCCTCTGCTAGTCAGTCTGAAGCTTTTCAACACTGTCGAGAGTGATTGCATATCTGCTGCTTACTGTAAGTATTGTTTTCAAGGGACATTTTGGCATTGTTATTTTATGTTTCGAGTAACATTTTCTGACATCCATTGACTAGAAAAGGTAATAATGTGAATATTGATTCAAAAGTTTATTTTTGTGTGCTATTGTCTTGTAGTGTAAAATTGTTTTTCGTTGGGAAGTTTTTAAAATGTTCATCTGCATGTATTTTAAAATGATGTATCGCTTTAACTGAGATAACGATTCTAATGTATAAATTTCTAATATGCATCGAGGGGCGTTATAATATTCCGTTATTTTCTAGAATACGTATTAACAGAAAATGTGATTTTCTTTTGTTTTTTAAGTAAAACATTTTGGATTTCTTTTTGCATTTCATTTGTGTCTTTCGGAACTCGAATTAAGTAAACGAGCTGAAAGTTTAAGTTTGTAAGTCTCTTGTGTGTAAACCATAGTTGTTCACGAATCCTAGGATGTTCTACAAATTTCCTCGCTGGAATTTTGTAAATTGTTTTCTAAAAATATCGGTCATTTCCTGAAGTGTACTTTCTGTAAATCTACCGAAGCAACATGTTTATTTTCTGTTGAATGGAGTACAGCAACATTTTCGTATTGCAAATTGAGTGGCACAAACATTGCAGTATTATCTGCTTCTGAAAAATTGTCTGTTATTGAGAGCTTTCTTCAGGTGGAAAAATTCAGCTATCGCATATTGAGATTTTGGAAACAAGCTTTTAGGTGAATTGTATGCATGCCTTTTTTATAGAAGCGTGACTTCAAATAGTTGAATTCGCGGCATTAAAAATTGAAGCTTGTTGTTTCCGATTTTTGAGTGTTTAATTTGAATCTTTTAAGCCTTATTTTAGATTCAAATTTCGCTGAATACAGCACGGTGTATATGAGATTGAGTATTACACAGCAGTATATAAATGCGAATTTTGCAAATCGTTAATTTTATTCCTTAAAGTTGAGATCTTGCTGATGAGCAATCGAACACTTTTTAAAAATTTTGATTCTTCTAATAAAATTGTTTTTTTTTAACCTCAAACTATCGTTTATTGGTTATTTTAAATATTTTTGCATAAAATGATTAATAGTTTATAAAAATTCGAATACGTATAATATTTAATTTATATTTGAGCCGAGGTGAATATATACATTTCGGATGTCTTTTTATTTTATTACTTTTTGGAAAGAAAGTTTTTTTAGGAAAACGTGAAGAAAACTTTTAAAGTAGTGAGCGTATATAAATGGCCAACAAAAAAAAAAAACGAATATTCTATGACGCTGACGCGAAATGCTGGTGAATTTTTACAAGTATCTGGAAATAAAGTTTCTATCTTTCCTATAACATGACATTCTGAACAGTTAATTTATAAGTAAATCCTGGAAGGTTGAGCAAATATGCATGCAAGTATTGTTAACTACTCATTTGAAAAATGCATCTGTAACACCGAGAGTATCGAGACAGAATTGAATTCTCTTAATTTGCGGCTCATAAATTGCATAAACCTCTCTCGGAAAGTCAACAGACTATGAAACAAAAAACGAAGGAAAGAAGTCTTCCTTTCGAATTATGTCGGATTTTGAAATCTGACGAAATGGCTGTAAGCATCTGTGCTGCCATCTAGCGGGCAACTATCGAGTTATAATGAATACAAGATAATTTACATAGGGAAATTAAAGTTGATCGTATAGATTTATCTTTTACTTTTAAAATTTTAATACCTGAAATTTATTTTTCGGCGTGTGGTGCTAAACTGCAATGGGTTGAAAAAATGTTTGAATATTTTTTTGATATTTTGAGAAAAGCTCCGAGCTTTTATTGGATTGATCAAACATGCATTCAATGAAAATTCATTCAAATTCTGCGACTCAGATTGAGAATTGATTTAATCTCGAAATTATTGGTACAGTGGGCATACTAAGTTGTTTATGTTTACGTTCAACGCACTTTTCAAGCTAATTTAAAATGGATTCAAACTTTAAAGCCGGTGTTAAACATAACGGATAGAAGTTATTTCTGAAAAAGGAAACGGTTGGTTGTAAATTTTGTTTGTTTACTACTTGTTTGGTCTTATAGATTTAAATTTATTTCATTGCATTTGTCTTGTATATATCGAAGTTATTATATTACACATTTCGTGTACTCTGAATAAGTTGTGTGTCGAATTTCTGGATGTAAAAAGAAACGTGATTGGGGCAATGCCGCTACAGTGAATATCGTAATTTATGAATTTCCACTGAATTATTTTCTACACTTTGATTAGGTTTAATAGAAAGGAATTTCCTGTTCGCACACTCCATAGAGCTTCGGTTTTTTTTCTTATGTTAAAGCTATACTGTTAGTTGACGTGAGCCCTTTGTGTTAACTAACAAGTGTATTGCGACAGATGGTCCGGTTTTTCGTTTTGAGTAACAGCTGCTTCCTGTAGTAACAATTTACTCGGAATGATCAAAATCTCGTGCTGCCATCTATGATTCTTTTTGTGCAATAGAAACTTGTTTTTAAGCGATTCCACCAGTTTCACGGCTCGGGCTGCCGCTGGTATTAGATTTTAAATTTATTTTGAAGTACTTATGGAGTTAACAAAAATACTTTGTTGGAAGAAGGGACTATTCGGACTACGTGAATAATTCAATTATAATTTTCCCGATTTCATTTAACTTGAGATTCATTATTGGATCTTGTTGATTTAAAACAATTTGGTCCTAGCGATTCCAAATTTTCTTCTATCGGCTACTATGGAATTGGCAACCTTGAACTTATAATGCGAGTTGAAATATAGTAATAATACCAGCCTGAGTTTAATTTTTTTATGATTTATTATACTGAAAACTAGACACTATTTTTTCACACCAGTTTTGCCAGTGAGGTTCTTTTCATTATCTCTGCCTATATGTTGAAAGTTATAAGATAGCACTTTCCTACACTCTAGTATATTAAAGCTCTTATCCGAAACCTAGCCTTACAGTATAAATTTATACCTCTTCTAAAACCTGTATCTGTTGATGGGTTTTAGTAACATCCAGTTAGTTCACAAGAGGAAACGTGTACTAGGCTTGCATACAAATGCTTTTATGCAAGTCAAGTTTTATCAAGTTAAAAGAATTTCTTGTAAATCTTGAAAACATTGAAGATACGAACTCTTAAGAGTTATTAAATATTATAATTCTGGAATTCGATATTTCGTGTATTTACTAGTATTTAATCGCGAATATACAATTTATGCTTTAAATTTATAGGCTTGTGAATTTTTGTCTAATTTAGGAAGATTACTTATAGAGAGAATGCGCATTGCAATGAATGATTCTCGTGGCACGCCTACGAAAGTATTTCTGCCCACTTTTTCTGATCACCCTCCTTTTAGAACCTCAAACCATCCCTCGTTTAAAAGTTATACATAACGCTTTGCCCATGTTATCTTGTGAATACGATAACTATAGGAATTTTGATTGGGTTTGAACCATAACTGGTATGTTTTTAGAGGTGAAAACTTCGGCCGTGTTCGTAGATGTACCATCCAGCTCAAAGGGGGAGGAAATGGTGGGGTGTTGAAATCTTCGTAACTCTCTTACGATTGAAGATAGAAACGTAATTCGAATTAAGAAAATTAACGCCGTATCTTAATGAAAAACTTATGTATTGAAAGCTTTTCGATAGCCGCAATTGCTCAGAAGGTGGGGGGGGTTGAAAATCATTTTTCAAATTTTAACTTTGACTGCTTTTTAACATAATCGCGTGCCATCTTATGGAAAGATATCGGTTGCATTTTCTTCCATCCTCTTTCATTCTTGTAGCTTTAACCCTTATAAAGAGGGGGATGGTGGTGAAATTTTCTTGGGATATATTTGGTCAAATGGAATCTACATTCGCCTTCAGGCTTACCAACATATTTTTTTAAATAAATTTAAGCGGTTTAAGATAAGCGGATAGGTGTCGCCCTCGTCGTCTGACCACAGTCTAAAATTGTTAGGTTCGTCTCGAATACATTTTAAGAGGACATTAATATAAATAAATTTAACCATTCTAACTAATGGTTAATTCTGATGTTCTATTTACGGTCAAAGCCTTTAAACTATCTATTGATTTTAAGGTTATCAATTGGTAACTCAAATCGGAGGTGTGGGAAATAGTATATATAAAGTTGGCATGTATATTTAAATTGTGTATTTAGTGAAAAATGCGTCCCTTGAAAAGGGGTAAGAATTTTGAAGTGAACGTCAATTTTCCTTATTCGTTTATACAACTTTTTTCAAATCGCAATTTTTATAAATGTGTATGTCGAGAGCGCATACAAATAAAAGTGCACCTTAATTTCTTAGATATCGATACACTAATATTTTATGTCTGAAATATTTAAGACTGACATGTTTGTACATTCCATCTTTCAGGAATCTCAATTTGCTGCTGAAAATCCTGGAAATTCTGTGTTGAAGCGTGTCTAGTTTTATTCCAAGAACATCTGTGCTGAAGTACCAAGTGAATTTCCAGTCTGAATAAGTTGGCGACGCATGTTGGAACCCTATTGTCTACCAATCGCTATGAAAATTTGTTTTCCTATAAGTCAAGTTGCTGTGGCTCTTGGCCACGACTTCTGGTCTCCTTGGAAAAATCAATTGGATACTTGAGTTATTCAAGTCGTACGCTTCCCGCCTTTTTGGAGGAGTCTTCTGTTTTAGGAAGAGACATGTGTGCATGACGAGCAGCATTAAACACCGATGTGTTGGCAATATTTTAAGTAATCGTAGCCTGTGCTTTGGCTGTGTGTGAGACTTGATCCCTTTCTTGTACTCTTTTGAAGTTAAAAACTGATCATTTGACTGAGCATTCGAAAAAACTTTTAATTAGTGCAAAAAAGAAACTGCTTGGTCTTCTTTTGTGCAGTGTTTAAAAATTGACCGATTCGAAGAGAAATATTTTTCTGTTTGACTTGGTGCATTTGCGATTCGCTTTCCTTTGACGTGCAACCATGACCGTCACTTATTCACTTCACGTGTCCAAGGCCCGCCTGTGTGGCTTTGCGAAGCTCCTGACTCGATGGAGAGGAAGCATCTACAAGCTGCTTTACAGGGAGATGCTGATATTCATATTTCTCTATTACTCCCTGCTGGTGCTGTACCGTTTTATTTTGAGTGAGGACAGCCGGGTGTAAGTATTTTTGGAAAGCATTTTGATTTCTAAAACATTCATGCAAAGTATAACTGATTGCAGTACCACAAAAGATGTTCAAAAATTGGCTTCGATTAATTTTTATTCAATATCTGATAAAATTTTTTTGTATTTTAACTGTTTCTGTTTAATTCGCTCCGGTAATAATTAACACAGGAGCTCCTGTTTTAAAAATGTGCCCAAAAATGTTTAAGCTTATCCCATTCCAGGATCTTGCGCCAGGGAAAATCAAATTTTTAATTTCCTCCGAGGCGAACAATTATCGTCATCTGAACAATTGATTAAAGAGAAATAAAAATTTAAGCAATACCTAGTAGCCGAGGGCATATTTGAACAGAAAAAGCAAATCTAAAAACCACTTGGAAGCGAAGGGTGATGGGATAAAGATAGAAAAAATCTTTCGTCTTTAATAAAGACGAAATAACAATAATAGAAGCAATTTATCTGGTGCTTGCAGGTGCAGCATCATCCAGGAAAAAATGCGAAGACAAAGATATTTTTTAAAAAAAGTGTTTACCTCTTTCACAGTTAAAAAAACATGCATTAATATTAACAAAAAACGAATGAAAAAGAACGAGGAGGAAGAAGAATCCGATGGATGATTTCATCAAAAGCCTCCATCAATGCAGATTCAAAATTAGAATAGGTTTTCTTTCGAGGAAAAACGACTTTAAGGTTTAAATTAAAATTTTGCTCCGAGGCCTGAACCTATTCCGGAAAAAATTGGAAACAAAATAAAAAAAATTATCCACAAACAAGAAATTCAAATCTTTTAAACATAGTCCAAAAAGAAGGCTTAAATATCTTGCCTCTCCTGGTTATGGAATGAGACTGCGCTTAACGAAGTAAAATTTGTTTATAGGTGTGCGCACCCATCTCCATCTAGTGAGGGATACACTAACTAAAAACCTGAATTTTTTTTTTGTTTTTATACAGTTTTGTATAGGTTTTTTTGGTAGATTAGGGATAAAGATATTGAAACATTGACAATTTCTGAATTTCCCTGTGATTAGGGAAGATTGTTGAGCTTTGCAGCTCCAATAGCACCGTTTTTCCATATTCGTACGTCATTTGGGCATGCGCAAGTTTCGAGCAATTCTGAGCTACTGCCTAGAAACAGTTAAACTAATTGCACGATGCTTGATTGATTGTTTGGATTTCCTGGCGCAAGAACCAACTTTGGCTATACTGCGCCGCGCAAATGATTTAAAGAACAGTGAGGTAAAATTTTAAAACTTGGTAAAGACCAAGAAGTCCTCAGATACAAGAAGATGAAACAGTTAAAAAGGAAGGTAAACTAGAAGCAAGATTTTGAAATTTTAGAAAAAACTCAAACAAATGGTTGAAGAAATTAAATACGTGTTAAAAAGCGTATAGCTTTTAAGAAATAAAATTAAAAAAAATATTTGTATGGTGTCCTTACGCAGAAATTCAGACAGTTTAAAACGATGAGTTAAAGAAATGAATTCGATGCAAGTTACAAGACGAGCATTCGATTAAAATATGACGAACAGTATGCAATTGCAGGATGCTCTGAAGTCCCTACGAATGAGCTGACACTGCTTTAAAGTGAAAGAACGCATTCACAGCAGCCTCTCATTATGCATCTAAAATAAGAAATTTTTAGAACAATATCTTGGTGCTTTGATGCTGTAAACATTATAGTAGAGAAATTTTTAGGATAGAGTAAGATTGTAGAAAATGGCTTTTTAAACTACAAGTAGCGAGCCCAAATGATGTAGAATAAAAATTGTGTTTGAGGAACCTTTTTGCGAGTTGAGCAGTTCTGACATATTTTTGTATACAATTTAGTGACTGTAAAAAGCCAGGCTTGGAGAATCTTTATTTAAAATTGCAATCATTGCATCGAAAAGAACGCTGAATAACCCTTCATTTTCTGTTCATCCCTGCTAAACATAAAATTTAAAATCGGAAATTCTCGGGTCTTACAGGAATATAAAAATATTTATCAACAGAGGCATTTTTTAAAATTATTAACTTCAACTCGCTTTAAATTTCTGCATTCATGTTTTCGTTACTGCTGAAAAGCAAAGAAAGGTGATTTGAGGTAGGAATATAAGTATTCACATTAACTTCTGTGTTCCTCGATATGATATTTGATCTGATTCAATGAATTCAAAATGTCTGATTATTTTCAGTAAAGGTTTTTAGCACATTAAAATTGAATGGTGTTTTGTTCTATTGAATCCTGACTCTGATTTAGAACATAGCTCATAAACCTATTCGGATAAGAATAGAAAAAAAATTAATTAAAAAGTGTTTCTTGTAATTACGTAACTTAATTTTTTGGTTCTATTAATTTGGTTTTCCAAATAGCTTAAACTGTAATTTGCATCTTTTTCTTTTCCAGGACCTTTGAAAAGCTTGCAATTTATTGTGAAGCTTTCACAGATCTTATACCGCTGTCATTTGTACTTGGTTTCTATGTAACAATTGTAGTTGGAAGATGGTGGCAGCAGTATCTTGCTATTCCCTGGCCTGATAAGTAAGAACTGAATATTAAAGCATTGTCTTCCTTTAAAAGCTTTCTATGGTTTGCTGCGAGTAAATAACATGCAGACTTAACATTAATATTTCTGCGATTAGTTATAAAAATGCTAATGGAAACATTAAACAAAATTCATTATCGTTGTAATGCTTCATTGAATGCTTTTGATATATTCACGGATATTCGTTCATTTATTATTCCTATAAGGACTTCCTTAAAGCTGATTATTGGGACTTCTGCATAAATAATTCTCGATCGTCCCTCCTATAATATTTCAAAAGGATTTTCAATAGTTATACCCAACAAATTTTATAATTTTTCTGTTATGTTGCTATTCGTTAATTACAAAATTTTGGAACTCCCTCATCGTTATGTTCCTTAAGTCTTGTAGTTAATTTTACAGGAGATTTTTTTTATCCTAATGAACTCCTATTCAGGCGATTACACGAAGTGTTGAAAATTAATTTTTTTATGAATTTCGCCGTAGGGCTAATTCTTTAGAATTGTTATTTGGAAACAATTGTGCAATTTTGTCTAAATAGTATTTTAGGGGCCATGCTATTATCTGCTAAACTATTAGACTTCGTCGTTGTGATATTGAGTTTAAATTTCGACTCGATAGTGCAATTTTCATCATAATATAGTTTGTTCTTGGGTAAACCAGTCTTCGAGAGACTAAAATTAAGGATAATATTTCTAAATACGACTAATTTACGATGAAGAATGTTTTCACTGGTCTTGTAAGGTTGCTTCAACAAAAAGGTGGAGAAACCCCTAAATTATTGGAACTAGTTTGGCGTAGAGTAAAATACAAACCTTCTCATTTAGATAAGGGAGTTTCTAACGTAACTTTTTATATCAATTATAAGAATTGTTTTTATCATGGCGGTTTGAACGTACAAGGTAAGCTATTTTAAAGTCATCAAATTTTTCGATGAAACAAAATCCTAGAAGTTTCAATTTCTTATATCAAACCGTAAAAAAAATGTCGACTTTTTTAATTATTAATGAAATTAATGTCATTCAATTAACTAAATGAATTTCTTTTTATTAAATTGATCTCGATCCCAAAGTTATTTTGTTATACCATTTCTAGAAAAAAATGGCCCTTGAAAGGGTTAAAAAATAAACTCTGGTTCTCGGAAGCTTCACTGGCTCTGAAAATTGTCACGGGTTTTTAATAGATTTAAATTTCTCTTCAAAATAGGTTCCTCAAATAATGACCAAATTCCAAAACTAGGAAAATAGTTTTACAATTGATTCTATGAGCATTTATGATGTCGATATGATTTCAAGAGCATACGAATTTTTAAACATTTAACTTGAACTTAACTGCTTTCAAGGTCTACATGTTAGCACTTAGATTAATTTAAATCTGTTCTTTTTCACTGATTACGAGTATAAGGAATTCTCAATAACTTTAACAGTATTGAGGAACTTGGTATGCTCTAGTTAATCAATATTTTAATTATACAAAAAAGTAATTACAGAAGTAAACTATCAATAACAATATACCTTTTGCGCGCAACGCAGCAGCATCCAGTTATTGCATTAACAATATTGGTCTATAATAAAATAACCAATTAAGATACTCAAACAATAAAAATTATGTTTCAATAAAAAATTATAGCACATTAAGATTAAACAAATAAAATGGGGGAAAAATGAACGAATTGCGAACTTTTTCATAGTGCCACTCGCCATCGGAGTTCTAAAATGGATAAATTTTCTGCCAAGGGAATGACTTAACAGTCAAATAATATTTCCTCTGTGGCCTGAATTTATCCAATAATTGATGGCGAGTGGCACTTCGAAAAAGTTAGCCATTCTAGTTCTTTTTCATTTTTTCCTGGATGCTGCTGCGTTGGGCGCAAAAGGTATATTGTTAGTGATATTCTTTACTTCTTCTGGTTCTTCTGTAATTACTCTTTTGTATTTTATTGGAAGTTGCTGCATTTTGTGGCATTCTGTATAATGCAAAGTTTAATTTTTACTATCTCTTGTTAAATTATTTCACTTGTATTAGTTAATCAATCGTCGTTTGGCACTGTTTAACTCTATCCATGTATCATTAGTAGTTTTTATTCCATTTTTAAATCTTCTCATTGTGTTTTGAAGATGCTGTATGTTGATTTCGACTTACGTAAATGGCGCTGATGAGCGAGGACGAATGATTCGTCGAACCTTGGCCAGATATTTGAACTTAATGGCTGCCTTAACATATCAAGCCATCAGCCCTGCAGTCAAGAAGCGCTTTCCAACGATAGATCATTTGGTCGAAGCAGGCAAGTAAAATTAAAACTTTGAAAAACTTCAAATTGAGAGACATTTTTTTTATCAGCATAACTAATAGTCTTTTTGTAATGAATCTAGGATTGATGACTAAAGAGGAATTCCAAGTCTACGATGATGTCTTGATGACTCATGGGAAATGGTGGGTTCCAGCTCAGTGGTTTGGTGCAGTTGCGGCAAGAGCGAGAAGAGAAGGCCGTATTAAAGATGACATTCTTTTCAAGCATTTACTTGATGTAGGTCTATTATGTTCGAGAAATACTTCGTTCATTTCACGCTGATTTTATTTAGTTCCCAGATGTACTTATACAAAAGTGTCAAACTTCATAAAAGAACTTTAATGAAGATTAAATTAGTTTTATTCGGAAAACAAGCATCACTAAAATGTTTGAAATTGAAACTTTGCTATTAGTCATGATTTAAATCGCCTAAATATGCAACTGAGACGAAAGTCTTGGCTGTTTCTTCCGGATTTAATTTTTATTTCGAAGCGAAAACGAGGAGGTTGTGTTAGCTCATTTTGAAGCATCTTCAGCAAGTTCAACGTAAATGAAATTGAAACATTTCGATTTTGAACTGTGACAATATTTGCTTGCGAACTTTGCGCCTTCCTTAAGTTTGTGGCATCGGAAACGTGTAACATTTGTTGATCGTAAGAGAAGTGTGATTTGTACGAGAAATGCCAAACTTTTACTGTCCGATCGAGTCTAGTTATTTCATTAGTAATTTAAACTTGAACAATTTTCCTTCCCATGGGCATGAATATCGAAAATCTCATCCAATTTTTTGAATCGTATTGGAGTAGAGTTTAAAATTCTGTTGGCTTATGTTAATAGTTATGATAGTTACCACTTCATCAGTCTGTTTAATAGCATCTTTTTTCGTACACTTGAAACTCTGTTCTACCTGTAGAAAATGTAAATGAGTATGAATTATTGCATGATTTATGCAGTTAAATGTAGATTTTTTTAAAATTACCACTTCTTCGGTACTACATTGGGTCAATATTTTCTTTGGCCCGTTTAAAATCCTGCATGTATCTTTAATATTCGTTAATGTTTGAAACTTTCCAATACTCTTTGTTGTAGATTTGAAACCGAGGCATCAAATTCCTCAATATTTTTCGTGTAACATACAGAAAGATATATTAAGATGTATTAAAAGAATATTTGCCTTTGCTAGAAATATTTTCCAGCTTGATTGAGATGTACGAATGCTTTTGAAATCTGCATTTGTTTCTTTCGCGTATTTTAATTCCCTATATTTTATTTTATAGGAAATGCATGTCTTCAGAGGAAATTGTGGTCTTCTTTTCAGTTTTGATTGGATTAGTATTCCTTTAGTGTATACACAGGTATAAAAATATTTCATTATCACTAAAAATAGATTAAAGGTTTAATTTATGTAGCCACTAAATTAAACTAATATTTTCTAGGTAGTAACGCTGGCAATCTATACATATTTTATTGCTACAGTGATGGGCCGCCAATATCTGGATCCCAAAAAAGGATATCCTGGTTATGAAATAGATCTGTATGTTCCAGTGTTTACTTTATTGCAGTTTTTCTTCTACATGGGATGGCTCAAGGTAATTGGAACGATCAGCGGTTTAAGTATAAGTTTATTAAAAATTGGACTGATGAGAGTTGAATTTAATGTACTGCTTTTTTCATCATTTGGGAAATTGAATGAAGTAGTTATGAGACAATATCGGGGCTACGGACGATCTTGATTTTCCCTATTAATTGATAAGCATTTACAATTAAAAAATGTCGAATCCATAAATCACTTTTGGCTGTTATTTGTCATAATTTGCAGGTTGATTGATCGTGAATGTGCATTTAAAAATATTTATTAATTTGCGTATAAATAACATTTTTGAACTTTGTAAAGTGCTGCTCACGAAAACCTTTAAAAAGTATCATTTCTGTTTACTAAACATTCATTTAGTACTGAAGCTTTTCACCCCAAGAATATTCGAATTTCACGTAAATTTATTCAGTAGCCATGCTTTAAGATATTTCACCATATTAATCGAGCCATTCATCTCGAATCCAAAATGGAAATTTTGGAACACGAGAAGGAAAAAATAATCGTTAAGGTCGAAAACTGATGAAAATTAGGCGGGTTGCTAGTAGAAGTCGGATTTTCAAACAATCAGAAATCCGGCCGTTCGTGTGCCATTTTTTTTTTGAAAGACCCTTTGCGAGGGTAGCGGCAAGATCAACACTTGACTAGATCGACACCCTGCTAGGAGGGTAGCAAATCTGAAATCCGCGGAGTGGGGGAAGGTATAGGGGATCGAAGATCAGCTGTAGAGGGGGAAAGAAGATCGCTCTCCCCCTACTGCCCGCGCTGTTAGGAACTTCAGATGAATGGACATGTCTGATTTTTCGACTTGAATGGGTGGAAAAAACCCAGTCTTAGACCAAATGGATGAAATGGAATACAGATGTATTTCTGGCTTTACATTGTCAACTTGGAGTGATGTCATAATCTGAATTCATATTTTTAAGACGGCTTTTCGTTGTTTAAATTTTGCCTTTTTAAAAAAAATTTCTAGTAAAAAAAATACTATTTAGGACAAGTCGACTTCCTATACTCTTCAATTGCAGCCTCAGCTATTAAAACCTTAATTCTGATGTAATCATGAATCATTCGATTTAAATAATGAATTCTTTAAATTAACTTCGTTTCGAATGAACTGTTTACTTTCATTGCTAATTGTCTTCTAATTATCTAATGTATGATAATATTCTAGTTATCTTGATGTTTTAGGTGGCTGAACAGCTTATCAATCCGTTTGGGGAAGATGATGATGATTTTGAGTTGAATTGGTGCTTGGACAGAAATCTGCAGGTAAATGCTTGACGTATATTTTATTTCTTAATGTTTCGTCATTGAAGTATTTAAAATGCCTTTATAAAAAGCTGCAAAATCTTTAGTTTTCAGCATTATTATATCGTCATTATTAAATCTGACTTGTGTTAAAATCCATGCACAGGAAAACATACGAAATTTTGATGCAATAGCTGCAACCACTATTGACTTTTTGTGACAACATACAATAATCGCATATCGTAGAGCAGATGTAGCTAACCCATGCAAGTGTTTGCATCAATAACATGCTTTGTCAAATTTGGCTTGCGACATTTCGATATAACAGTGACGATATGAAGGTGTCGATCAAAAGCCTACTTGGTTCTCCAAAATACTGCAGTTACATTTTTAGAATTTAGCAACCATCATACCAATTTTTATTTATCTAAGCCAAAGGGTTTAGGAGATATAATTTTTACAAGTATGCGATTATAGAGTCCGACAGACCATCAATCCTTCGACGGATTTGATCCAAACTTTGATACCTACCTACATTCATGATGATAAAATTGTATACCAAATTTTATCCAAGCTATTCAAGTTTTTGAGTTATAGTGTTCGCATGACCGCGGACAGACAGACTTCCCGTAGACGGATTTTGTCAAATTTGAGAGACCTACAAATTATGTATGAAGATCACATACCAAATTTCATCCCTGTATCTTGAATAGTTTTCGAGTTATCGTGTTCACAGACAGACATAATTCCAAAATTGTGTTTTTCGGCCTCGGGGAGGTCTAAAACGTGGAGATTCGTCAAAATCTAGAGTTAGAATTTTTTGACGATTGCAATACTTTCTCTTTGTATACTTCGTGTACGAGAAAGTAAAAATGTTGAAGGAATGTTTCAATCTCGCGTGGTGTTAGCGTTTCTCAACGGTTTACACGGAAAGAATTTAAAAAAGGTTTCATACGATTTGGAATTAAAATTTATTTTATTATAACGGATTTATTTTTTTAAGAAAATGAAAAGTATTTTTAGATTTCGGTAATGCATACGGTTTTCCTAGTATACTACTATAGTGTTTATAAAGTGTGTTCAAAGAAAATGCATGCTTATGAATTACGATAAAGTTTTCTTTTTTATTTACGACTACCATTATTTGCTACTTACTATTACTTAACATAATTTTTGAATTAAAATAACTTTGTTTGCTGATTATTTTTGTGTCGATATAATTTTCAAGGAAATTATAACTGAAAACTGTATTTACATCAAAGCGAAATTTTTTCCCCTTCCAGTATTCTTATAACGTGGTTGATGTCATGCATCAAAGCAATCCTCGTCTTGTCAAAGACTTGTTTTGGGACGATGTGGAGCCTCAGCTACCTTACACACGGTCATCTTTCAATTTGCGAACGCAGCCACATCTTGGATCGGCAATGGATTTGGAGTAAGTATTCTATTAATTACTCTTTAGCGACTGCGTTTCTTTCAAGAATATATAGAAATGCGTATAGTATAAATGAATTTGGAGCATTTGGAAAAAAAGTGCTTGAAGGGATATGATTTTGAATTCATATTTATTTTAAAAGGTTTCATCAGTGACGGCTTGTCCTTTGATATTAGAGCTGTAATAATTGTTTAAAAAATTGTATAGTTTCTTAACGTTTGACGACATTTCCATACTGAGATTTCCATTATTTTGTGCATGGCGTCCTTTAGGCTTCCATAATCAAGTTGCGATTGTAGTAGTTCTGTGATACTATATCAGCCTGGTGCAAAGTATCAGATTAATATAATAAGTTGGGATGGCTTCGCGTTTTCGGTAGAGGTATTGATGATGTGCAGATGGCCTCGGTTTTGAGTCGTAGACGGGTGGGGAGAGGATAGAATATATTTTTATAGTTTAGTGTATCGGAAGACGAGGATTCCTGAGCTGGGATTGGTATGTGTGAGATTATGTCGTGCATCAGTTTTGTGCAATTGATTCGATTGGATTTTAGCGTCATACATGACTGTAGAAACATCTCGATCGAGAAAGACTCCCGAAGTAGGTAGATACTTAGAAGAACATTAATAATTATCTATTAAAGTGGTGGTGAGAAGACGGGTACAATTTTTCGTATTTTAAAAAAACTAATCCGTAAACACTTTCTCCCGATTGTGACATCCATTCCATGTGAACGCATTTTTTCTATAGGAGAACCGATCTCTTAAAACAAAAAACACGGATTTTCTTTTATTAAGAAAGTAGGCTAGTAAGTGTATTAACAAAAGTATAACACTGAGAATATATAGGGTACAACAACAAAAAAATTTTCTATTTATAGAAATTTATATATTTTTATTTATATTTTATTTATATCGATTTTCTATTTATAGAAAAATTCAATAATTATATATTCATTAAACTAATTTTCTCACTTTGTCGGAAGACGATCTTTATTATTCTTCAATCTGGTTAAATTGTACACATTAAACTTTATATATAAGGATTATTATTTCCATGTCTTCTCAAATTGCTTGTTACTTACTTTGTTTTAATTTTGCATTTTGTTTTTTCAAAGCGATATAAGGTAAGAAGTTTTATAAAACTTAATGAAAATTAAACTTAGTCTCTTTTGTTTTTCATCGTATATTTAGATTTGAAAATATATTTTTCGTTTTGGTATATTTTTTAAATCGTCACATTCTGAAAATTCTACTCATATTTAACTTTTAATTTTTATTTTAAATTAATTCTACTACTAATAATCCTGTTTGAGTTGCTTGTTTCGAATTAAGTTTAATGCAAAATACTTTTATAGAAAATCCCATCAATCTTGTGTACTCTATAAACATTGCAAGAAAGGTAAAAAAATTAGAAATAATTTTATTCCAGGTAATGGTAAGAAATAATATATATTAGTAATTAAAAAACACAACGCAAGCTGAGTGAGTCGCCGTGGTAGAAATCTCGTTATCAGTACCCGATTGGGATATTGGGTACAAATAAGTATTAACTTGTGCGCCTGATACAGCAAAACCGGGTATCAACTCAACCCTAGTCATGTCCGCATTTCCTTAGGCGCTGTCTGTCGGAAACGTATCCTATTTATTTTGCTCACCAATCATTTTTTATACTTGAACCCAAACTCTATAAAGTCCATTGATTTGACAATGCCTTGATCTTATTCGTGTCACTCATAAGCACTACCTATTTAATGATCGAGGTCCAAACTTGTTCACACCACATTGCTTGTACTGTACTGTTGCTCATATTTTAATGTCATCTCAGTTTTTATTCTTCCTTTTTTCCAATCGGATGAATTAGGATTATATAAATGTAATCGGTTTCCTTGGTTCATGAATTGGGGTTTCCGGGAGTTCTTTCCGTGATGCGAGATGAAATTTCAGAACAGAACTCATGAAAATTAAAGAAAATCCTACAGTATTCACACAACCATATTGCGTTCAAATTAGGCCTCAATTTTAAGTATGAGTTTTCTATTTATTTGTATACAACATCGTCAGCGCTCAAGTCTGTTTGGATTAGCATCCTACATCTCCAGTTCAAGCTCGAATTTGAAATGACCATTTCATTTCAAGAGAAGTTTCTCGTCCTTATTATTAAAGTTATAAAAGTTAGTTTTATTATTATGAATTTTCTAATTATGAATTTTCTGACTTAAGATATTTTTATCTTCTAGTGTTAATCTGGAGGAATCGGAATTCATTACGATGGAAACTATTATGGAAGAAGATAGAGAGGAAAACAAATACACAAGTCCTCCCAGAAGTCCCGTTTTTGACCAAAATAGCCACTTTAATTTTGCGAATGATACCCCCACTCGAAGAACAAGTACTTGCAGTATTGATACGGACAACACATCCTTATCCAGGTTCCGGCTGACAGACTTTCCGGGAAGATTTGTAAACATGATTTTGGGATCAAATCGGGAATTATCCCACAGCACCGACTCGATGAAGGATGCCCATATCAATTCAGTGAATACCCCGTTCATCTTGAAATCTCCATGCCATCGTCGAAGATCCTGTGCTGAGCCATCTCCACTGGCGCTCAGTGATGACAGAACATCCGCCGAATCTCCTCTTTTAACGCCATCATCCCATCAAGAAAAGGATTCGGATAACAGCAAAGAAGGATTGATGCCTGCTGAGCAACCCATTGTTTTCCAGGATAAACCACCGGAGTATTGTGCCATCAAAATACCGGATCTATCTGTGGTTGAGGAGGAAAGTTCGGGTAGCTCCAGAGGTTCTTCGCCAGTTAATGATCAGAGTCAAGGGAGTCAGCAAATCAATGGAAATGAAGCATATCAGTCGCAGGAAAGTCTTTTAACTTCTTCAGATAGCCAAAGCACAGATAGTTCTTCTCATCTTTTAAAAAATGTGGGGTAGGCATATAATTGCGTGTTTAATTCAGGTTGTGGAGTTTTTGACAGTATCTTTTTCTTATTAACTTTGAACTTTCATTTAAAAAAAAACCAGTTGTGATTTCAAAGTATTTTGCTGATAGGTTAGGCTTTGCTGGAGTTGGCATTAAATGGTTGCAATTTGATTGTAATGTTTAATCACTAAATTCTTAAGTGATCTAAGCTGTGTAAAATGAAATCGAATCGAATGGTTGCAGTAAAGAAATGCTTGAAATATAAAATTTCGATGAGCACATGTTTTAAATTGCGACTGGTTTCTCTATCATTTGGAGATTTTCAAGTGAAATTTTCTTGTATGCATTTATTTTTGGTTTTGTGATTATAAATCGAACATTGTCTTAGTATTAAGTCAAGTCATTAATGCTTCGATAGTGCTGATATATTTTATCTACCTATTGCGTGTTGTGAATGTTATTTGAATCAATTTTGTATGAAAATATACCATTTGAGTCCAATTTATATCTTAAATATATTAAAAGCCTTCCTGTTTACGAAGCTTTTTTGCATTTATTACAATTTATATCGAATCTTAGCAAAAGTTTGTTTTGGAGCTTCATGATGTTCTTCAGTGATTAAAACAATAATTAAACGGTTTTTGTAGTAAAATTGACAGTTTTGAAGATCTGACATGATTTTTTTTGTTCTATGAATAACTTAACTTTAAACTTCAAATCATCCAATTGGAACTTTATCCTTAAAGTTCAAAAGAACATCCATATTTCTTCTGTGATTTTGACTTTTGCTAAGTACGCAGCTTTTATACCATGGCAAATTATTTTTAATTGCCCCTTTTGAAGACTGTATTTATGAGCTTAAGGCCAAGTTGTTCAAATATTTTTAATTATGCTAGGTAACAATATTTTTGTTAATATTTTTATACATTAAGTCAGAACTCCATATACATTACATAATTTAAATATTTAACTTAGTATAAAGAATCTCGTTTTTGTAATGTAAGCATTCTTACTTGATTCTTTCATTCTTTGACATGATTGCATTCCATTCAATTAACCCATTCCTTTATCATCTATCTATACTAATTTTCATATTTCTTGATACTTTTTATATTGTCAACATTTGTTAATTTTTTTTTGTCGGTTACACATTGACGTATGCTGCTTGTTGGTGTATTTTTGTTTGTATCACTTCCAATAAAGGTATACAGCATGTATTGGTCTAGTGTCTTTTTTCCAGCTTTTAAAAACGTTTTCTTTAGTAGAAAACTCTAAACAATAGTGAAATTTCTTCAGATGTCCATTTTTGTATCAATTTAATCTCCTTATCTAAAACGGTGTCCATCTCCAAATAACCCTTCAGAACAGGACTCTTATTAAAATAAATCGGTAAACAGTATAAATTTGTTATAATGAATATTGGTGAGAATTTTATTCGCTACTATCTGATATACCCAGTGTTGGTCGAGATGGAAATATTTTCATGTCTGTTACGAATAAAGACTACTTGTCATGAAACCTTCACTAAACCTCATCTTCCTTATGCTTCAGCATTTGTGAGCAAAATTTTAATTTATCACATAACTGTAGCCTTTGTTATATGTATTTGTTATCGCATATCAAATTGGCTGTTCACTTCTATGCGACTTGAACGCCATATGCGAGAAGTTAAAAATGTATTTAATATTGGCACTCGATAGATTGCCAATGTAAACGATCCAATTTATGAATTAATGACATTTTAAACGTAAAAAATGTTTATAAAAATAGAATGCAAAATCCTCTCGTGACCTGCAACTTTATTTTTAATGGGAATATTTTAATCTTGGTTTCTCCAAAAATTAGATTGTATCGAAGTATTTTTAGGTACCACCGCAAGCTAATTTTTTCCCATAACTTATCAATTTTTAAAGAAATATCTACAGTATTTTAATTCTATAGAAATGGTAATATTACAAATCTTTTCTATTCTAAGATATTTACATAAATTGAAGCCATTTGCAATTTTAATAAAACGCAACAATCTTCCCAAATCGAACGGCAAGTTCCAACCGCCGGAGAGAGGGAAGGCAGCGTCATTTACGGGTCTATTCTGGTACCCGCGGTTGGGTTGGGAAACGTCACTTTTCCCGTTGTTAATGTGCGGAAAAGTGACGTCTCCCAACCCAACCGAGGGTACCAGAATAGACCCCTTAGTGGCATGGAGGATAATTATATATGTTACAGTTGTTAATAAAAATTGAACTATGTAATTATCACGAAACCTTCACTAAAACCTCTCTTAAGCTTCATAGTATTTGTTAGCAAAATGAGAAGAAATCTTTTCAGTAGTTTAGATTTCTGTACAGTTCAAACTATTTATGAATTTCGCTTTTTAACCGCTTAACTGAATAATTTTCTTTGCCAACTTTAAGATCCTTTTTCTTTTGGAAAGGAGCTGTCGTTTTCATTCATCTCGGAAGGCATATAATACTTGAGATGTTTATACAGTGACTCAAAGTATTGGGGCACAATGAGCTATCAAACATTTTGTGAAAGAATAAATCATTTTTTTTTTATTTCAACCAAATGCTTTTTGTACATGTCATATCTGTAGACTAAATAAAATCCAAAAACATGAAAATTAATTTACAATATTATTACAGTAATACTGGAATGAACATTTCTTGTTGCATAACTGAAATTAATGGTCAAAGAAGTTTTGGGGCACGCAAGCAAAATTGTTCTATATCACTCAAACATTATTTCTTAATAATGTGTTGGTCCTCCTTTACATTTTATGATTTCATTCAGTCGTTTAGGCATGGATTTCACAAGATTTGCACAAACATTTCCTTCTATTTTATCCCATTCAGATATGAGTTTTTCTCTAAATTCATCTTTGCTGGAAATTTTAAATTTACGAATTTTGTTATTCAAATGGTCCAAAATATTCTCAATGGGATTGAGGTCCGGACTCTGTGCAGGAGTTCTAATTACTTGGGGACAGTGATATAAAGCCCAGAGTCTGCAGATATGAGCATTGTGCTTTGGGTCATTATCCTGATAGAGCTTGTAATGTGGCAATATGCCCATTTTTTCAGCATTGTTTCAAATTTTGTTTTAAAATGTCTAAATACATATATTTGTCCATAATTCCATCAATAAAATGTAAATTCCCCACACCCACGGCACTCGTACAACCCCAGACCATCTGGCTACCACCACCATGTTTTACAGGAGTCAGATTCTTCATTTCCAGTGTACTATTGGGTTTTCGCCATACCATTTGTTTCCCATCGCTTCCAAAAACATTGTATTTACTTTCATCTACAAATAAAACTGAATTCCAAAACTCCGGAGGCTTTTTAATATAGGATTTAGCAAATTCTAAACGAGCTCTTCGATGTGCTTTGCTTAGGAATGGTTTTCTTCTAGCTGCTCGGCCATGAAAATTATATTTTCTCAAGATATTCCGGACCGTTTCTGGGCTAACAGACTTGTTTAACCTTTGTTGCGCTTTTAAAGTTAATTTGACTGCACTGGTTTTAGGGTTGCAAATAACTTTTCTAACAATCCACCTTTCTTCAAGCTCAGTGAAACACCTTGGGCGACCTGTTCTTGGTCTGTTTTTAACTGATTTTGTCTTCTTATATTTCGAAATTATATTATGTACAGTAGATTTACTTACATTTACAATTTCACCAATTTTTCTCTCGGAGCTTCCACGTTTCCAATGACAAATGGTAAGTTTTCTGATGCCAATGGATATCTGATTTTTTTCGACCCATGCTACCATGCAAATGATGGACTAACGCAGTAGCTCCTACATTTTGCTTCTTAACTAGTGTTTTCTAGGTTTGCAATTCTATTTGCAGTTGTATCAGACATTCTACCAGAATTGGCTTCTTATCGAGCTGGTTTTCCTGAATGCCCCAATACTTTTTTGACCTTAATTTCGTAGTTGCAGACGAACCATTTCAAATAGCTAATTTCTATATTAGTTGTATTTAATTGTAATGGTTGTAGTAGATTTCTCAGAGTATTTAGATACAAAAAATAACTAAAATTATCTTTTGTTTTTATGTAATATTAGAATTTACGAAATGAAAGCTTGAGCGTTTCTTGTGCCCCAATACTTTTTTGAGTCACTGTAGATTCTACGTAATTTGTGTCAAATTATAAAGCTAATTAATGATTAAATTTTATTTTTAAGAATAAAAATGCGATAATTCGATGCACGAGTATTCTCGGGCTTTTAAGTTGAGCGGTTAATGGACTTCAGATATGGTACAGGCGAATGCTTATTTTATCAAATTTTAAACTATAAAATTCTAAAAATAAAGCTGGTTTTGCATTCAATGAATTTAATACATTAAGTTCATCAAAATAAGTTTATGCTTTGTTGATAAGAGTAATTAAAATTATAGCAGTGGATCTACATGCCTGGCTCCATGTTGGAGCCAACAATAACACTGGATAGCTCTGTTGGAAACGTTAAATATTTATTGTAAACGCAAACATTAACTCACAAATATATGTATTTACATTAATTTCTAACTCACAAAGGGGGCTTCGGATTTGTGAATTTTTCAGTTATTCAGTTCGCAAATCCACAGTTCTAACTGAATCTTTAGTGTTGGCGCCTTACCACAACAGGTGGCGCTGCTCTTATTGCCAGGCGCATTTGTCAAAAATAAGGATTTGAACTTTTTTACTCTAATTGGGTAGGGGGGGGGAGGCGTTTAAAGATGAGTTTAAACCAAGCTTTCCAAATTCCAAGATTAAAAGTGTTTTCATTTCTTCTATATTTATATGTAACAAGTGGCGTAATCAAAGCATTAATATATATACGCTTTAATTTCAAACAAAAATAAAACACGATTTTTTTTAGAGAAAAGAATTCATCACTCTCATTTATAATAATATAAAATTGAGCCTCTTCTATTTCGTTTTTGCGGCGACGATACAATTCAGATAATTATTAATTTTAACTTTTTTTTTCTAATTTTATTCGAAATCTTTTTGCTTTCTCCTTCCGAAAAAATCGAGCTACTGTGTAAATCGCATTCGAGTGAATATTTACTAAAATTCTCTTCTTGTGATGTAAAGCGGAAAATAAATTTTAACCATTTAAATCTAGATACTTGAATGCAAACTTAATGCCTAGATACTTGAACGCTCAGTGGATCTTTTAAGCTGAAAGAAAAACATAAAATGGGTATTTTTGTTTAAAGCTTAGTTATTTTTTTTTGTATTTGAAACACTGGAATAAAATAAAATCAATTTCTTAAATTTGAGAATATGTATCTGAACAAACTATATTTTCCATTCAATAAGAATACTTAATTTTCGATTCAATATAATATGTTTGTGCACCTGATGTTTTGTCATTTTCTGACAGTTGCGTATCGAGAGTAATTGACCTCATGAAATTCGGAGTAAAAACATAAACATAAGTCCGGAGCATTGATACGCAACAGTTTTCTGATACTCCGTGTTTTTAAGCGCAACGAATGTTGTATTATTAACTCCTCTGTTCTCTAAATTTTTTTATTCATTTGAAAAACAAAGCACTTTTGATCTATTTGGAAACTATGCTGTCTGAATAATAAAATTTTGAATGATGTGAATTAAAGTGCGGATTCGTTGTACTGAAAGAGCATAGGATATTTTGATACCATAGCAGCGAAACTGTAAGAAAAATGCTTTGGTACTCAATTAACTTGAAATAAAGAATAAAATTTCTATTTTTGAAAGATATTTTTAGAGAATCGAAGTAAGAAATGGAAAATTCTTCTTTGAAGTAGAGGATTTCAATATTAATAATACATCAAATGAATATCCTAAATTTCAGTTCTTGCCTTTCTTAGATTTTTCATATCGTTTTATATATAGATTCTATTTTTTGTTTTAACAAAGCGTTCCCGTTCCGCGCGTTTCCCGTTGTTAACGTGCGGAAAAAGTGACGTCTCCCAACCCAACCGGGGGTACCAGAATAGACCCGTAAGACTGAAGGTCTAATGCCTGTTGTTGCCAATAGGATAGATATTGAAATTTCTATTAAATCAATTGACAACATATAGATGGCAGCCTGAGTGCTGATAAAAAAATGAAAATAAATTGATGTTTTTCACTTGAGGCTGCATCTTTTTAGCTTTGTTTGTACTCTTGAGAATACCATATTTTATTCTACTATGTTGAAGGAAATTCCTTATGCGTATTATTTATTAAAATTGATCTGTGTTTGATATTATAGAATTTCATCAAGGAAATCTTTTTCTCAAATAAAGCCCAGTGTTGTCAGTTGGTAACAAACTGTTTTTCAGCCATAAACCATACTTAAAACAAAATAGGATGTTTAAAGTATTTTTCCCATGCTTTATTTAAGAAAGAAAAGTCAAAAACATTTTAAAATCAATTTTTAAAAAATCGGGCTTTTAAGGGTTAAATTACGCTTCTCTTCCAGAATATCAGTTACTTTGCTACAAGAGCCAAAGATTTGGTCACATGCTGTGGGAAACAGACTTGATCTCGATGCGGTGAAGTTGGACATGGCATTAAAATGTGTTCATCTGCTTCTAAATGCGTTAAATGTAAAGGTGATCATCCCTTCTTTTCTAAAACTTGTCCTCGTGGAAATGAAGAGCGTGAAATTTATAACTCAAAATCTTTCTTTGATGAAGCCCCCCCCCACCCGAAAAAAATTAAAAATAGAACTCCAACAGATGACAAACCTTATTCATTTGTATTGAAAATATCTACCGAAACACAAACAGAAATATATCTTGTTTGAATACATGAATATGCTCTTTCTTTGCTTTCATCTATGACTCCCAGTTTTTGTCCATCTCAGTTAATTACAGTGTTTACTTTGCCGATATGAAATGCTAAAAATAGTTCAGAGTTATACAAATTAAACTTTACCAACAGAGGGGTAGAGGAGGACGTTGTTTTAGGCCAAATGGTATGACATTCGAACAAGGGGTTGAGATGATACGCTCGTCATTTATGAAATGAAACCAGCGGGAGTGGTTTCCCTTACACTTTCTCGTATACTCCCTAACATAAGTGGAGAAAAAATAAGCCAAACAGCAGTAAAACACGCCAAGTGGTCGCGACATTCTTTTTGTGTCATAATATGGCAAAGAAAACCAAATATGCAATTTGAACGCTTTTTTTTCAACCGATTGAAACGAAAATTGGACACAGATCTACAATTAAGATTGGAAGACCACATGCCAAATTTCAATTATCTAATATAACTCACTAAAAGATTTGCACCCGTCTAAGACAGGCATTTAGCTTGCCAAAAATACTTCAGATATGATTGTTACAAATTTACTAAGGAGAGTTGTGGTAGAAAATATCATGCACATTTAGTAGAGTGCATAAGAAATAATAATAAAAAAATGAATTGACTCTAATTTTCGTTTTGTTACTTTATAACTTTACTTTTAGCAACTATTTTCGTTCTGTCCCAGTAAAAATAAGGCAACATCCACTAACAAAAAAAAATGCATTACCAAATACGAGATAAAACTATCTGTAAATCGACTATGCAACTCTTATTGAGAAAATGTTTCTTTATGGCTATTATTCACCTGGATGAAAGAAAAATTGGAAGAAAAACATTCGATGAGCAAACGGAATAAACTAACTATTATTCGAGCAGAATTTGGCAGTGAGCCAAGACAGAACGTATTACGGTAAAGAAACCGAACAGGAATAAAAACGCGCGCCTTTTTTGCGTCGTACAATGGAGAAGAAACCTAATATGAAATTTGAACGCCTTTTTTCAAACCGATTGAAACGAAAATTGTGCACGGATCTACAATTAATGTTAGCAGACGTCATACCAATTTTTATTTATCTAAGCCATAAGGTTTAGGAGTTATAATGTACTCAATTATGCAATTACACAGACCGACAGACAGTCAATGCGTTGACGGATTTGGACCAAAATGTGATACGGTCCTACATTCTTGATGATAAAACTGTGTACAAAATTCTATCTATATAGCTATTTAAGTTTTTGAGTTATCGTGTTCACATTATCACGGACAGACAGACTTCCCTTGGACGGATTTTGTCCAAAATTTTATAGAAGCCTACAAATTATGTCTAAAGATCACGTACCAAATTTCATCCCTCTAGCTTTAATAGTTTTTGAGTTATTGTGTTCACAGACAGACATAAATCCGAAATTGTGTTTTTCGGACTCAGGGAGGTCTAAAACGTGGAGATTCATTAAAATCTCGAGTTCGAATTTTTTGACGATTACAATACTTTCCCTTTGTATACTTCGTATACGAGAAAGTAAAAAGATGGAAAAATCGCCGATAGCTGGGGCTGCTACTCATTAAAAACATTCTAAAATTGTGCAAAATGTCTTCCATCGGTTTTTGAAAAGATCTACCTTTCTAAAATCGTGTTTTTCATTGCTGAGGTCAGAATTGAATTCGCACACATACCAACGAATGCTGTTTTTCAGTTGTGTCAAAAACACACGATCTTCACGGTAAACCTGGCCTATGGAAGTCCAATATGCAGAAGTCACATTGAGTGAGATCAGGTCAGCGAAGAGGCCATGCTGCTGGGAAATAATAGTTGTTCACCCATTCGTCTGTGGAAGTTCACTCTACCAAATGTCAAACAGCTCGAGTTATGTGAGGAGGGGCACCACCTGGCATGAATATTGTGCCCAGAATGCATCGATGTTGTTGAAGTTCTGGAATCACAAAACTTGCCAACATGTTATGGTACCCTTGTGAACGGAACAGGTTTGAATCCCTCTAGAAATCACCTCTTAATAAACAAGGCCCAATGATAAATTGTGTGGTAAAACCGAATCAAACTGTCACTTTTTCGAAGTGAAAGGTAATTTCGTAGATTGCGTGTAGGATATCCTTTGCCCATATGCTGCAATTGTGAGTTCTGACTTGGCAGTTAGGTAAATCATTAGGCTCTTCATCAGTTCACAGAATGTTTCCATGGTCAAGAGACATTAGTTTCCATTCTTGCAAGGAACTAAAATGCAAATGTTTACAGAAGCTTTAAGACCTTTATAGTTTCCATTTTTTGGGGAAAAAAATTATCATTTTATTTGAAAGCTTAGATCATTCTGAACATTTTGATGTAAAACATATGTGGGTATTTTAACTAGTTTAGAAGATACAGTCAAAAACGCGAAGGTCACTGCTAATGCTCGGATCTGCACTTCAACAGTTTCGGTTTTCAAATATCGTCTGCTAACAAGGAATAAATTTTGTTCTAATTTGTTCTTAGTATTTTATTTAACTTAATGCTTTGGGAGAAGGATATCCACAATTTAGCAGTGCTTTTTGATTTCTTTATTGTCTAAACCTTAAGTTTTGAAGTGTATGCGTAGAGCGGTGAGGTCGACTCTCATGTGTAGTCCTCAATTCGAGAATTAGTTTTCCAATATTTTCCCCCCTCAATTGGAGACAAAGCGGCTTTATAGCAAGCATACGTCTCACAAACATACCTTTCTACTAAACCTAGTGAGTGCGAATCAGTAATGCTTTTTGAGTTTTTTACTGTCTAAACTTCGTGTTTTGAAAGTGTGTGCGAATTGTCGAACTGTTTTCAGAGCTTTTAAAATTTTTGAAACTGGGATAAGTGAATTAATGTTTGTTTAGTAATTGTTTCTTTTAAAAAATGAATCCAATGAAAAAAAGTAGATCGGGAGAAAGACAGAAGAAAAGTAGATGTAGAGGAAATCAGCACATTGAAAAGAATGGTGTACAAAAAGTGAAATATGTTTTGAACAGAAGCTCATCGTTTGAAAAATTGAGTGACTTGAATGAAAATATTGATCATCTGGTCACCAGTGGTTCTGAAAAGTGCAGAATCATTGATATATCAATTTTCAAAGAACTCGAAACCCTTTTATGCTGCAATTAATTAAATTAATGTATAGTTTATTATCATCTTTCAATATATCTTTTGATAGATAAAACAATGAAACGACATGCAGGATTTCTAAGATGGTGAGAGTAAGAAAAAGTCGTACCATATATTATGGAAATACCAATAATGTTTTTTTTCAATGAGGGAGGATATTATTTGTGACCATTTGGATGCACTATGTGTTAACACATGTTGATCCCCAACATAACTTTTGTCCAAGCGATGAAAACTCGTGGTGTAAATAAATTCATTCTATATCTACTAACTATTTAAAAAAAATTAACGAGAAAATTATGATTCTACAGTTGTAATGGATGTTATAAAACCGATATTCAAAGCCTGATCAGACCCATCGCTATTGAGGAGATGTTTAGGAAGAAGATATCAGAATGCCAATGAATCTCTATATGCAAAAAAAACCCAACCCTGCGCACTTTGCAGCAAATTCGGCGTGCAAAGTCTTTAACACGTTCGCTGCCACGACTCACGCTTGAGATTAGAACCATCTATCTAAATAGATGACTCCTTCTCTGATATCTCTTAACTACAGTAAAGAAGGGCTCATATAATTAGATAATAGGTGTGAATCGTATTTGGTTCAGACAGTGAATAGCGTGGTAATAATAGTGAAAAAGTCATATTGAAAGTATGAAATACTTTGGTATTGAATATAGGTGAACAATTAGTAGAAGTTTCCCTTCTTCGTGATAGACATCGCATTGACAAATTGAGCTGACAAATGCTCTAATAAAGTCCCTACAATCGTCATCAACAAATACGGGTCAGTGGACAAAACTGCATTGCAATTACATGGGATGTGGCTCAAAAATTACATGCTACAAGCTTGCAAATTCAAAAGGTACCAGAATTACTAATATAAATCTAAAATATGACCATGAAATAAGCAGTTGCATTTCGTCCGCTGAAATCTCCAGCCAAGAAAAAGAAATTCTTATACATCTGCAAAAAGCTAACTGTAAAGTAAGTCAGATTTGCAGAGTATTTCAAAATAAATTTGACAGGACATTGTCACCGCAGAAATTCGGAATGTTTTTAAAAAGCTTGTTCTTCAAACTTCAAATGACACAGCACAGCTGCAAACTTTCTTGGAATGTGTTGAAGAAACAGGTGGTGATGTTCTCTGATTTTGACAAGTCAAAATACAAATTATGTGGTTTTTGTTATTTAAATCCAAAAACCAATAGGAATGAATTCTGTGCACTAGCCTTCCTTTCAGAAGAGAAAAACTTTCCTTTTAGAAAAACTTTTCAGTACTTCAAAAAATTCTGCACTCAGCCTTCTTCAATTTTCATTGTGGACAAAGATATTAATGAAATTTAAGTTTTAACCCTTTGAGTACCAAAAAAATATCAGGTGAAAAAGTTTATTTGCTTGTTACATGGTTCACATATTGAAAATGATTAATATTAACAACAAAATTTTTATTGTATTGTTTTTAATTATTACAGAAAATATGGTGGTTACACTACAATACCACTGGAAGTATGCGTATTGATTGAGTTTTGATAATACTGTTTTTCTTATCTTTCAGGCAGAGTCGAACATAGCAAAATGTGCACTGCCATTTTGTGCCATGGGGTTTGGCTTTTATACTAGATAAATCACACCACAGAGAAGTCCCATATATTGATATATGCTCTGCTTCTTTTTGGTGAATCTCAAATGAAACAAAACGTTTGTAATTTCTGGCACGTTGATGCCTTCACTTTTTCGTTCACGTTTTTACAGTGCTATCAATCCTCTCTCTCTATAGAAATTCGAAAAACTTTCAATTGTAAGGATTGACCTTCACTACTCATAAAGAACAAGATGTACGAATTTGTAAATGTCACGTCAACAAAATTCCAAAATACACGAAGCCACCAACGTTTGATTTTTCGGCTAATTTCCTACAAAGATTTCAGAATGTTGGCTTTGTCTACATATCCCATATTCTCATTGAAATCTTTTTCTAAGACAAGACAATTGACTTTTGTTGTTGTTCTATCCTTAGAATCTCCTATTCCCTGTCGTCGCTTCCTCCGGATTGTGAAAATTTGAGAGAAAATATGTTCCCTTTTTTTGTGTGTGTCCATCCATTTCATGGCTAAGCAATCCATCTCTAAAGTCTCCAAAGTCTCAATCCTCTCAAAAGTCTCTTCTCTTCATATTCTTTTGATACTTCTTCTTACTTCTCTTCATACTTCATGTTGATATACAACCACAGAATATCTGAACTGATTAGAATGGGTAAATGAAATTCACATAAAATATACTCACAGGCCTGAAATATTGAGAAAATAACTTACCAGCCTTTGCACAAGCGATATTGAAATTTTATTGCACAAAATACACAAAAAGAAACTGGTATCACACCAATAAAACGCAGATATTGATGACACGCTGCATCTTACCCTGAAAATTCGGCTACGTGCCGAAAAATGGCGTCCTATACTACCCATCTATGCATTTGGTTGCTCAAGAAAACCACCGCCTTACATCCTACAGAATTTTGAATTGGTGGTTCCAGTGTGAGACCACTGGGAGCGAAAGGGTTAAAAGAAGAATTCGGGAGAGACATCATTTTATTGTGTAATTTTCATGTTTTGAAATATGTAAAAAATCTTATTGCTATTGCTCCTGTAACTGTGGAGGTTAAAAGTGATATTATGACAAAATTAAAAATAATGTTGTATGCTAGAGCAGAAGATATTTATGAAGAACATAAAAAGGATTTCGCGACCTCTGTTAAAAATATTCAAGTTGGAATAAACAAAAAGTATGTTTCTTTAGAAAATCAATTTATCAACCGGGAATGCAAAGAAATGTGGGTAGCATGTTATAGAAAGAACCTTGCAACTATGGGAAACAATACAAATAATAGAACTGAAAGATCATTTTGGACACCGTAGCAGAGCATCCGTGATAAATTTCCAATCTTCCTGTAATTGAACAAAGTATCATCCATCTAATTTCGTTCTGTGACCAGAGAGCTGATCAAGAAAATTCAGGTTCAGTTTTAAAACCATTAAAAATCTATAAAGCAGACATGGACATTAATGCTTTAAATGCTAAAGCATCTCTTTCCTTGAATGGTCGTGGATGCATTCTTTTTAAAATCTTGAAAGCTTTACAGTGAAGAAAAGAATATATGACCATAGAAAGGGACTGCATTCATGAAAGATATGAAGATAAAGAGGTTGCATATAAATGTTCTGTAGATACTTGCAGTTGCACTTTCTATTACAATAATCAATCTCCATGTCGCCACATATTATTCAAACTACTGTTTGTAAATAGATAACTTTCTTCAATTTTTGATATATCCCTCTTTCATATTCGTTATCACTAAAAAACCCATCGTAGAAATGGAATCACATCCTAACGATCCTGAAAATTCTCATTTTACTGATTTTCCAATTCATGATTTAATGAAAGAGCATGAAGACTAGGGATGGGAAAAACCTACCGGTTTTAACCGAAAACCGGTTTCATTATTTCGGTTAACCGGTTTTTTCCGGTTATTTTTTGTCCCGGTTATAATCGGTTATTTTTTTAAATCCAAGAACGGGGTAAAAAAACCGGATCGGAAGATAGGCTCGATTTTAGGTTAGATTAAACTTTAACACTTTTAACACCACACCACACCGCCGTCTCTAGAGCTCATGTGGCTCCTATCCGGGTTGGTATAGATGTAGGAGGACTTTATTGAGTTGCAAAAAAAAGAAGAAAAATTACAGCAAGAGAAGAATGACAAATGAAGAATTTACAAAGCTGGTGTTAACACATCGAATTGGCAACAAAATAAAGGAATATATACAATATTTTGAATAACACGGGGTGAATGAAAGAAAAATGATGAATGTAGATGATGACGAACAAGATGAGGAAGCTTACATCAATGCACTGGTTTTGAGCCACGTTTTAGTGTAAGTTGTGGAATACAAGGAATAGGAAGATTACTATTAAAGATTTATGAGAAAAGAAGGACTTAGTATATTCAGTGTATTAAATGCAGAATAAGCTAGAGTAATTGTACAAAGGCAGGTGAGTACTTAGTCCAGTCGCATTATGTTTTCATTGTCTATTATGAATTTAATCATGTTTATTATTATATTTCTTGAATTCGGATTCTCCAGGACTCTTTGATATAACAGATTTTCCAGTGAAGTAGAAGGTTTCCTAATATGCCAAGAGAGAGTCAATGGGCAAAATGTCGCATAGTGGATGGGATCGCCCGCTTCTCCGCAGGCACAAGAGTCACTATCCGATAAATGGAAACGGATGAGGAATGAAGGGAATGGAACGTGTCCTGTGACAAACAGAATTTCTTCACGTGGTTTTAGATGAACTGTTTTGAGCACTTTATGAACAGAACGTCCAGTGTTTCCATTATCCCAAAGATTTTGCCATTTTTTAAAACATTTCTTCTTTTTTGTTGTTTGAGTTCTCATCGAGGGTTTAGAGCTTTCATTACAACGCCTTCTGTGATAGCTTTTCTGGCGAGAGTATCGGCTTCTTCATTACCCCGATAGCCAGCATGGGCTTTGATCCATCTAACCAGAATATTTCGATTCTGTGTGAGAAGGGACTGAATGTCTCGGACAAGTTGATGAGGGGCATGAGGATCAAGCACTGCCATTACACTCGAAAGGCTGTCTGTCCAAATTTTAGTTATTTCGTTCCCTTGACTTGCTCTGATGATCGCTTCATTTAGTCCCATTAATTCTGCCTGAAACACTGTGTGGAATTTTTCTAATTTTGCCTTACATTCTAAGACTTTGATGCTGTTTTCGAATGCGCAATAAGGGTACCCTGTTCCCATTTCTGTTTTGGAACCATCTGTAAAGAACATGAAGCGGTTATCTTCTTTGTAGGGCTGTGTTGTTGAAATTTGATTTATGATATTAAATAATGATGGATGGATGGTTAGGCTCCTGATTTTTTCTTCATAATCCGTTGGCTGATAGGAGAGACCTTCAAATTCTATTTCCTTTCTCAGACGCGTGACGGTGATGAAAATAGCTTCTTGTTGAGCTTTAAGATGTAATGACTTGATACCTGGAATAGTTTGCAGAGCTGCCGTTGGAGTGGTTCTGTAAGAGCCGGTAATGTAAAGGAAGAAGATCCTCTGTATTGAAGACAGCTTTTTTTCCAATCTGTGAGAAACAGAGAGGGCCCAAGCACTAGCCCCATACAGGAGCATCCTCTCTGTAACAGTTTGGTCGAGTATCCTTTTGTATTTTTGTTTTAGCCCCATCTTGGTCCTGCTATACGGCAGAGTTGTTGGTATTGGCTGACTGCTTTAGCCCCTTGCTCTTGAATGTGTGAAATCCAATTTAATTTTTCATCTAAGATAACTCCCAGGTATTTTAGAGATTTTGTTCTTTTTATTGGTTGGGAGTTCCATCTGACGACTGGACCCCTGGAGAGTTTACCTATTAATAAATATTGTGACTTTCTGTTGATATATTAAATTGATTTTTGTCAGTCCAATTCTTGAAAGTTTCGAAGGCGAAACTTGTATGCTGTTCCAGTTGCCGGCGAGTTCTCCCACTGATTACAAAGGCGAAATCGTCGGCGACTGCCTGTAAATGAATTTCCGTAGGCCAATCTCTTTTCAATATTTCATCTGCGACAATATTCCAGAAAAGAGGAGATGTGCAAGATCCTTGTGCGGAGCCTTGCGTTTGTTTCCACACCGCTGGTCCATCACTAGTTTGGATTGCCACTTTGCGATTTGAGAGGATATCTTCTAGTGCTTCTGAAATGTTGGATTTCGTGTAGAGCTTTCTTAATTCTTTTCTTATTATGTCATATTTTAATTTATCAAACACGCCTTGGATGTCTAGTGAAATAAATATGACGTAGTGTTCTCGTTCCTTGGCATCTTCGATGACATCCAACAACTTTCGGAGAGCGTGGTTGATTGATTTGCTTTCTCTAAAACCGAACTGGTGGGGATGGAGCACATTTTGTTTATTTTTAGTTAAGTTGACTCTTTGGAGTAACAGTTTTTCTTGTAATTTTTCTAGAATCCGGTGGAGGGAGATAGGTCTCTAAGTGTTTATACTATTATTTTCCTTTTCTGGAAGAGAACTATCAGTCCTGTTTTGAATGGCGTTGGAAATTTTTTCAGATCTAGGCATTTATTCATGAATGTAGTCATTTGCTCAGGAAAATTGGAGTGGATATTCAACACAATTACTGAGTCAATTCCGCCAAATCCATGGGCTTTGCTTTTGGGGAATCTTTTGAGAATATTATCGATTTCTATTTTGCTGAAACGTTCTTCAGAAAATGAAGGGGTAAATTAAATATCAGTTTGTTCTCCTGCAGCTTCTGGATAAAGCTGCTATAGTATGTTCCCTGCAAAAGCTTTTGTTTTCCGGTCAAAGGGTTTCCCATCATGTTGAAAATAACAGATGGAGGGTTATCTGGTTTTGTTGATTTAAATGAGGCTCCATAGGGGGAACTTGCTTTCGAGCAGAATTTTTTCCAAGCGCTTCTCTTGGCATGTAGGATTTCTTTTTTGTAGATCGCTCTCTTTTTTGAGTACATTTTTTGGTAGTGTTAACGGGTTTCTCCTGTGCTCTTTTTAACACGCCTTCTCAGTGCGTTTGAGGCCGCGGTGGCCTAGTGGTAAGGTCTCGACCTAGGGACCGGAGGGTCGCAGGTTCGAAACCTGATTCCACTGAAGATCCGCCGTGTATGGGGCCTGTTGCACGCTAAATCATACGTAGTGGCCAAACGTCCTCCCGCTGGTGTGGCGCGGAAGTTTGGAGAGGGGGGTGCCAGCTCAGGTGTCGTCCTCGTCATCTGACCGTGGTTCAAAATTACGAGGTCCGTCCCTAAATAGCCCTCGTGTTGCTTCAAAACGGGACGTTAATATAACCTAACTTAACCTAATCTCAGTGCGTTTAGTTCTTTTTTTCTTAATTTCCAGGCTTTGATTCCACCATGAAATATTTGGTGTTGTTGGGATTTTCCTTATTTTGTAAGAATGTAGACAGGAATCCAAAATTTCTAGTTGAATTTTTTCTGTAGCAGCATCGAGATCTTTTATTATGTCTGCATTATGAATGATTTCCAGTAACTTATGGATTTTGCTTTGAAATGATTGTAGAACTTTTTGTGGCCTCCAAACTTTGTTTTGAATCTGAGATGAGATAGAATATGTGTTTCTGATTTTATAATGATTTTAATGAAATTATGATCACTGAAGGATTCGTTTTCCATAGACTAAAATTTACCAAGTTATGTAGCTTTGAATTTCATCATCTTAGGCCAATCGCCGACAACCGCTTCCTCGAGGCGTCTGTTGGTTGGCGCATTACTGAAAGAGTCTTTATGAACAGATAAATATAGGCCAATGGATTGATTTCCTGTAAAAACAATATTAATAAAAAAATTTGTCTACATACGACGTTTATTTTTCATAAAAAATATTACCGGTTGTTTTGAGCGGTTTAAACCGCCAGGTTAAACCGGAGGTGAAAAAAACCTGAATAACCGAAAACCGGTTATTTTCACAATAACCGCCATTCCTGATGAAGACACAGAATCGAGACACTGAGATGAGCTTTCTTGAAGGTGACCGGCAATTAAATACACTCATGTCCATAAATTAAAGATAATTCAGAATCACACAGAAATTGAACTCTAAAATAAAAATTTCACCTGTAGAATTATCACACACATCTTGAAGAAGAATATGCAAATTACAGGAAACCACCAGATGGCGCGGATAGTACGTCACAATGACGAGAGTGTAAGAGAGGGGTATATAAGGAATGGTGGCAAAGAAGTAAAATTGTTCACAAGCGCTTTAAAAGCCTTTCAGTGCAATAACCGCATAGTTATGGCACAAAGGAAGCATTTGGATGATTTTTTACGTGGTAGAATTATCGGACGACTGGAATGTGGACGTACCCAGCTGGAAGTATCCGAGGAACTTGGAATCGCCCAGAGTGTCATCTCCAGGCTTTGGCAACGATTCCAAGATGATGGTAATGTGAGTAGATGTTACAGCACAGGTCGCCCCCGAGTTACAACGCCGAATGAGGACCGGTATTTGGCAGTTACTGCCAAAAGAAACAGACGGAGCACATCATCAGACCAGTCTCGTCAGCTGTCTTCAGCTACCGGTACGACAGTTTCAAGGCAGACCGTGTACAGACGCTTAGGGCACATTGGTCTATATGCCCGTAGGCCTGTCAGATGTGTTCCACTTACCGCAACTCACTGTCGCCTGCGATTAGCCTGGAGTAGAGAGCATGCATTGTGGACACCGCAACAGTGGTCTTGTGTGATGTTTTCCGACGAGTCCAGGTTTAGTTTGCAGTCTGATTCTCGCCGGACTTTCATATGGAGAGCGCCAGGTACCCGTTACCACCAAGAGAACACCATTGAACGACGCCGTTACGGTGGTGCAGGATGGCTCGTTTGGGGAGGAATTATTCTTGGTTCCAGAACTGACCTGCATGTTCAGAGTGTAACGATGACAGGCCACATCTATCGGGATGTCATTCTGGAACAACATGTACGTTTGTTTCGGGGCGCCATGGGTGCTGAATTTCTGTTTATGGATGACAACGCCCGTCCTCACCGTGCAAACATTGTAGACGAATGTCTTCAATCGGAGGATATCACCCGTATGGATTGGCCAGCATACTCACCGGACTTGAATCCAATAGAACATGTGTGGAATATGCTTGACCGACGAATTGCAGCCCGTCAACCCCCTCCCACCTGTCTACCGGAACTTCGGAGGGCGTTGCCTGATGAGTGGTGTAATATTCCCCAAGATCAGATTGATAATTTGATACTCAGCATGCCTAGGCGTTGTAAGGCCTGTATTGCATCGTCCGGGAGACATGCTCCGTATTAACCATCATACTAACCATGTTATACTGTTTTTTGTAAATAGGTTCTTTTTTGAAATTTGCTCCAGAGAGTAAAAATCGCAATTTTTATTAATTATGTCAAACATATAGCATCTGTTTTGCTCTTTACCTTTTGTTTAATAAATAGACTTTACAAATAAGTCAAATTTGTTTTGCTTCTGTCTCTTTCTTTGCCTGAACTTCATTATCCTTAATTTATGGACATGAGTGTATTTTGTTATTTCTGTTTATAGTAATATTTGTCACGTAAAATCTGTACTTATAAAAGGCAATGTTTGTGTTCGTGCGTGTGTGCGTGCGTGCGATGTCCAGACGAATCTATCGCACTCACAACCATGAAATTTGACATACAGGTAGTTGTAAAGGTGACTCAATGCACCTCGAAGCCGGAATTTTAAAATTCAATCTAGAAAACTTTTTATTTAATGTTTTGTGTTGTTTTGGGTCATTTTTGGCACTTTTACGGCTGTAGTATCTTTTCTAATGATCGTTGAAAAACAATCAATGCACCATCGGATAGGACAAACAATTTTCGTTCTAATTAAGTTTGTTTTGAGCTTCAAACGTAATTTACTGAATTTTGAGAAATTTTTAAAAATTAGTCAGCTTTGCCATCGAAATTTTATTTTTGTTTTTAAATTTGCTACATCCGACGTTCTAATAACACTATTATTTTCAATTTTTTTCAGCTTATAATTGGAACGGTTCTGTCGGATTTAAAACAAGAACGGTTGAAATATCTTTTCCCTTTTTTAAAAAATTAATTTTTCCCTGTTCAGTTGAAAGATATTTTTATCTAGCAAGATTCCTCCCGCGACACTGTTCCGGAACGTTGCTAGCAATTTCATTGGCTGACGGTGCTGAGCGCAGGTGACGTCATAACCTTCAATTGAATGACTACGATTATTATCTTCGGCAGTATCTTAACATGTTTATTTGTCTCGTATATTTTGGTTGCTGTATAATAATTTTCACGTTGCAATTTTTTAATATTGTTTCGGATTAACGCACTCTGTATTGTTCTTCTACAGATGAAATGTCATTATCGCGAATTATTTTTTGTTTTCAGAACTTTTTCATGTCATTGTATGCGTTTTCCCCCCATTTTGTTGAAGTCCTGATTCCACGGGCAACGCCGTGTGCGTACTGCTGGTTTGCTTATAAGGAGATTAAATCATTAAAAAACTATTTGGTTTAGAAAGTTTGGGAGAGAAAATTTGTCCCGAAAACTTACATTGCTTAAGACTCCCTAGAGGGCTTAATACGGGCCTGTACATATGTGTAATGCTTTGAGAAGGCCCCCAAGAAATTCTGCGCCGGGAGGCATATAACCGACCTTTACTTCAATTCGGGCCAGAGAAAATAACCGAGTTCGCTGATTGGCTGCTTCTCTCAGCGTCTTCATGACGTCATGTTATTTCGCCGAACTCGAAGCCTTGTAGGAAATAAGCAATTCGTGAGCTTATAAATTTTAATTACTTTCTTTAGTTTGCATATTAAGAGACATTTTTTAGTCTCAAAAGTGCACTTTTTTTATTCATTATGTTGTACCCTTTTTAAAATACTTAACATAAAGCATAACAATATTAATTTCTGAGATTTACATAATTTTGAACCTTTTTTAAGAAATTCTAATAAACAAAAATAAGACATGTATACGTGTATTTCTAATACATTTCGAGAATAAATCAAATATTATAATTATTGAAATAAATATTGCTGCTCTTATGATTTTCCTTCTTTCTTAATTATACATTTTAATTCATAAGTATTTTGCCTTCTAGAGAGCGTATGACTTGTAAGTTTTGCAATTGGGTGGGAAGGCGTGACGTCAGTGAGCTAACCAATCAGCGAGCTCCGTTATTTTCTCTGGTCCGAATTGAAGTAAAGGTCGGTTATATGCCGCCGGGAGCCCCCAAGAAGCTTAATCTGCCCTTGTTGGGTATATAATACAGAAATAACCTAGAGCTTGTAGAGAGAGAGGGATTTTAGATTTGAAATAAGCGATAAGAAAATACATTAAATCAGCCGAAAAATTTCCTTCAACAGAAAATGAAAAAAATTGTTCCCCATTGTAACCTATGATATAATCATGGAAAAAAATCTAAATAAGATGTAACCAAATGTAAACTAACTCTTGAAATTTTGTAAAATTGCGAAAGAAGCTTCAATAAACAATCTGTAGAGATTATTTTTTTTCTATATTGTTGATTTCTTTTCTGTATACGTAGAATGTATGTTGGGATATTATTAAGAGCCGTATATGTTTAGGTTAAAAAGAGATTAATAAATCAAAAAGTTGCCCTTCTCAATTTTATCATTGCTGAAGCCATTGTTTTAGATAATTTTATAATGTCTCGTATATAAATGAACAAGAAAGTATCGTCATCGTCAAAAAATTCGATCTCGTGATTTTGATGAATCTCAATGGTTTAGCCCTCCTCAAGTCCGAAAAAAAGAAATTTGGGATTATGTCTGCATGTTTGTCTGTCCGTCCATATGGGCGTATGTGAACACGATAACTAAAAAAAAACCTGTCACGAACAAGACGAATGAAATTTGATATGCGTTTTTTCACAAAATTAGTAGATCACAGTAGCTCAAAAATGCAACGATCTAGATCAATGAAATTTGGTATGTGGTCTTAACAGCAAAATTCAATTGGAATTTAGTATTTATTCATTACACCAAATCGTATTATTTTGAGAGACCATCTTCCTAACACTTTGATCATGTTTGTATATTTTAGATTTATCTTTCATACAAGGTGACACATGAGTGAAAGGCGTACGAAACATTTGTGAACCGTGTCTGTTTTCCTCTAATAAAGGATTAACGACGAAAAGGAACATTTTCTTTTTTTTTTACTCCGAGTTTCATCTTGCTGTGTATTATCACATCTTCCGATTTTCTCTTAACTCTCTGAACCCGGCTAGAGTGAGAATTCCATAGCAACAAAACCTGGAGTGAATTTTCGCTCACAAAAACAGAATGGAATCGTCAAGTTCTTTACAGAAATTCCAGGAGGTCGACGCCTATGGTTGCCCGATCAATTGTCAACAAAGAAAGGAACTACATTTTTCCTAAAAAAATTCACCCAGACGCCCCCAAACCGCCCGCGTCCGGCTTCTGTCGAACAGGCGTTTTGAGGCGGGATAGGGCCCATGGGGTTAAAGAAGGGAAAGTGCTTGCAGTGAAAGTAATTGTCAAAAAATTCGATTTCGATATTTTGATGGATTTCCATGTTTAGACATCCCTAAGTAAGAAAAATCACATTTATAAAATTATGGCTGTGTGTGTGTGAATTCGGTAACTGAATATAATTCGAATGAAAGAAATTCGGCATGTGGTCTTTACACCAAAAAGGTTGCTTTGTATGAAATTTTGGACCTAATCTCGAAGAGCGTACATAATCAGTTCTCCTCACCGTACGATGAAGCTCAACTCAAAATGCACCATATTGTAGAAACGTACGAGGGAGACGAGGGTAAAATACTACCGACTTTTTGGAATAGCTTTTCTGGTATTTTCTTAGCAGTATTTGTGATGTTTGCTTTGAGTCTTTCAACGGTGTTATATGGTTATCCTCTAGCATGAACTTCCAGAACCTGATAATTAAAATATGTAACGGAAACAAAGGACTTTTTTCATGATAACCTCCGTTGCGTGCATTTCCATCATTAAATCCTTTTCCGCAATAACACTGGGAACAGTATCTGAATGAAAGAAATTTGGCATGTGGTCTTTACACCAAAGAGGTTGCTTTGTATGAAATTTTGGACCTAATCTCGAGGAGAGTGCATAATCAGTTCTCCTCACCGTACGATGAAGCTAAACTCAAAACGCACCATATTGTAGAAACGTGCGAGAGAGAGACGAAGGTAGAATACAACCGACTTTTCTGCAATGGCTTTTCTGGTATTTTCTTAGCAATATTTGTGATGTTTGCTGTGAGTCTTTCAACGGTGTTATATGGTTATCCTCTCGCATGGATTTCCTGAACCTGATAGTTAAAATATGTAACGGAAACAAAGTAATTTTTTCACGATAGCCTCCGTTGAGTACATTTCCATCATGAAATCCTTTTCCGCAATAATACTGGGTATCCATAAATTTTTCATTGGACTAAAAAAATATGTTTGTAAAAGGAATATTTAAACTTTATATTTTGGGAATTTTTATAACAAATGAAATACCTTAGTTCAAAAAGTATTATTTTTGAGCATGTCAAAAGTGCAAAGTTATTTTTTTACGGAAAAATTGTATAGCCTAATGAAAACGCAATTTTATCATATTTTCCCGAGTATATAATGGTGTTATTCTTATGGAAACCCTGAAATTAATCACCGGATAAAGAATTCTTACAAAAAATGTGGAATGTGTGTGATACAAAAAATGGATACAATAACAGGAGTGGGTTGAGAATCCTTTTCACTTTGGTGTGAAGTGCTGTGCGCATCCCGGCGCAGTTCTTAAAGGGAGGTGGGAGGCTCTTTCTTCCCACTTTGACTCTTGTTCCCTCTTCGAGATGGCAGCCGCTCCCGCTGTTGCTCCCCGGAAGAGACTCGTCTCCATTAAAAGTTACAGCATTGAAGTAAGTCACTCTTCCCATTGAAGTAAATTACTTTGGAAAACTTCAAATGAATGGAAAAAGCTCGGTTAAATGAACTTGATTTTTTCCTTCACTTGTTGGATAACGAAGTTAGAAAAAGTAATATGTAATATTCCTACTCGTATTATACTTTTCTATTTTATACATTGAAAGATGTGCGGAAAATTCAAGTTAAATTTAAACATATTCCATTAAAAGTTAGCATTGAAGTAAGTCACTATTCCTATTGAAGTAAATTACTTTGGAAAACTTCAAATGGATGGAAAAAGCGCGGCTAAATGAACTTTATTTTTTCCTTCACTTGTTGGATAACAAAGTTATAAAAAGTAATATGCAATATAGTGTATATACTTTTCTGTTTTATACATTGAAAGATGTACGGAAAATTCAAGTTAAATTTAGACATATTCCATTAAAAGTTAGCATTGAAGTAAGCCACTCTTCCGATTGAAATAAATACTTTGGAAAACTTCAAATAGGCGCAAAAAGCTGAGCTGAATGAATTTTTTTTTCTTTCCCACGTTGGATAACGAAGTTAGGGAGAGTAATATGTAATATTCCTACTCTCATTATGATTTTCTATTTTATCTGTTGAAATATGTGCAGAAAATTGAAGTTAAATTTAGGCACATTCTTAATGATGGAGTTAAAATTTAATTACTTTTGTGTCTTTTTTATGCAATACCTAAAATTCCAAAAGAAAAGTTCAAAATTCATTTTAGAACATAGTTCGTTTCAGAAATGAAATAACTCCATGATTTCTGAAAGGAGTTTCACAAGATTCTATGCAACTGGGAGTCTTTTCTAAGTACTTAATAGGAAGAAAAAGAAACTTCGTGTTGGTGATTAAATCTAAAATTCTAAATAAAAAAAAAGGGCTTTCATCTCTTGAACAGGAATTTTCCGGCAGTATGGTTTTGAGTGGTCAGATTTACAGTAATTTCATCATGTGTCAGCATTTTTCGCTCTCATTATAATTTAATTAAATTTTTGTTAGAGAAAATGGATTATAAAATCTTCTTTGTAAAATTAACTTTGATGAAAAGACTTAAGTTTGATGAAATTTCCACAAACCTTTTAGGAACCATAACCTAATTTTAAAATAATGTGTTTGTTGGAGGACATTTGAAATTATATAAACATTTTTAAAATTATAAATATTTCCTTTTTAGATCTAGCGAAGAAATTCTATTAAATTTTACAAAGCCAACATTCTTTAAAAATGCATAAAAGTAAAGATTAAACCTTTTCTATGTCTAAAATTTGATTCTTTAATAATTGTTTAATACTATAGGTACCGATATTATTATTTGATTCAATGATTTCTTTAACGCACATTTATGGACAATTCTTTTCAAACGCATTTAAAACGCATAAAACGAAAATAAAAATTCAAATACTTATTAGAATCAACTATTATTAATGAGAGATCCAGGTGTAAAGTAATTCTATAAATTGCGCGTCCAACTTAAGGCTTTTGCGATTTTTCTTACAATATATTTCTAGTACTTCCCGGTCTTATTAAAAATATCTGTTTAAAAGATCATAATTAGGAAGGCAATAAAAAGTGGCGTAGGAATGACATTCGTCAATTTTTAATATCAATTATAAGACTCAGAAAGTAAGTTTCGATACATGGTAGGATTAAATATATCAAAATGATACCGAATGTCTTTAGAACTGAGTCGACAACATAGAATTATGTTCTTTATTAACCGCATATAAATTAGAAGACCCGTATCATTTAGCAGAAGGAACATTAATGTGATTCTTAGTGATTGCTAATTAAAATTTTTGTCTTGTTTTTTTTCATTTCCTTGTATAACTTTAAGCTACGGATAAGATTTTCCCATATTAAAAGTTTATTTGTTGACAGAACTTTGAAAAAAAGAAAAACCAAACAAGCATTTCTGTCAACTCAACTCTGTGGTGAGTGGGTGGGGCACTTATTTGTCTCCTGCACTACAACTGTGAACTGAAATGGAAAACTGAGTTTCTCTTCATGTCAGTCAAATGAAATCATTTGAAAAAAATTCTGAAACATAAAAAATAGGCTTCTGTAATTTAGATAATTTCAGAAGTCACTTCATTTCGTCGTATTCCAGGACTAGACTTTCGAGCAGAAACACATGTTGCGCAATTTCGGAATCTCTTGCAGTTTGACCTATTTTTTTATAAGACTATAAAAAAGAGTGGAAAGACTATCGGCTATCGATTTTTTTAGAATCAGGAAAGCCAATTATCAGTGTGAGCCTATCCTGATTATTGACTTCTCCAGATTTCCTAATCTGATTGTAAATCCTATATTTGCAATGAAATAAGTTTAATTAAAAATGCGGGAAAAACAGAGAGAACTGCATTTGTAAGTGATATTAAACTTGTCAGTCAATGTTGTCTGTAAATATTTCAAATGATGGCTATTGTTTTCCTGTATTTCTGATTTCTCCATTATAGTTTTAAGATGATAACATCTATGAAAAACGACTTTTTTTATTGATAACTGAAGATTTATACTTCAACTTCTAGTAACTAAATTAGTAATTTCGCATCAGACAGCAGACTAAGTTGTTCTGGCTATTTAACATTCGATCCAAATTAACGCTGCCGAATCTTCGAAGTTCTAAGCTAACAGTATGATAACGGTATGTGCAAATCGCTCGATATGTTATTTTATTCTTCAGAATTTCTAAATTTTCTGCAAATATGTTACATGACAGTGAATGCACATTCCATACAATATGTCATCTTAGAGATTTTCTTCCAACTTTGAGGAACTTCCAAAAAAAGTTTTAATTAGCATTTTAAAAATATTTTTTCTGTTTCAAATACATAAGCACATTAGTTTGTAATTTAATAAAAAATATGTTTTTTATCATCAATCGAAAAAAAGATACGGTATTCTAAGAGTATAAACAATGGTCATGAAAATTGAATATCTGTGTCTTCAGCCTTCTGTATTTTACATCTCTTTCAGAGGAAACATCTGGTTATTTTTGTATCAATAGTATTCAATAATGAAGTAAATTATTCATGTAATAGCTTTAATGTATTAAAAAAGTCTTTTTTAAAACAAAAAGTAATCACTTCGAGTTTATCTGTGCTTTTCGCTAAATATCCAATACTAACTCTTACGTCTGGCGCCTGAGACCGCTGAGTCATTCTGACACTATCCAATCCTAACTACAATTTCCCTTCTAACCCTATCGAAAGTCAAAATGGAATGAATTAAGTAATGCGACATTTTGAATTTTAATAATAAAAAGTTAATTATGCTTATTTTGAACATAACTAAAATAAGTAAATTGAATTGAAAGTTAACTAGGATAACAAATATACATTTTAACTAAGAAATTTAAAATCTAAAAATTCTAATGACACTTCAATATGAACAGTTTTTGATAATTAATGGCGACATTTTGAAAGTTGATAAAGACTCGGAGACTCTAAAATTGTTCATTAACACCGATTTTCCCTCCTTAAACATGCTTACCAATAATGTTCAGTTATAATGCTAATCAGAACTCTCCCTTTTTCTGTTTCTTTCTTAATTTTTCATTGATAATCACGTTTGATAATAAGAAACACTGAAAAATAATTTTTATCTGATTTCTTCATAATCTGAATTATCAATCTCTAGTCTAGATTAAAGACTTTAGCGGAATCTTTAATCTAGTAAAAATTTTCAGAAGTTATTTGTTTCACATCTATTGTTCAGTACTTTATCATATCAATTGGCTTTGAATTGGCAAAAGAAAATCTCGAAAGAAGCACTTTACTTTCCTCCAGGGTGAGACATAATACCACAGCATACCCCCGAACTCGGAGCCTAAACGGCTCCCTGGTCGGTTGGATGAGTATGTGTGAAACTTTATTGAAAAGCACAAAAAAAAATTACACCATGAGATATAAAAACACATAAAAGGGAACATAATTATACATGAACAAAGAAGAATATAATGAAAAGTACATAGAAGGTTACAATCCGAGTGTAATATAAAATATATGCAAGAGGAGTTATCATATGAGTGCAGTGAAAGGGCAGAATGTTTCCTTTAGTTACATTGTTTCATACAGTTGCAGCCCCATGATTCGGGGCTGTTAGTGTTGTTCGATGCGACGATAAAAAAGAATTGATAATGTATTACAACCGGTTATATTGATGATTATTGTAGCAACCATCCTAAAAATCGCGGAACTGGTTTTTTTGTTTGTCTTGTTATTTATACTTAGGGATCGCTGGAATTGTTACTCCAGGGTTGGCAGTGATGTGAAGGGTGAATTTTTCGATTGAATTACGGAAGAATTGATGGTGGCTGGTTGCTGTTCTTAAGCTAGTGTGCTCTGCTGCTCAACTGGATATTCATCGAATTTCTGGTTCGGGAGGTGAATCTTTGGAAGTATCTATTTATAGGCTGGAGTATGTGACGGTGTTGTATTTTGACTTTTAATTAGATCTTCGTTAGTCGCTAGGAATGCGATTAAATGATCTATATGTCGTCTTGAGAGTTTGCTAGATATGCTCTTAGAGTTCAACTAAAAACCTTTCAACATTTCGGAGTAAGAAATTCTTTAAGTTTGTTGCAGGAGAAGGAAATTTTGATTGATATCTTTTTCTAAATAAAACTTGAATTAAAGCGACGGCATTATCTAAACAGAAGTTCCCAACCTGTGGTACGTGGCTGACCAGTTGAGGGTACGCGAAAGTAATGCTTGTAATGACGGAAAACACAAAGCATAAGGAATAAAAAAGGAATAAAAAAGCTGTAGAATTTTGTTTCCCCAAATTCGTATGAAATGGGAAAGTTATACAAGTCCGGAAGTCTACTCGGCAGCTGTGAAAGAAGAGTACGAAGAATCTAGTGTTGAAGCAATAATATGTTTAATACTTTCACGAACACAGAACTTGTGGGAAGAACACACTGATCTTACGGGTATATTAACAACGAATACTGCAGTAAGCATGAAGAAGCTCCAGAGTTGAAATTATACATGCCTTCATTTGAAAATAATTTTATAATACTCAGCGCCATTGAATAGTTATTACGATGAGTAATTGTTAGGTGTCTTCATAAGGTAATACGAAATTATTTCAATCTGCTATCATTTGTTTTGACTTTGAACTAGTGGTGTAAAGAGGGAATAAAATGTAAAATCAAAAATGAATCCTACAAAGGATATTAAATTAATTCGAGTCGTTTGACTCTTACGTTAACCTAAACCTTTAACATTATTAATAAAAACTTCTTTGAGTTCAGGAATGGTTGGTGGGGGAGGATATGACAGTAGGGGCTACTCAAAAATAAAAATACTGATCAAGGGGTGCTGGAGGAAAAAATGACTGGGAACAGCTTGTCTAGAAGATAAGAGTTAAATCGGTAATAGCGTTAAAATAAATCTCAAAATCTCACGCAAAATGTGTAACCTACAAATTATTCTAGTTATCTAACTTAGTATAATTTAATACAGAAAGCAAAAGCTAATTTAGCTCTAAATTTTTTTTCAGAATAAAACATAAAATATAACTGTTCGAGTCGACAACTGTTTGTAACCAGAAAATATTCTACCCTACACAGTTTTCAGTTGTTGCTTTTCACAATTTCAGGAAATTAATTCGTCGGTTTTTTAAAAGTAATGTACTTATTTTTTTTATTTTCCCTTTTGTGAATCTGTATTGAAACGCAAAATTTTTCTCAGTTTAGATTGCGATGGACGAAATATACCAGTGGTTCAGTGATTTTTTTTAGTTTTTAAATTATTTATAAGAGGCACAAGAAGCCAATATCTTTTATAGACTGTAATACTATCGTGAAATTTAATTGATATTATCCGACTCATCTTCAGTAAACAAAAATGATTTTCGTACCAACGACTGATCCAGTCATATTTGGACAACTCATTTATTAGATGCAGTATATTTGAATGATTCGGAGCACTTGGCTTCCATTTAAAGTTAAATTCTAATACTGAATTCTATTTATGTGCGTCTAGATTGATCGAATTTATTATAGTTTGAATACACCATTATTTAAAATTGTTACGTCTAAAACAACTCTTTCCCACCGCAGAGTAGAATGTTGATGTCCGCCACCAAGTCTGCGTGGGGGTTGAAAATGTAAGATCATGTCACATTTTTTCCCGTTTCCTTGCATCTAGTGGAAAAGCTCGATTCTGAAGAAAGATTGAATAATATCAGTTATGGATATACGTTTTAAAACAATAACAGGTTTTGCAATTTTTAATAAGGAACAATATCTTCGAGCTACAAC
>BGPR01000768.1:0-38816 GCA_013235015.1 Araneus ventricosus
CACAAATTATGGCTTGATTATAAGCATAATTTTATGTGATATAATGTAAGCTTGACACAAAATGCAAAAGATTTCAATAAAATTTTATAATATCGTATGAGAATCGGTGTAAATCTTTTTTTTCATTTTATAACAATTTTTTCTCTGTTTTTCAAATCTGTTAAGTACTAAATTGAAAATTATAAATCAACTTTTTTAAGGGAGAAGGACACAGAATTATATGCTTTGGCCTAGGAAATAAGAATATGTAAATATAAATGTATAAAAGCCTCCGCCCTTAAGGTAATATTTATCTTAATTATCTTCTCATGTAATCAGCCACCCAAGTGATAATATATTTGAAGTTTTGTGATATTCATCATAGCAGTAATAATTTTTTGTTGAATATATGTTATATCTAATAAACATTTTATATTTGTAATTATCGATGCCTTTATTTACTCAACAAAATATTTTCCTGAAAAACCTGCAAAGTAAGAACTAACTACCGAATTGCAGCGAATTCGCTATAAGCAATTGGAACTAACTCCAGTTTATGTTAATTACATCACATGAGTTAACACCTTGCAGTTCACGGAAACCTAGCATAGAAGAAGACACCAAATACTTCAATAAGCAAAAATTTGGGAGAAAAAAACAGTCTTAAGAACTTTTCTGTAACAGGCTGCAACCTTTGCACATGCTACAACCAACAGGCTGTAACCGCTTTGCCTTCAAAACCTGTTTTTGATGTTGGTTCTAGGGATGACGAATATTTGACGAACTGTTATTTTCTACGTAATATCAAAAAATCACAAATACCAGTGATGAATACTACTGTCAAAAAGGTGTGATTTAATCATTTGTAATTAAAAGTAAAATGTTTTAATTTTTTTATTTGATTTTTTAATAAACTTTTCAAAGTTTTAGTTTATAGTTCTATATACTGACAATAGATGGCGCCATGAAAAGTTGCAGTTCTCTAGAACGTGAAACCACAAATGCCAACTATTTCTTCCCTCATATTACGTTTCTCTGTGATTCACATTTTTCTCCCCCAATCACTTTTTCCCCCAATAGCAGTTTCTACTGCTATTGGTCTTGTACGAGTGTCTTTCGGTGAATCATCCCGCTTGTTGTGATATGCGTTTTCGAATGATTGCATCACTTTTGTAATACATGTGACTGAAGACTTATCTATCGGATCGGAGATGACGCAGAAGATCGCCTACACAGCTGATCGGAGTAATGGGTAGATTTCAGTTGAATCTGTTGTTACTCGTGTTTTGATAATTTGAAATTATTTCTAGCAAGTTCGCCAGAGCAATTAGGATTATGATAAACGGTTGTACTTCTTTCCAACAATTGTTTTCATGTGTAGTTGGGTACTTAATTTCATTCTCTTAATATTTTTTAGATTGGACACAGGTGTAATCTGAATATAAATTCATTCTAATATGGAGATGCATGAGAATAATCCCTAATAATTTATGATATTTCTGAAAAAGATCAGATTGAAAATATATTATAAAAACTATATTATGCTGAATTGTGTATAGTTTCTCCATTATCTTATTATTAGCACTAAAAATTGTTGTTTTTGTGCATGTTTTTTTTAAATTAATAAATGCATTATTGAATCTCAAATACAGGTTAACTTACTCTTTCATGCAGGCTTATTTTTCCTGATTGCTTAAACTTTTACTAATAAACTTTATTTTAAACTTTACGTAAAAATTAGAAAGAAATCTTATTTTTTCAGTTTAAAAGTTATTAATAAATGTTATTCAAAAAGCTGCCTGGGGCAACTGCACTAAACAAATATAAGTTGTTAATATAAAGTTGTATCAAAATAATTGAAATAGAATCACACTTTTTCATGAATGCAATTTTTAATGGTAAATTTCTTAACTAAATTATCATTTTCATTAGTAAGGATCTAATCTAATCTAATCTCTAAGTAATCTTTATCCATTATAAATTTAGGGTAAATTATTTTGCAAAAATCCTGTAATAAATAATATACATATGAAAACATTTGTTAGAAAATAATCATTATATATAAATTATTTCTTCCCCCCAAGAATACAAAAACAGACGAGTCTTCATTTAAGTACTTAATCATTTTTAAGTACAGAAGTAAATAATTTCAAGAAATGTAACCATATACCATAATCCTAATTGCTCTGCCAAACTATTTAGTTAAATACTTTTAGAAGCAAACTACTTAGAAGTAATTTCAAATCGTAATCAAAATATGGCATGATGAACAGCAGATGATAGTATTTAATACTATAATATTTAATAAAATAATATAAACAGATATCCATTTATTGAACATTTTTTCAGTTAAAAGTTGCCCGAGTCAACTGCATTAAACAAATAAAAAGTTGTATAACATTAACTGAAATAGAATTACACTTTACATGAATGCCAATTTTTAAATGGTAAATTTCTTAAGGAAATTATCATTTTTATTAGTAAGGATATTAAGCTTTATCCATGATCAATTAAGGTCAATTATTTTGCATAAATCCTATAATAAATAATATGCCCAACTACATATGAAAACATTTGTTGAAAAATAATCATTACAGATAAATTATCTCCTCCCTCCAAGAATAGAAAAACAGATGAGTCTTCATTTAAGTACTTAATCATTTTTAAATACAGAAATAAATATTTTCAAGTAGTATAACCATATCATAATCCTAATTTCTCTGGCAAACTATTTAGTTAACTACTTGTAGAAGTAGTTTTAAATCATAATCAAAACATGACAGGATGAACAGCAGATGGTAGTAATTATAATATTTAGTAAAATAACATGAACAAATATTCAATTACTGAATATTTTCTTGAGTTAAAAGTTGGCCAAGGCAACTGCACTAAATGAATATAAGTTGTTAATATCAAGTTGTATAAAAATGACTGAAATAGAATTACACACTTTCATAAATGCAATTTTTAATTGTAAATTTTTTAAGGAGATTATCATTTTTATTACTAAGGATATTAAAGCTTTATCCATGATCAATTTAAGGTAAATTATTTTGCACAAATCCTATAATAAATAATATGCCCAACTACATATGGACACATTTGTTGGAAAATAATCATTACAGATAAATTATTTCTTCCCCTTGAAGAATAGAAAAACAGATGAGTCTTCAATTAAGTACCTAATCATTAATAAATTACAGAAGTAAATAATTTCAAAAAATATAACCATATATCATCTATATATTAATACATGAAGAAAAAACTTTGTACCCCCTTTTTAAGCACATTGCGAGCACGGAGGAGTGCGAGATTTGGCATAGTTAAAGTTCACATGGAGAAGGAGTGCAGAAAGATAAAATTTATGTATAATATGTGTTACAAATACATTAAATTCAATAAAATAAAACATTCACTGTTTACGTTCACATACTATAAGAAATTAGCGGAGTGAATGATTTGTAATTGATTTAATCCCCCTGCAGTGAAATCCACTCCAAGAGGGAGTTTATTTAGATTATTTATAAAAAAAACTCTTCAGAGTGAAATACAAAATGCGGATGATTTAAATCTGTCAATGTCAAACACATATTAGTCTGTGGTCAAACAGTTGCACAGAGTAGAGATTATCGCTAAAGAATTTATACATAATATGTATTACAAATACATTAAACTAAATGAAATAAAACATGCATTGTTTATTTTGTACATACATTGTATAAACATTGTATATTTTGTCAAATAGATATCAATATATAGATTGCTCAATATACATCTGTTGTGAAAAGAAAATTGTGTAGCAGCAATAGAATAAAATTCAAAATTCATACGTAATAGAAAAAATTCAAAAAAATTATATGCAATGATTATAGAGGTATACTTTTTGACAAAAGAACCTCAATAATGTTCAAACTTAAAAATTTAATGAATAGTGGTCAAATTTCGACCGCTGGTCGACCTCTAGTAATCATTATTGCTCTGGCAAATTATTTAGTTTATTTTCAGAAGTAAACTATTTAGAAGTAATTTCAAATCATAATCAAAACATGACACGATGAGCAACAGTTGTACAGATGGTAGTATTTAATAAAATAATATAAACATATATTCATCTATTGAACCTTTTACCTAATTTTTGCAGTTAAAAGTTTCAAAAGTTTTTTTCAGTTAAAGTAAAAAAAGGCAACTGAAGTGAACAAATATAAAGTTGTATAAAAATAACTGAAATAGAATTACACTTTACATGAATGTCAATTTTTTAATGGTAAATTTCTTAAGGAAATTATCATTTTCATTAGTAAGGATATTAAGCTTTATCCATGATCAATTTAAGGTCAATCATTTTGCATAAATCCTATAATAAATAATATGCCCAACTACATATGAAAACATTTGTTGGAAAATAATCATTACAGATAAATTATCTCCTCTCCCCAGGAATAGAAAAACAGATGAGTCTTCATTTAAGTGCTTAATCATTTTTAAATATACAGAAATAAATATTTTCAAGTAGTATAACCATATATTACAATCCTAATTGCTCTGGCAAACTATTTATTTAACTACTTTTAGAAGCAAACTGTTTAGAGGTAATTTCAAATCTTTATCAAAACATGACATGATGAACAACAGATGGTATTATTAAATATTATTATATTTAATAAAATAATATTAACAGATATTTATTTATTGAACATTTTCTCAGTGTAAAAGTTAATAATAAATATTATTCAAAAAGTTGTCTGAGGCAACTGCACTAAACAAACATAAAGTTGAATCAGAGTAACTGAAATAGAATTATACTTTTAAGTGAATGCCATTTTTAATTGTAGATTTACATTTTCATTAGTAAGGATATTTAGCTTTATTAATTCAGGGTCAATTTTTTTTAATAAATACTATATGGAAATCCACTGTGAAAACTTATGTCAATTTAGAAACTGAAATTTAAAAAAAAATGCAGGTTTGCTTTAGTTTTTAGACGCATGAAATACCTTACTATATATTTTAACAAAAGGGGTTGAAAATCTCTCGCTACAATGTCTTAAAAACATACTCCGTATAAATTATCAACATATATTAATTGGCAAAGCATAGAAATGTAAATTCTCATAATACAATCCGTAAAAGGAACACATGTTTACATTCTAAATCCAAGTCAAGATTGAGTAAACAGGCGAATAAATACTTTATATGTTACGTTAAACTATTCAGCTGATTAGCAGGTTTCATGGAAAAGATATTTGGAGAGATGATTCTCAAACAATGTTGATGCTTTGTAAATGAAGCATTTTATAGCATGTACTCACCTTTATTACATGCATATGCATAAATACATATAAAATTGCAACTGAAAACTCTAAAAAACACATTTAAATGGAAAACAGCATATTTTATTACTAAGAAAAACATAGAAATGAAATTTTTGGTTGAAAAATTGCTTTAATAGGGTTAGGTGGGGTAAAGTGGTCATAAAATCCACATTTTTTTAACTTAGGTGGATTATAAATATAAGAATTTGTTAAAATACTTAATATTTTTTTGTTGTTATTTTACATTACATTATTGAAGAACACATTGCATTAAAATTTGGGGAAAAAATAATTGATTTTAACAGTTTTATGACAATTTCTATTTGTCATGTTTTTATGACCACTTTACCCCATGGGGTGGGGTAAAGTGGTAATTAAAAATAATCATAAAAACCTAATATAAGTAAGCAAGTTTAAGTAAGTAAAATAAGTAAGTAAGTTTTTTAAAAAATATATAACAAAACTCAATATAGTTTCAACTTTAAAAGAAAATCAGTTTATTTGATCAAATTATACATTTTTAATAACCTATGATTAAAAGTTGGCTCATCAAGAATTTTAAGGATATCTGTCTCTTCAATTCGAACAATGTTATGATTTTCAGGAGAGGTGTAATAGTCTGAAGTTTTAGATATTTTATTGACAGAAAATCTCCTATTTTATCAGAAACCTGTCCAATAAGCCCTTTGATTGATCCCCCCCATCATATTTTGCCAAGATCTCACAGAAAAACTGTGATAATTGATTATCTGCAATTGTGAATTCACTTGACTGAATAAGACATCTTCTGCTTTTTATCAAGTTTTTCCTTGCATGTTTTTATCTGTTTTCTTGCATCTCTTTCTTTTTTGTAGTTTTTTATTACTAATTTCTTCAGTCAAACCTTCATTATTGTTTTTGAACTTGTTTTCTTTTTTCTCTTGAATTCTATATTGCCACTTCATGTATAGATGAAACAGGTGGTTATAGAATTGTAAGTACAGCTCATGTCAAATTTTTTAGAGTGCAATTATACATAAATTCTAGTGCAATTAATGCATGGCCTTTTTTGCAGTTCCATAAGTCATGCAACTTCAGTGCCCATCATAAATTAAAAGAACAGGTTTTTGCAAATCTAAAGAAAATTGGATACTTAAAGCCTTTACCTTTAGTCTATTTTTGCACTACCTTTAGTCTATTGCTCATATACATGAGCTTCTTTGTAAAGAATAAAAAGGTAGCATGAAATAATTTGCTTATGTACTAAAAAGTACATCCTTTTTTGCAATTGGCTGATTTCTTATATGCGTTATGTGATGGTTTTGGTACAAAAATTGGGGTTACCCAGTTTCATATCTTTAATTATAATCTGTAACATATCTTAAATTAATATTTAACTAACACCTGTCTAATAATTTAAGCTTAAGAAATTTTAAAACAGTGATGCATGTTAAGCCTATCCCTATGACCACTTTACCCCATCTTACTTAAATTACTATAAAATAATATCTGTAATTAATTCAGCTTATCTGTTAATGAGGAAGTATTCTTAAGATCTATCTGAAGCTTCCTGCAGAGTTAATTTAATGAAAACTTAGTTAAACAAAATGTAGGAGAGAAGTTCAATTGGGTATTCCAACTTCAAACTGCTACATGAACAAACAAAATGGGTGTTTTCTCCTACTAAAGTGTTGCAATTAGTATAATTTTGAATGTTAAACTTAGTTCTTAACTATTCAAAGCTAAAATAAAAAAGATTACATTTATACGAATATTCATTACAAAGTTATAGCATTTTATTTGATGTATGACCACTTTACCCCACCTGACCCTATGTAAAAAAATATCCATTAAAATAAAAATAATAATTCCAATAGCTTAATAAACTGTTGAAAACTTCAATGGTAATTAAATAGAAAAAAAGATGGCTAACTTAAATTTGAAAAAGAAAATTTAACTTTTTATTTTACATTCTTTTTCTTTTCCTAATATTTAGTGTTAATTTCATTCTGCTTCTATAAAATAGCAGGTTCATAAATTTGTATGATGAAATAAAATACTTGAATTTGCATCATATATATTGAATGAAACATAGATATTTTATATAAAAATATAAAAGCATATAATGAATAGAAAACAGAGTTGTGAAGTTTCTACATAAAGCCAATATTTTAATACACGGAACTTCAATTTCTTTAATATACTTTTTAAAAAATCAACTTCTTATATTTAACTTTTCTTAGGTAAGCAAATTCAATATAATTTGATAAAGCAGGCATACATATAGAAAAGATCAATAATTATGAAACATTTAAAGGAATTAATCAGAAAAAAATACTATTAGCTGATTGAAATACAGTAATATCAGAAAATTATACTGAGATGCATCCAGCCATTTCAAGAAAATCTACTAAAATGTAAGGCAATTAGAAAAATGCCATTACAAATGAACAGATCATCTTGTTAGCTGGGTTTAAACAGGGTTTTCTTCTTTCTCCATACCTTATCTCCGAGTTTCTAAACCAAAGCAAGCTGAACAATATAAAATAAATACACACCATCTATTTTTATAGTAGAAATAAGTTATTCAAGAATGCAAACATTTTCATTTAAAAAAGTATTTAAAAAACAAAACACTTATATACAGGGAATACTTATGCTGTCTGCTGGTAACTAAACTTTTCATTCTTAGTATAGTATTATTATCAACTCAATTTCAAATAATGAGAGTAATTCTGATCTTCCTGGTGTATGTTACTCAGTGCAAATACATTCCAAAACAATTTTTTTTCTCTTCCAAGCAAGTGCAGTTTATAAAACAAGTATATAAACAAAACAAAAAAAATTATGCAACTGAATTAAACTCTCTTCATTCTGTTTAGTTTTTTGGGGAAAACCATACAATTTTTACTTGCAGTTATATAAAAACATAAATGCAGTTATATTTGAAATACTTCAGTTGTGAAGCAATTCTTTACTTACAATACAATATTACACAAACAATTTATAAATCTGCCAAAACCGTCTCGCATCATATAAGGTAATAAAATAAATAATGTACAATAATCTATGCTTTCTACTAAAGTTTCTTTCATTAAAATAGCATATGTAAAACATACAGTTATCAACTACCACTATTACATCTTGGAAAATGCCTAATTTTATAACAACGACATGGAAATCGACAATTGCAATGGCAAGTCTTTATGAACCTATTATAAGCATGGAAATTCAACTGAACAGCACTTTAAAAGTATATACTTTCTGCAAAATAAACACAAGTTTACATTAAAAACTCAAGCCAAGATTGTCTGAATAGCTAAATACTTACTGATTGCATTATGTTTCGTTGATCAGATTATTAGTTTACAAAAAAATTTAATGTATATATACACTTGAATAAGAAAAGAATGTTTTTTTTTTTTATCTAAGTTATTTGTTCATTCCATCGTTTTAAATCTAAATAATGAGTAAATCGGCAACAAGAAAAAAAAAAAGAGAAAAATCGCCAATCAAAAATATGTTTGATCTTGCAAGCTACATAATTAATTCCAAAGTAAACAGAGAGCACATAGCACGTTATGCTATCAGTAATTTATTTAAAAAGTATATATACCATGTGTTACAAACAAAAATATATTCATTGCAGAAGAATCAACTAAAAAATAAACTATTTCCATGCAACTCAAAATTCAAGTAATTTCAGTTACGTTACGACAACACATAAGATAGCATCGGAAGCAGTTATCGGTTTTGATCCTGGTACAATCGAATCGCTCAGCTGTGGCTCTTCACTATAACGTGTCTGAAACTGTGAAGTAGCAATAGAAAAGTCTGAAACTGTGAAGTAGCAATAGAAAGGTCTGAAATTGTGAAGTAGCAATAGAAAGGTCTGAAAGTGTGAAATAGCAATATGGATGTTGGTAAAAGACGGGAACTGTGACGTCAAAGGGCGTCTTGATTGATTACAACTTAGACGTTCTGAACACCCCTTCAAAAGAATTTTTGCTGGCGCCATCTGTTGACAGTATAAAGAACTAAACATTAAAACAACATAGAACGTACATTAAAAATGAATAATACTTTTTTATTTAATTTTTTTAGAACACTTTACTTATATTTAATAAGACTTTTTGAAAATTAAAGGTGTGATTGAAATAACAGTTATTTGGAATAGATATTTAAAAATAGCAATAGCAAAAATATTTGTTACTCAAAAAATCGTGGATTATACATCCCTAGTTGGTTCCTAACTGCTAACTTCGAATTGTGCCGTTCAGTGGCGCTGTAAAAAGTCTCTTATATAAAATATTCTCAATGCTACACAACTAGACACTGCTTTTATTACTAAAACTGTTGCCGCCGTTCTGAAGGTAAGAGGGAGGCTTATGACTTGAGTGGGCACATTTAAATTATACAATATTTAATAAACCATATTGATAGTTGAAGAGATAACTATCAGAACAATTGATCACGGTCAGGAACAACTCCCAGTTGAGCGGCGCTCTAATCATTTTGATGAAACTCAGATAGGAGTATTTGTCTTTTCATTTTTTGTGAAGGAAATCCTGCGCATATGGATAGGCGGTTGAACACATACATCTGCTGAGATACGCTCTCCAGGTTGCTTGGCCTTCTGTCTACTTCCAAATTTCGAACGATGAGCTTTACCATATATACATGCTTCAGAGAGCTGATTTATCCAATTCAACTTTGAGATCCATTTGTTGTCAGTGGCGTAACTAGGGTGGGACAAGCGCCCTGTGCACAATTGCAAGGGGTCGCAAAATTAAGGAATTAATTGGTTGTATTTAATATAAAAGTAGGATTTTTTGAAGCTCTTATTCCCAAGATTCTTAAAAATTGAAATAGTTTCAACAAAGTGTGGGGAAATACTAAAGATGGAGTCATTTTTACAACCCGGAAACCTCAAACTGCGGCAAAATAACAAGTAATATTATACTTCAGAGATTTTCTGATCGAAACCCTCATCGCGAAATTAAAAACTCGTTTAGAGCTGCCACCCTACGGGACAAAAATGAGTTTTTCGATGGGGTGAGAAATAAGGGAAGACGGTTAGGGATAATTATCTCTGCAGGGTTCATGTTTCTTTCTTCTGACCCAATGGTTTCTCACAGTATGCATGCTTCATAGTGAATGATTGTCAGCTTCTTCGGAAATAGGTCATAAAGGGTTAGCAGAAGTGTCATTCCTATTTTCAATCAGCAAAGAATGAAGAACGGAAAATATACTTACATTTTTTGCGAAGAAAATTTTAAAATACGCAAGTTTGCTATCTTTGCATTGTTTGTAGTACTGAATATTTGCATAAATTAAATGATTAAAATGCCATAGTGATTATTTAAATTTTTTTTCGCAAAACCTAGATGCAATTGTTCTGCCAAACGAGAAAAAAAAAAAACAGAGAGAGAAAAGACCGCATAAAGTTTTGCAATTGCTGGTAAAAATTAAACAGATCTTACAGACCTTGCAAACAGATCTTATATTGACATTAAAAAAAATAATTAATTAATTTTCGTTAAAAATAGCAAGGATTTTCTAAAGGAATTTACATTTAAAATGCTAAAGAATTAAATAAGCATGTAAGAAGATTTAAATTTAAATTATGAAATATATCTCAAATGTTCTGCTACATTTACAGCAGATTTTTCCTCAAAAAATGATTTTCAAATAAATTAATTACGCCTTTTTCATATATTTTTCTATTGTATATTGTTGAAAGATAGTTTTGAAGATTAGTACCCTGAACATGATAATAATTAATTCTAAGAAATGATATCGTCATGTCCAAGCCTGAAGTTCTTTTGGATAGGATGTCGATAATGTATATATTTTCATTTATTTCAGAGAATTTTATTCTAAATTTAAATTTTAGACTGATTACTTCTTTTAATGTTTTAGTTATAATTAAGATGTCTAGTTCAAGCTTTAAACTCGATAAAATCTGGAATAATGTCTTTGCCCATGAAACTTTCGGCATTTAGAAATTTGATCTCACCAGTTTCGTTCCACCAAGCACACTTAGAACTTTTCTGTCAGATGGGCCCCCCCCCCCCGTTTGTTTTTCAAAATACATTAAATCTGAAAAAAATTAAATTATTATATTATTATCAAGTTAAACATTTTTTATGTTCTAATCTGATTTAATTATAAAATACGAAATTCCTCATGGGAATTTTTTTAACTTCAGAAAAAAAAATATAGAATTATAAAATTACACGTTTATAATTATATTTCTTGTTTACTAAAATAATAAGAAAGTACAATTTTTTACGTTATAAATAAATTAATAACGTAATCATTCTAATTCATGTTTGAATCTAGCGTACCCCCTAATTACATGTAATGCATTTTAACTTTGTCATAAGATGCTAGATAAAACATTAAATTCATTAGTTGTAAATTTTGATTAATATATTAATTTAATTTTTAAATTAATCATATAATGTGAAATTATATGATGAATTATATTGTGAATATTATTAAATATATTAGTCACTAAGGTTTTTTTTTTATGATTTTATCTGTATTAGCAAAACATTTACTTCAATGTTTAGAGTTTTTATATACGGACTATGGTAAAATAAGTAATGTAAATATTTTTTTCATTATTATTCGTATGTGTGTGGGTTTTTTTCAATGGATTAAAAGATTTGTGCACATTTCATATTATTTTTCAAATACGAGATAAATGGAATGCGCCTTTTATTTATAAATTTCTAATACATCCAAAGTTTCTTACAAACTTTGAATTTCTTATTTAAGCTATATTTAAGGGATTAAGGTTAAAAGGCACCAAATTTTCTGTGAAAATTCAACGAAATTTTTTAAAAATAATATGTAATGTGTAAATCCTATAAACTCAAAAATGTTTTATATGTTATTTTTTAAGTTTATTTCCACTTTTAATCTTTGCTCTTCTAATTCATAGAGTGGATAAATTTTCCCTTAAAATTATGCTTCGCAAAATCGAATTTCTTATCAAAGGTACCCCTCAACAACTTGCAAATGTTAGATCACCCTCCCCCACATTTTCTGATAATTATATCAGCGAAAATGAAATGCCTCCTGCTAAAAATAATGAAATATTCAAATAAAGAAGAAAGCATGCTATCCGTTCTCCAGACAAACAACATCACTCCAAGAAATCAAGAAATAACCTTGAATTTGAAATAAACACAAGTAACAGATTTTTGGCCCTCTCTCAAGACCATTACGAAAACCAATTTAATCATGATGATGAAATGAAGGATATCGATAACCATAACCAACAAGGACTCTTCAGCCATACGGCTAAAACACCAAGTCAAATAAACTTAAGAAGTTTTCAAAATAGCCAACCTGGTTCCGCTACTGTTAACAACTCTAACAATGCCAACAAAAGTAGATCCGTACCTCCTATCTATATAGATAATCCTAAGAACGTCCTCCAACTTCTTGAATTACTTAGTGAAATCACCAAGGAAAAAATAACAGGACGCATGATGAATAATGATAAACTAATGATCTTCCCTCCTACGCCCGAAGCTCATAAAACTATACAAAATAAAATCACTCAAGATGGTATGAAATCTCATACTTATGAACTTAATGATGAAAAACAAATTAAAGTTGTCATCAGAGGCCTCTCTAAAGACTTTGATACTACTGAAATTATATCTCACCTACAGAATCAAGGATTTGCTCCTACCTTATGCCATCCTATTCGTAACAGGCAATCTAATGCAAACTTCAACCTCTTCCTTGTAACCCTACCTAAAATTTCAAAGTCCAAGGAAATTTACCAACTTGAATTAATTGGCCGCATGAGAATTACTATTGAATCCTTGAGGAAGAAACAATCTACTGGGCAATGTTACAACTGCCAGGAATTCTTTCACCATAGTCGGCTCTGTACTAGAAACCCTAGGTGCATGAAGTGTGCAGGAGCCCACAGATACTGGGAATGCCCAAAACCTAAGGATACGCCTCCCAAATGCCTCCACTGCAATGGCCCACATACGGCAAATTTCACAGGGTGTACAAAGAACCCTATTAACAGAATAACTTTTCCAGAAACTCCTGAAAATGCCTGGGCTGACCCAGCAATCATCGCCAAAATCAAAATGCCCCAACTCCTGCAGAAGAACCAAATCCAAGTCCTGTCAGCCAATTCATCCCAAGATCCATTCAACTTGCTTCAAATGCGAACCCCCCGACCCAAGAAGTTTTCTTCAAGCAGATGTCTCAAATGATGTCCAACATGATGAAATCGTTCTTCAGCCAAATGGCTAACTACTACCAGATGAAAACCCCTACTGTTAACATTCAATAATCAGAGGAACAATAGCCTTAACCTAATCAGCTGGAATGCTGATGGCATCAAAAACAAAATTAATCAACTCAAATACTTTCTTCTTGACTGGAAACCAGATATTTTGCCCTTACAAGAAACACATCTCAACCCAGGAGACAGACTCAAGTTCCCCAGCTATTTGTCCTACCGAAGAGACAGACTCACCCATCGAGGAGGTGGAACAGCAATTCTTATCCGAAATTCAATAGATCATCATCCTATCCCTATCGCATCTACCACATTTGAAAATACCACTATCGAGATTCACTTACCAGACAGCACCCCCATTACCATTTCAAGCATCTATAGGCCGCCGCATGGCTCCATCTCGATTCTGGAACTTAACAACATTTTCAACTCGAACAGTAAATGCATCACTGTTGGTGACTTCAACGCCAAACATAGGGCTTGGAGCTCGGGCACTTGGAACTCTAATGGCACTATTATCCATGACTACATCTGCAATAGTAACCTCATCCTCTTAGCACCCTGTGAACCAACGCACTTTCCTAATCACTCTAATAACCCAAGCACCCTGGGTTTTGGAATTCTCAAAAGCCTCTCTTCTGATGATGCGAATTCTATCAACAAACTTAGTAGTGACCACAATCCAGTCTCCTTTGAAATTGATATTAATGTCAACCTCACAGCCATAAGAGCAAGCTTATTAAAACTACTAACTGGATTAAATTCAAGCAAATTATGAGCACCTCTCTCCCTGGGAACTCCAACATCCAAAGCATTAAAGATATTGACGAAGCCATTGCGAAACTCAACAGTTCCATTCTCACAGCAATAAACCTGGCGTCCAGATCTAAACTCATTAATGGTAACTACAGAAAACTTCCGCCTAATATCGTTAAGAACATCACCCTCCGCAATCAAATTAGAAAGAGATGGCAACAAACCTACGATCCAAGATATAGAAGAACTGCAAACCGCCTCACAAATCAAATCAGAGAGGAAACCGGAGATTATGATCAAGAAAGCTGGAAGGAGTGGCTTATGAGTTTAAACCAAGAAGATAATTCAATCTACATTGCAGCCAGGAAGTTCTCCAGGAAGTACATACAAATCCCACCCATATTGGACACTGATGGTATAAAATACACTCCCCCTAGGAAAGGCAAACACGCCTTCAAATACTCCTTGGAGAACTTATTCCAAACTAACCCTGAACCGTACGATGATCATAACATAGCTGAAGTCAATAGAGCAATCCGAAGATACATCGACAATCCTAAACCTAATTCTAACATCAAGTCCACCTCGCCGCAAGAAATCTTATCCTTTCTTAAGAATATCAATCCCAGGAAGACTACTGGGCCAGACGGCATTCCTAACAAAGCATTACAACAAATTCTCACCAATGTATTTACCTTCATCACTAAAATCTTTAACAAATGTCTCCTTTGCAACTACTTCCCCACCATTTGGAAAACAGCGCATGTCCTGATGTTCCCTAAACCTGGGCAAAATCATAAACTTCCAGGGAACTAATGTCCCATCAGCTTCTTCAGCAACACTGGCAAAATTTTCAAAAAATTATCTATTAAAAATTGTAGATTAAAAGAAGAATGTCATGATCTTGGCATCATACCAAACGAACAGTACGATTTTATAGCAGGCCATGGCTACATTCATCAATTGCTTAGGGTAACTAACACCGTCACCCAAGGTTTTAACCACAAATTCTACACTGAAGGAGTATTTCTTGCCGCAAAGCATTTGACCGAATGTGGCATAATGGTTTGATCTACAAGCTTATCCAGTTCAAAATTCCTAACTACCTCATAGTCATCCTTATAAACTACCTTAGAAACAGGACCTTCCGGGTCAAGCTCAATCACACGCTCTCCGATATTGAAAGTATAAAAGCCGGAACTCCACAGGGAAGCATCCTTAGTCCACTACTCTATACAATCTACACCTCTGATTTCCCCAAGACCAAACAAATCATGTGAATTGCTTCTTTGTGGATGATACTGTCATCTTAGCCCAAGGCAGTACCATAAATTATGTCATCCACACACTTCAGAAAGGCCTAAACAACATCGAAAAATGGTGCACGCTTTGGCGTGTTGGCATCAACACAGACAAAACCCATGCAGTCATGTTCCGTAAAGGTACATCCAGGAAAGAACTAAAAACTCTCTCGTTCTTTGATGAAGATCTCACTTGGGACAAAGAGATCAAGTACCTTGGGCTAATCCTAGACAACAAGCTCACCTTCAGAAGCCATCTTAAATACAACACATAGAAGTTCTGGGCCAAAGTACACTTGCTCATCCCATTTATTGGTAGAAGATCTCCTCTTACACTAGAAAACAAGTTGATACTTTACAAACAAGTTCTGAGACCTATCCTCACGTATGCAGCGCAAATTTGGGGCCTCGCAGCATTTTCCAACCGTAAAAAATCACAAATTCTCCAAAACAAAATCCTTAGAATCATAGTTAATGCTCCCTGGTACGTTAGAAACAATGTCATCCACAACGATCTTAAGTTTCAAACTCTAGCTGAATTTATTAAAGATATCTCCAGGAACTTCTTTCAAAAATTTGTAAACCACACCAACCCTACTGTCCTGAATCAACTCAATTATACCCATAATAATGGAAAATATGCCTTTCCTTATGCCACTACAAAATGGTCCACCCCTCTTAAGCCTCCATAGTTCGCTCTTGCTACCTTGCCCCGCTTGCATCATACTTTACTTCTCCCATCGTTGCTTTTGCATTCAATTTTCCAGCCCATCTCCCTCATTTGCCTGACAGGTTTTAACACGTTTCCCATCTGAAATACCATTGGTGAAGTGTATGTTCCTCTAAATCTATTAGCACTGATTCTGAGTAGAAGTGTCTTAGGCACTAAAACTCATAGCCATCCAATTCAAGTCAAGAGGATCACATTTCAAAAGAAAAAAATGGGGGCGCAGTTTCGGTATTTGCCCTGGGCGCCATTTTATGTAGGTACGCCACTGCTAGAGGGTGAAATTTCGGTATAGTTATTACACCGAAATTGCAAATGTGTTTCATATTTTGGATGAAAACCGTCTGCGTTCTGCCTTTCTGCCCGTCCATGTGAACACAGTGATTAAAAACGGCGGGAGAAAAAACAGTTTTAAACTATTTCTGTCTCTGAACATAGTAACTCAAAACAGAATGAGTTTAGATGGATGCAGTATGGTTGTATGGTCTTTACATCAAAAATGTTGATTTCTATTATTTTTTGAATGAAATCCGATTTACTCCCAGCGGATAAATGAAAATAGATTTTTAAGAAAATGACTTATCTATAATAATTCCAATTTTGCAGAAGCTCTCAGCCAATAACTTTGAAACTTAACAAACTTTTCTTTTAGCTTTAATATCCGGTTTGGATTTTCTAAGATTGTTCGCCAATGTGTTCTGAAAATATTCTGTTGATTGATTAGAATTAGGGCACTCCATCCAAGGGGCTAACTATTGAGTGTAAGAGTTGGCAAAATACCAGGGGTCCCTACCCAAAGTTTTACAATTTCCTCTACATTCGAAGTCATCTAACAGGGGTATAAAGAAAGAAAAATTTGGCATCTTAAAAAGTGAATTACTTTGAAGATTACTGATAGTAGTGAATTTACTTTTTTATGGGCCTCATCCTAAACATTTACCGGTGGGCGCATACTCTCTAGTTAAGCCACTGACCTCCGGGTGCGGCTTTTTTTTTTCTCTCATGCCTCCCGATAATGAGAGGTTGATAAACGATCGCAGCGCCCCGCTTTAAAAAGTCTGCCTTCACGAAATGAGAGCTTGATCCTCATTCTAGATCCTCGTATTTTTAGAACCAGTGTCTACGGGGAATATAATGTTAAAATTGTTGTTATATCTGTCTTTGTCACTGAAATCTCTGTATTTTCTTATCAGTGGTATTATTCCTGTAGATTCGGGGTGAATTCTGGATAGTAAAACCTCAAAAAACGAGATGCCGAGATTCACTCTCAGATTTTATTCACGAGCACAGCGCCCTTCAACGGAGTAAGTGGAAGCTTAATGTCAATTCGTTCCTTTATCTTGAAACCTTGTTCTATCTGTGAAGGTAATACAAATCTTTTGAATATAAGCAAAGGTGTTTTTTTTTGTAGGACAATGAAAGTGCTTCATTGATACTAAACAAATATTGAAGTTTTAACTGAGGTACTCCCTCTTCTTTTTGTAGTGGCAATGCCCATGGGATTGGAATGGTAATTTCATATTGTTTTCAAGCTTATGTATTAAACAATATAAGATGATACAGTAGAGATTCCAGGGTGGTGGCTATCGAGCTGCACCTTCCCCCCCCCCCCGAGCTAAACCAGAGTTCTTGATTTTATTTAAAACCACTACAACTGTTTGTTCTTAATTTCCCTTTTTCTAAAAAATAATAAAAACGTGACAGCATTGCTTTCTGGCTTGACAGGCTCGAAAATTTTCCTAAATTTCTAGCCATTACACTTGTACTTATAGCGTTGACGCGGTTGAAAACATTTTTTGTCCATATTTCATTGTATTTTTTTATTAACTTATCGAAAGTATTGTACTGTGATCAAACAAAAAGTTCGCAATACATTTCAATTAGTAAAACAAATTAACGCTTTTACCTGTCAGAAAGTAAGCAGCAGGCAACAGTTGAATAGCCATCTTTTATTTGCAACAAGCAGCACATCACAACACTCACAAGACAGAACACAGAACACAACATCACTTGCTGAGCGATAGATAGAAAGTACTTAATGTAAATACAAAATCCGTAAGTGGCGCGCAGCGCCACCTGGGGAATAGCCTTGGTCTTCAAGGGTTTCAACATACTGTTCTTTGTGATACTTATTGTCAGGTGAGTAAAGTCTGTAAAGTTAAAATGTTTTGGTTTACATAAGCCATGGGGTTTGACATTCGTCACGCCGATACAAAATTTTTATGCCCTCCGCCCCCCCCCCCCCGGACCGGAATTCTGAATTCGCCACTGAGATGATACATTCCTATAAAACTTTCTAGCGAACAAAAATCAGTAATTCAGCAGTTTTTAAGATGAGGAATCAGAAAGAAACATTTTTCACGCTGAAAGTAAACTTTGAAATGATATTCAAAAGATTCATAGTTGTCAAAAAGTGCAAAACAAACGGAGGAAAATAATAATGGAATTGATAAAAAAATTCAAGCACAAAATAATGATTCTAAGCCGATTTGAAAATTTCTATTTGTACCGTAAGATTAATACTAATGTTCTAATTTTTCGTGAGTATTCAAAACAATGAAATAATTTACACCCAAAAGAAGCTTTTAATTCTGTGATGGAATTAACACATAAAAATACACCCAACGGCCGCAAGTACTTCATTTAAACTTTCAAAGAGAAGGAATTTATATTACGTAATACTCCTTTAAATAAGATAAAGGGATACTGAACACTAACGTTTAATTAAAGCTTATTTCGTGGCACTAGTTTAGCGCTTTCACTTCGCTCCTAGAAAGTGTTATGCAGCACTTATAACGAACCATTCCACTCTATCGCAAAAGTAGCTATCTGAGGAATTTTCCCACATTCTATAGCTTCCCCCATCCCGTAGAGAAACGCATCTGTAAAATTGGAACAAAAAGACGCATATGTGACTGATAGTACGTCTTTAATTGAGTACCAGCGCAAACATGCATTTCTACTCAGACTGAGTGCTTTTGAATAGTGTGAGGGAAAAACATGAATATTGAAAGATAAGTTAGCCGTCTGAAGTATGGCAATGAAAGCTGCTGTATTTTATGAGTAGTAGATAAAGGTGAGAGTAAAATATGAAAAACAATGAAATGTGATCGATTTATTAGAGGGTGTGTTCCGGGGAAATGTTTCTAATTATGGAGGTTTAAGGGGGAGTGACCATTTGATTGTAGAATAAGGGTAGGGATATTTTCCTTTCGTATGAGCATATTCGACTTGACCGTTGATAAGAGGGTTTTTGCGATCTTGAAGTTGAGTGAAGAATTTTCTAGAAATATTCTTTACGTGATCTTCTATCATCTCAATTTTGATATCTCTGTGGATGAAATCATTCCTCACGAACCAGGGAGAGTTTGTCATCATTCGGAGAATTTTATTTTGCAGTATCTGGATTTTTCTTCTGTGAGTTTTTGCTATGATACACCAGATAGGGGCAGAGTAGGTTAGTATTGGCCTAAGTATTTGTTTGAATGATAGCAATTTAATGTTTAGTGAGAGAGGAAAGTGCCTTCCAATCAGAGGGATTATCATATGGACTTTATTCCAAAATTTATCAGATTTATATTTAGCATGTTGCCTGAAAGGAAGTTTGGAATCAAGTATAAGTCCAAGATATTTGACTTGATTTTCCCAAGTTAAATCTTCTTCCATGAATGAAAGGGTCTTGAGTACTTTGCTGGAGTGTCCTTTTCGAAAAAGAATTGGCTTTGTTTTGACAGTATTGATGGCCACTCTCCACTTGGTGCACCAGTATTCAATGCTATCTAGTTCTGATTGGAGCGTTTTAATAATGAATCTGAAATTGCTACCCTGTGTGAGGATGGCTGAGTCATCGGCAAAGAGGCAGTTAAAGACTTTGTCGTTGCGAGGGAAGTCAGAGTTGAAAATATTGTAGAGGGTGGGGATGAGGGAACTGCCCTGAGGTGTTCCTGCTTGGATGTTGCCAACTGAGGAAAGGATTTGATTGATTTTGACTTGAAATGTTCTGTTTGAAAGGAACCGTTGAATAATTTTGATGAGGTAGCCTGGGAATTGGTATTTGATCAGTCTGACAATGAGACCCTTATGCCACATTCGGTCAAAAGCCTTTCTGACATCTAAGAAAACTCTTCCTGTGTAGTGTTTTACGTTGAAGCCCTCGACAATTTTGTTTGTGAGTCGAAGTAGTTGGTGGATGCAGTTGTGCTTATCCCTAAAGCCAAACTGTTCGTCAGGAATAATGTTGTTGGTATAGAAATGATCGTTTAGCCTTTTGAGAAGAATTTTTCATAGAGTTTGCCTAAGTTACTAAGCAGACTGATTGGTCTATAGGAGCCAGGGAGTTTGCGGTTTTGGTTTGGCTTAGGGAACATAAGCACATGAGCAATTTTCCAAGCATTTGGGAAGTGTTGTAAGATAAGGCATTTATTGAAAAATTTTGTAAGGAGAGTAACAGCATTGAGGGTGAGCATTTTAATGGCTTTGTTGGGGACACCATCGGGGCCTGTTGCCTTTCGAGGGTTGATCTTTTTAATCAGGTTAATTACTTCTTGAGAGGAGATGAGGTCTAGAGTGGAAGATGTTGCAAGATTATTGAAGATTATACTGTTGATAGAATTATTAACTTCGTTGATATGGAGGTTGCAGTACGGTTCGGGATTTTCTGGAAAAGAGTTTTCTAGGCTATGTTTGAAGGCGTTGGCTTTTCCAAGAGGGGTATACTTGATCCCTTCAGTGTCAAGAATAGGGGGAGTCGGGATAAACTTTCTTGATAACTTTCGGTTCATTTCGTAGAGGGCGTTGTATTCGGGGTTGATGTCCAAAATTGTTTCTTTCCATCTATTATTATCAAAGGTTTCAATGTCCTTTTGAATTTTTTTGAAGTTTGTAGCCTTTACTTTTGTATGGTGGGAAGAAAGTTATTTGGTAGAGTTTTCTGAGTCTATTTTTGATTCTAATTTTTGAGAGTATTTCTTTGGGGAGTTGTCTGAATGGTCCGCTGATAACTTTGGTTCTGGTGGAGAAGTTTATTGCAGATGTGATGCAGCAAGTGAATTTTTGGATTGCTTCATCGATTTCGGCTTGAGTCCATTTTCGAGTTGCCAGGAATGCTATTATGGATTAGTTCGCAGAAGGTCTTCCAGTTGGTAATGTTAAGGTTTTTGGAGCCGCAGGACAGGTTTGAGTTAATATTGATATCAAAGACCACCGGGTTGTGGTCGCTGGAAAGGTCATTTATGGATGTTGCATTGCCAGTTGAGAAGTTCTTCATAATACCGAAGTCCAGGGTACTGCTAGAGGGATGGTGATATTGAAAATGGGTAGGTTCCAGAGGCGCAAGAAGAACAAGGTTGTTGTTAGCAATGTGATTATGAATGATTGAACCCTTGATCGACCTTGACTCCATGTTGGATGCTTGACATTCAAATCCCCAACTGCTAATCTTTTGAGAGAGAGGTTGAAGGGGGGGGGGGGGGATAGATGCTGGAGATGGAGAAGCTATTGTTGTTTGGTAGGTCAATGGAAACTGAAGTGTTCTCAAAGGTGCTTGTGAAGACAGGAGTAGGATGATGATTAATTGAGTTTTTGATTAAGACGCATAATTGTGGTGGTTTCAGCTCCTTCTGGCCGCAGGCCCACCATCTGAAAATCTAATACATTAGGGCTTAAGTGGAAATGAAAACTAGACCTGATAATCAAAATGCATAAACCAGTGTGAGGAACATTAAATTTAGGAATAAATTAAATCAATAAAAAGTTACAAACTACAAAAATATTAATAATAATAATAATAATTTTAAAAGAATATAATAGGAGATTAGAAAGTTGTGAAAAATTATCCAAGACAGAAAAAGGTTAAGGAAAGGAATGCACAACAGTGCGGAGGGAAACTCAGAGTGAGATAGTCATTCTTGGTCTCTTACGATTCTGTTTATCATTATGGTCATAAACAGGAATTTTGGTTATTTCGGGGTTATTGATATCCGGCAGTTTTCCATAGAAAATTTTAGCAAGTGTTTGAATGAACTGCTGAAGGGAGGGGACATTCAATGCATTTCGTATATCAATATTTCGATGGTACCACCTGGCGTTTGCAATCATTCTTAGGGTTTTGTTTTCAAGCACCTGAATGCTTCGTAAGTTACTTCTGGCAGTGCAGGCCCAAATGGGACTCGGGTAAGTGAGAATTGGTCTGAAATACGCTGAATAGATCAGTACCTTGTTGTTGAGATTTAGACTAGAGTTCCTACAGATTAAAGAGTATTGGGCGCGGAATGCTTTGTTATATTTTTCCTTGATCAGGCTAGTATGGGCTCGGAAGTTCAGTTGCTTATCCAGAACAAACCCCAAATATTTCACTTCTTTTTTCCATTCGATTGGGGTGCCGTAGACCTTCACTTTTGGCCAGTCGTCATTCTTTTTGTTAAAGAGAATTGCCTCTGTCTTGTCAACATTTAGTTTAATTTTCCATCTCACAAGCCAGGCTTCTAAATTTTTAAGGTAGTTTTGAAGGGGTACAATAGCTTTATCAGGGGTTTTACCTACGAGAGTATGGCCGTATCATCGGCGTAAAGGCTGATCGTAATATTTCTGACCTGTGGGATGTCATTCATGTACAAAACAAAAATTATAGGAGCCAAAATCCCCCCTTGGGGTACGCCAGCCTGAAGTTTTCTTGGTGTAGAGTCTGAGTTTTTAACAAGAACAGTGAAGTGCCTATTCGTAAGATATGATTGTATTATCTCAATAATGTATTGAGGAAATTTGTAAGCAATTAATTTGTGAATCAGACCCTCGATCCACACTTCATCGAAAGCTTTTGCAATATCTAAGAATATGGCAGCAGTAGCCAGATTGGAATTCTTCCCTTCATTAATTTGCTCTACAACTCTAAGGAGCTGATGGGTCGTGGAAAGTTGTGGGGTAAGCCCAAATTATTGAGGCATGGGAAGCCTGAGTTTTGTAGCATGTGTTAAATACCGATTTAGGATTAATTTCTCTCCTAGCTTACTGAGAGTTGGTAACAACGATATTGGTCGGTAACTAACAGGGTGAGTCGGATCCTTTCCCGGCTTCAAAATTGGCAGAACTCTAGCCGTTTTCCAGCCGTTAGGAAAGTGTCTGAATTTAAGCATGTGATTAAAAATTTCAGTCAGTTTTAGGATAATTTTCAGGGGCAAATTTTTTTTAGCATCTTATTTGTAATGGAGTCAATTCCAGGAGCTTTGTTGATTTTCATGTGCTTCATGATGCAAATAATCTCAGAAGGTTGTACCTTTTTTAACTTTGAAGTGCGGATTTCATTTTTAAACTCTCTAATGGATTTTTCAACTGTTCTTTCGGTATTTGGGTCACCAAAATCATTGGGAGTGCGTCACAACAGATGAATTTTAACATAAATTTTTATATAGTGTTAAATGATATTATAAAAATGGTACTTAAGTATTCATTACATTTTCTATATTTTACATGAGTCAATTATGCAAAAATATATTTCTCTATGAATTTTCATTATTCATAGAGAAATATATTTTTTAAGGAATACAAATTGAAAAAATTGAAATTCTATATTATGAGCAAGCGAAAAGTCTAAAATGAAATCACCTAATTTTATTTACCAAAAAAAAAAAAAACGTTTAAGCTTGTGGCGGCGCTAGCGTCAAGCCACTCATTTATTATTGAAATGTAAAATGTATCTTTTGTATCTGGCAACATTGTTATCATTCCAGATTGTATCCGCGCGATGCGATGTTGTTCGCATAAGTTTTCGTCATGTAAATAAGTAGTGTAAATAATGTAAATTAAATGTATATAATTTAAATCATCATTTTATTGCAACCATACACCCAGCACTCTATCTAAATGCCAAAAGCTATTACAGATTTTTCAATCGTCTCTGATATTAGTTTGAAAACACATAATAAATTTACACATTCTTGTTTCGGAAAATGCCTCACGACTTGTGAAAATAGACGATCGCTTTTTTTTTTCAGAATGCTTACTAAATGAAAACAGTTTAGCAATTTCAAAGAATATAAAAATTTAGCGAAAAAAATCTCATTAATCGAAGACGAAAGATTTGAACACCGGTGACAACAATTTGGCGGCGATCTGGGTTTTCCTTCTTATTAGGCTGGAACTGGAGAAGCTAGTACCTGATGGCGCTGCGATCGCTTATCATTTCTAGAGATAACCTCTGTGCACCGCACGAAACTGGACATTCCCAGAAATGTTCTGCTTCGTTCGTACCCGTAAAAATATACGATTTGGCGAATGCTTCGAAAAATATAGATTGTATGAGAAGAGTTTAAATTTTCCTCAATTGCCAGGTTCATACATTTTAAAATCTTGAAATACTTCCGAAAGGTAACATATGTTATACAGCAATAAAATTGGTATTGGTAAAATATACAACTCAAACAAAATTGTTTTATCTGAAGATAATGTCTTTCACCTAACAACCAATGGTTATATAATGACGCTCAATGTTTTCTCGATATTTAAGCCATTTTTGCTTTAAAATATATTTCAGATATCCTTTTATAATAATGAATTCTTTAAAAGAAAATACATTGTTTGAAGAAAATGCGAGCGTCATGATATTCAGAAAGAGCATAGTTTAAATATATATGTATTTCAGAGTGTTCGGAGTAATTTTAAAACAAATAATACTATTCAAAGATTTTATAATGTTGCTCAATGAGTTCCCAAATTTTACAAAACTTTGCTTTAAAAGATAATTAAGATTCGTTATCGAAATAATCAATGATTAAAAATATTATGCATCGTTTAAAAAAAGGCGAACGTCGTAATATTCCGGTCCCGTTTTGAAGCAACACGAGGGCTATTTTGCGATGGACCTCGTAATTTTGAACCGCGATCAGAGGACGAGGACGACAACTGAGCTGACACCCCCTTCTCGAAATTTCCGCACCACACCAGCCTCAACTCTTTAATGCCTTAAACCCAGTAGGGTAGGCTGGGTCGGAGTGGGTTGTATAGCACTACACCAGCAGAAATCCCGGACTCAACCTTAATTGAAAATGATTCCCAAATATGCACCAGCTAGCGAATGAAAGATGAAGGGCCCACGAACCTAATTCCTTCCCCTGACCCCATCCCCTCCTTGCTAAACATTTAGTGTGGGTCAATCGATTGCTGCATATTAAGTACTAATATACTGTCTTATATTAAAATGAAAATTATGTACAGTGAAACCTGTGTATAACTATAAACCAGCATATAACGATATTTGCTTCGGTCTCCGCGGAATTCCTATCCACTGATGGTGTTCTGAACCTCCCTGCAACGACAATCACTTTTAGATGCACCTGTCTATGACGATAATTTTGCCTCTATAGATCCACTTACCACGTCCAATTGTGTCTGAAAAAATCATTAGCAGCAAAATGCAGGAAAAATCGATTAGCAGCTGGGAGTGCACTGGTAGTATCAGTTGGACAATATACATGCACTCTAACGCAGTTCCTGATAGTGACTATATGGCGTAATCAGAAGCATTCTATTTGGAAATGATCAGAAATTGTTGTGATCAGGACTGTCTTATCTAATGGGCTAACTGGACTATAGTCCAGGGGCGCTATCGATCCAAAGACACTTAAAATTTACTTTGAACTAAAAAATGTATTTGAATTTAAAGTTAAATACATTAATAAAAATATAATTAGGGCTTGTAACTAGACACTCAACGATCTTTTAATATTACATAAACATACATATAGCCAGATAGCAATTTTAGTTTGCAGCAAAGTTGTAGCAATCTTGCTCTGCAAATCTGCAAGCTTGCAACAAATTTGACATGACAAGAGTGCAAGCTTGAAATAAGTTTGCAGCACGTTAACGCAAGCTTCGAAGTCACCGCGCGTCAAATTTGCCACAACTCGTTGCAAACTATAGTAAAAACAGAGTACGAACACAACCTCGGATTAGAACTCGCGACCTACCGCTTCCCAAGCTGACGCTCTAACCACTCGTGCAGCTAAACCCTGAGAGCAGAAGATAGATTTCACTAATACATCATTCGATTCGATTCGTATACAATTTATTTTAAACTTTTTTCTTGATTTCATTAATTTTTTAAATTTTGAGTTGAGAATATGATTTGAAGTCAAAGAGAGAGCGATTTTCTCTAATAACTACGTTTTTCTAGTAGAATAAATTATGAAATTAGAGTTCAAAAGTAATTACTTTAAAATGGGACAAAATGCATAAGTTATTATTTTTCAACAAACATTGACTGCTTTTTAGGCTTAAATTTGTTTATAAACGTCAAAATTTCAACATTAAGAAAAAGGTGATAAAATTTTCTTTAAAGTGCGAGTTCTAGTAAAAAGATGGAAAATGTTTCAAAATTTTTTCTATAAAAAAGTTAGTTTTTTCACAAATTATCATTGATTTATTGAATTAATAAAAAGAAGAACGGTCTAGGAGATGCTATTAAAAATCGGATGTTTTTTAAAACAGAGAAATATCTTTCTCTGTTTTAGTGTCTCTTTTGGTTGCTATCATCTTTGCAGCAAACTCGTTTTGCAATCGTGCTGTGAACTTGTCATGACAAATTCACAGCAAACTTGCATTGCAAGGAGAGGTGGCGCTAGTTTTCTATTTTCGCCTTGGCAAGCTTGTGGCAATCTTGTTTTGCAAGCAAGGGTGGCGATTCTGCCTGGTAAATTTGCAGCAGTTTCGCTACAACATCGACGCGTCAAATTTGCCATGACAAGATAATATCAAGTAAAAATCAACTTGCTGCAAACGTACGTGCTATCTGGGTATTCGCTGGTTCTTTAACTAAAAGAATATTAAAATTAATTTTTAGTTCTTCTGTGATATATGTTGTAATTCCTGAGCTTCTTTTTTTTTTATCTAGGTCTTCCTTTTGAAACGTTTGCTAGAAAATTTAGAGGAAATGTTTTATTATAAAGAAAGGTTTTCCACATTTTTAAAGACTGAACAAGTAAGTAAATTGCATCTGTCCGAAATATTCCATACTGATCGAATTTTTCCATGAAGAGATATTTAGAGCACGCAGATGTGTATATTTTGTAATAAAATTAGATTTTTATAATGACATGATTCACTTACTGTAATAAATCATCTTACGTATTTTCGGATGTTTCCACTGTCAAAACGGTCTCTTAAACTCAACACATATTCACAGGAAACAAAAGCAAACTATTTTAGGGTTTTCTTACAGGTTTTTTCAATAGAATAGATATTTAGTTAGATATCCTTCTGTATTAAATTTATCAAAAAAGTTATACAAAAGCCAGCTTTTATTTTAACATCTCTGAGCAAAAGTTAAAGAATGTTGGTCGATGATGATCCGTTGGCGCGATGATAATTGGGCGGTGCGTAGTCAGTGTCACTAAGCGATAAGAAAGAGAACCGATGCGATATATTGTGAAACAAACTCTGTTACAGAAAACACCTAACAAAATGAAAATTCTTTAGAAATTAAGATTGAACAATGAGTAAATTTAAAGAATCCCCCAGATGAAATTTATTAAGGAAAAATATAAATCATTTAGAATAAAATTAAAATAATATACAACGAAAGATACAGAGGCGGCCCAAAGACCGGACAACTGACCGTGGCGCCAAACCGAGAGTGTGAAGGGAAAAACCTGTTTAATCGAAATTAGAGTTAGGAGAAAACGGCATATAATTTCCCATTTGTATTGGTGCTGCCTCCCTTGTCTCGAATACCATTAAGACATGTGAGGCGTGCTGAAACCAAAGGTGGCGTTGCGGTAAAGTATGTTAAATATATTTCCAAAAGATTCTTACGCCTAGTGGAGAATTATCGTAATTAGGGTAAAAATGAAAAATAATTCGAAACCTTTTAATCTCCAAAACAATCTGGTTTCTGCTTTTGGACCTTTTTCAATTCCTACTATTAATTCACACTCTCCCTATATATATTTATTTATATATCTTGTTCAAATTTTCAATCGTTAATAAAATACTTTTTATTCATCCACTCAAGTTCAAATACATTTTTTAAAACTTGTAGTGGATGACACTTGATGTTAATACAGTTTTTTCAAATATTAATTCATTAATTAAATTTAATTAATTAATTTTAGTTTTATATGGGAGAAAGCATATGTCGCCTTGAGTCGTTTGGTTCGAATTTTTCTCAAAGGTGGAGCTAGGTTTACCAGCTTCTAGACCTAATATTCTTTGTTTCCTGGTATGTTCACGAAGGCGTCATTTTTTCATGTATTTTTGTCAGTGACAAAGAGTGTAGATCGCTGACCTAAGTAGGAATTGACTTTAAAAATTTTTTTTATATTACTTCTTTTGAAGAACCTTGCATAACGGAGTACTCCTTGGAATTCAAACGCTGATGATTGAACAGAAACACTTTTAGTGCACTAAAAGTGTTTCTGTTCTGTCTGTTTCTGTTCTGCTAGAAGAGATGAAAATTCCACGGAAAGTATGCGTGGCCAAAGCTATGATAATGTGGCCCATGTGAGGGCAAAAATCTCAGATGTCCAAAACAGAATACTGAACTTCAAACCTGGAGGGTTTTATGTTCCAAGCACTATCCATTACTTGAGTTTAGTTCTTAATGATGCTGCACAATCCTGCCTTAAAGCTGTGGAATTCATCGATATTTTATTGCTTCTTTGCATCCTCAACTCATCGTTGACAGGGCAGAATCACCAAATAGGCAATGTAGGCAACTGCTTATGGGCCCCGCAACTTTGGGGGCTCTCGAGATTATTATTTGTAATAAATTGTTTTTAGAGCTTTCATTAGATTTACAAAAGTTGTGTACTTACTGAAATTAAAATCAAGTATCGTTTAAATTTCAGAACATTAATCTTGGGATAATTTTCATATTTTCAAATCTGTAAGCAGATCATTGTGTCACAAGTAAACAGTCCTGGCTAACTTTGTATTAAAATATTTAAATTGCGTTAATTATTACTTTTTTACCATTTTATTTGAAATTACTTTTAGATTTTAATTTTTTATACTTGCGATTCTAAAACCAATTTTTTTGAAGATGATTGTCATTTTTTCTTATTTCATTATGTCATGATATTGAGTTTATATACAGATGAAATTAAAATAAAATATCTGGTTTGGAAAGATGGGGTGGGGCCCCAAACTTGCATTGCCTATAGGCCCCTACAGGGCTTAATCCGGCTCTGATCGTTGGACAGTCTTTAATAAACATGTGTAGAGTCTAAAGGTCAAGTCTTTAAGTCAAAGAGGTGTGAAAGCCGTATTGATGCTATTTTTCAAATTAGATATCAAATTAGAGAAACATCTGATGCTCTGCTAAAGTCATCGATAGACGAAAGAGTATATTGGGTATCCAAATAAAAAAAGTAATTTTTGGAAAAACGATATATTTAAAACAGCATAACATGAGGTAAAAATATTTACATTTAACATTGAATCAAAATGAAACCTAGGAGTTGGTGAATCTACCACAAGGCAGAAAATCTAGTGAAAACAGATGGGTTTTTAAAATAAAGAAAAATGCTAATCGTTAAATTCAACGTTAAAAGGCTAGGTTGGTGACAAAAGGCTTTTCTCAGAAACCTGACACTGATCATAATGAAACATTCAACCCTGTTGTCCGATGGGGTACAATAAGAACTGTTTTCAGTGTTGCTGTCAGTGAAGGTCTGAAATTAGCACTGTTTGATGTTAAATGTACATTCCTATATGGAGACCTCAATGAAGAAATCTACATGAAGCAGCCACAAGAATATGAAGATGATACTCAGTGGGTGTGCAAATTAAAGAAAAGTCTCTATGGCCTTTAACGAGCCCCAAGATGCTGGAAACAAAAGTTCAAGTGCTTCCTACAAAAGTGTAATCTTGAGCAATCGAATAATGGTTCCTGTTTCTTTGTCATCAAAAAGAAGTCTATCTTTCTAATCTTGTATGTTTATGATGTTATCATAGCAGCTAAAGATGAAGGAAAATTAAAGGAATTCTTAAAGAATTTGGAAGAAACCTTTAGTGTCAGAATTGAACCAGCAAATTACGTTTTAGGGCTGCAAATACAGCATTTGGATGGTCGTTCAATTTTCATTCACCAAAAGAATTATTGCAGAAAAGTTGTAGATTCCTTTAACATGTCAAGTGCTAATCCTGTGTCAGTACCTTTTGATAAATCTTTGTCTTGACTGAATCATTCAGAAAAGTTACAAGACGATATTCCTTACAGGAAAGCAGAAGGCAGATTAATGTATCTAGCTGTGGTGTCTATACCAAATATTGCATATTCAGTTGATGTGCTTTCTAGAGTTCTCGACAAGCCGTAAAAAGTACATTGGTACAAGAAACTCCTAAACTTCGAGATGTGGATACTGCATCAATAAAGCTCAGCATGCAAATTATTGTGAGCATTTAGTGATGCTGACAATGCTGGAGAAGTTTCAACTTGGAAATCAACATCTGATATGATTTTAAAGTTCAGTTGGAGGTGCACGTGGGCATTAAAACGTCAAAAGTGCATATCCTTATGCACAACTGAATCCGAATTTGTTGCAGCCAGCCAGGCCTGTAAAGAAACAGTCTGCTTGTATAGACTGTTTATGAAAATCCATCATTTACAGTGTGTTCCTGTGCTGCAAGTTGACAATCAGAGTGAAATTCGACTAATAAAGAATCCTGAGTTCCATAATCGAGCAAAACACATTGATGTTCAGCTACTAATTTGTTCGGGACAAGTATCAGAATGGAGAATTGAATGTGCAAAATTGTGAGTGTGAAACAGGCTGCTGATATTTTAACCAAACCTTTATCTAGAATTCGCTTTCAAAAACTGAAACAATTAATTGGCATGTGCGAACTTTAAAAATAACGATTTATTATTTTCTCTATTGGTACATTTAGTATGGAACAAGATTTGTACTACAGGAAGCAACATAGTAATTGTTTCCTTATTTTGGTATTTGACTTGATATCCAGACATGTTTTTGTGTGTGTATTTAATATGTATACATGCATGAATTTAGGAGGAATGCTGAATATAAATTCATACCTCCGCTTTTTTTGTTATGTATAATGTGTGTTAACTGTAGTTATGACTGTGCATGTGCTTAAAATTTGAAATTAACTGGCACGAACTTAGTTCGCCAATCTTCTTTCTTGTGGTCCTGCGTATTGTGATTTTGCTGTTAGATAAATATTTAAAATAACAACCTAAAGTAATTTAGCCTTCAAATATCTTTATTTCTAAGAGTCTTATCAGCCTGTTAAAATATGTATAGTTGTTACTTAGATCTTGACTAAAGCAAAGCATATCAAAGCAAAGTTTGATCTTTTCCAGTGTTTAATTTTCTTTTTCATAACTTATCGCATTTTCATTCAAACCATATTGTTATAAGGTGACAAAAAGGCTAGATTTGAAAGTTTTCAAAGCAGATTTATATTTGTTGGATAAAGTTAGTGACACTATTTGGTAAAAAAGAAAAGGAATAGGGGTCATATGAAAATATTTGGATCCCGAACAACGACGGTTATAAGCTAGAATTACATAAAATCTCTCGAGCATAATAAACAATATTTGCAATATTAATCACTAGTCGCCTGCGGTGACCAGCTTATTCGCTGGGAAGATGATTGCAATTGAATCTTGCATCATTCTATATTCATGATTCCCTTTACAACGCAATTTTAAACTTCAGATTGTGGTAGATATTTACCCCATGTTCTTTTAATGGCCTTGCACCTGTTCTGTTCATTGTCTATATAAATGTCATTAATAGAGTCAAATAACTGACCATGTCGTGTAACATCTAATTGCTCGTTGTCGGCGCTGTCTTCACTTTCTTATTCCTCTTGCAAAAATGGATTTTATTTCAACATTAAAATGGCGCAGCACATTTTATGGCCAGTGGCATGTTAGCTGGATTAAAACATGCTGGTAAAAAGAATGAAAACATGGCAACCATAATCATTCAGCTTACTGGATATATTTCTTAATGTACGTAATATCTCAGAAAGTTTGGTTCATAGATTCCACAAAATTTTTCTTATGAAATAAAATATGAAAGCAAAATGTATTAGGATATTATCTCAGCTTTCAAAAAAGATAGAGAAACGCGCAATTAAGTATTTGTATAAACAGAAAAAACGGCTTGAATTGAGTTGCCACAATCAAAAGTATTGTTGTAAATTATGCCAAAAATATTTTTTTTAAATTATTAAAACTAGTGAAAACAATTGTACGGCAACTTGATTGATATCATTGAAAAGGTAATTTTTTCTACTTTCAGATGAAGTAAAAGTGATTTTTGCGCAGTAATATTTTCGGAAGTTATTAAGGAAAAAAGCCGAAATTTCGCTTAATTTTAAGCTAATTAAAATTTCAAAAAAGGGCTCCGATGTGCACATTCCCACCCTCCAAAGTATCTATGTCCCAAATTTCGTAGCTCTAGGTCCAGCGGTCGGCCCTGTAGAGCACCAATACACACACACACACAGACACACATTCTTCTTTATTGTTAGTAGGAACGTTCAAATTAGTAAACGTTTGCCTAATGGCTAATTTTATGTCTTAAACAGGATACATGATAACTAAACTTATATTAAATACTTTTTATTAGAATATTTACGCTACGATAGCGGTCTCTCAAGTAATTTCCAAAGCTCGTTTTCGTACAATACGAGAAATCAGACCAAAACACTTTTTAGAAGGTAATGTTCCACTCTAGTTTAGAGAATTCCTTTGTAACTGATTAACCTTTTCATTCATCATTTCATTGTTATTCATTGCAAAAATCATGTTGGAACAGCTTTTGGTTTCAGAACTATTATTATAATCATTTGCAGACAATTCAGATTTTAAATCAGGATGAAAATCGCTCTCGATTTAGTGCTGAGAGAAAATTCGAACATTTGCATCATTAAAGATATCTTTTCTTTTGCATCTATGAATACAAATTTTCCGAACATCAGGATCTTTCGGAAGTGAGTGAAAAGAAATGTTTTTGAATTTCTCGAATGCATCGAACATCCGACAACCACGCTTTGCGTTAGCTTTAAAATGTTTCCGTAAAACTATAGCATTTGGCTCTGAAAAGTGCCGTTTTAATCTATAGTTTAAGAACCAAAGGGAAAACTCAAAAACTCCTTAGACATCAAGCAGCCTCCTCAGCTCTCAATCACACGAGGAATAGGTGTGCAAAATTAAGGACCATTTCATAAAATGCGAAAAATTTGGAGTTAATATGAAAACAATGGCTAAGAATCAATTGTAGAGAATCGTGTAGCATACAATCGTGGAAATTCACATTTTACACTGGAGATCTTGCACGAGAACATTTAGGGGACCAACCAGAAATTGATGAAGACAAAAAGGGATTTCGGCTCACTCCATTTCACAGAAAACTGATAACGAGATAAAACTTTCATCTGTGGTTATGTTTGATGTGTATAATATTTACATGCATTTTCGTGAACATAGTACAAACCTACGGGAAGATATAAAGGTATATAAATTCAAGTTCAGTACCGTTAGTATTCAGAAAGATATCAGTATTGGAAGAGCCGAATTTCTTTCGTGTCTCTAAGAGAAACAAAATAATGAGGGGTTTTCCACAAACTGAAATTTTTTTAAACTTCAAGCTTCGAATAGTCATCATCGAAATACAATTTAAATTATGCATTTAGTTTAGAAGTATACATGAGTATTCAGGATATCCAACCTTCTTAAAATTCAATATTACTGTTCGAAGATTCAAGCTTAAAAAATATCAATTTGTGCAAGAACACTCATAATTCTGACTCTCTTAGAGCTTGCAATGCTGATATTTTTCTAAATACTAACGGTACTGAACTGGAACTTTTGTATAAGTTGCCCTATATATCTAGCTCTGAAATTATGAAAGAAAAATTAAGCTACGTTTCGTACATGCGCATTAAAAATTATTTACTACAAATACTCATATTTTCTCTAATAATCAAGGTATTTACTTCAAATTTTTATTCAATGCTTTTCTAACATATTGTCAAGTATTCTTTAAGTTTCATTCAATTTTAAAACTCTGGAAATTATAAGCAAAAAAACATGCGCAAAATTTGTTATTTTTTAAAAGAAACCTTTATATTTTCCCCAGTATTTGTGCAATGTTTACAAAAATCCATGTAAATAATATGTACATCAAACATAACCATTGATGAAAGTTTTATCTCGTTATCAACTTTCTGTGAAATAGGGTGAGCCGAAATCCCTTTCCGTCTTCATCAATTTCTAGTTAGTCCCCCTAAATGTCCTCGTGACCGAATCTGAAATGTAAAATGTGAGTTTCCACGATTGTGTGTCACACGATTTTCTACAACTGATACTTAGCCATTGTTTTTGTATATGTAAATTTCCCGCCTTTCAATTTCGAATGTGAGGAGAGAAAAGAAACAAAACGAAATCTTGGCTCCAGACTAGATATAAATAAGCCCAAAAGATTTTACTATTTATTTTAAAGCCCAAGAGATCTTATTATTGATTTTCTTTCATTTAAAATTCCTATTAAGCAGGGGAAAAAAAAAAGGAAATAGTATTCTAAAAAAAAGAACTCAAAAATTAGGAATCATTTTCATCGAAAATAAAAGTACCTAAAGAGGAAATTATAAGCAATAAAAAGTTTTTTTGGTGATATAAAATGAGGAGGAAACTATATCCAGTCCTTAATCTTGTGTTTTTACCCTTTTCTTGCAGATAGAATAAATTTATATCTTTAATCGGTAACCTTGTGAAATACCGGAGAGTTTCGGAATAAGTCACAAACGAGGAAAGACCTTCTGCGTATCGCATTTGTGAACCCTCGCTGGTACGATAGATAGATCGCCTTTGAATCAAATCTTTCAAATACATGGGTTTTCCCATCACTACCATACGCTGTTCAAAAGAACAACGTATGGTTTGCTTAAAACCATACGAAAAAACTAAGTACAAATTAATAGAATTGGGAAATTTATATAGCAAAATCTTTATTTATTACCAGCTGATATACCCGGCCTTCCTCGGGATTAAATTAATTTCATGTCTAATATTTTTTATTTATATTTTCAGGTTTAATATTTTTTTAAAAAAATGATACATATTGTGTGTAGCAGCTATACCCGGCTTTCCTCAGGATCAAAATACTTTTGTGTAAAATATTATAATACACAAAATCCTTTTATCGTGGGAAACGTTTTTAAATTATAATGAGAACATCAAATGAAGCAAACGATTTTTAAAAAACGCCAAAAACTAATTTTCTCCGTTTAAGAACTTCGAATTTTTTTTCACAAATACTGAAGTATAAGAAAGGTTTTAATGGACTTTCGGGGACGATAAATTACTTTTTGATTAATAAAAAACATGAAAATAAACCAAATAAAAAGTTTTTCCTGGTATAAATTGTGAATTGTCTGCTTTTAAACTTTTCTTTTAGTGTTTTCCAGAATTTTTTTAACGTTTTTTTTTTGCAACAGCTCTTCATATATGCATTTTTGTTCATCAGCATTAAAAAAAATATTGCTACAAATTATGTATAAAAATTATTAAAAAATTAGAGGGAAAAAATTGTACGGAAATGAAATTAGTGTCACTGAAAAGCTAATTGTTTAAAAATATGGTGTAAAATCAGTTTTTGTTAGATAACATTTTCGGAAGATATATTCGGTAAAACGCCAAAATCTTGCAAAATTTTTAATTAACTTTTGGACTTTGAATAGTTGACAGCGATCTTTATCTTGTTTTTAAAACCTCATGTGCATAAAAATATGCACAATAAACGTTCAAAATCACAGCCTCCCAACTAGAGAGATTAAGGCTACAACGGCTTACATTAATCCAATGCTTGACTCTAAACAACATTTCTGGAGCGTGCTATTGTCAAACATCTATTTCATCTGCTTACAAAAGCGTTACTATCTTTGCCTTTGTTGGAATTTGAGCAATTGACTTATGTTTTCTTTTAAGCATCATTAAAGCAGAACTCAGAATCTCGTAATACTCAAAGTTATATATTTTCAATTAAAATATTACGTATTTATTATGTCTTAGGAAACGCAAGTAAAATGACAAGACAATTGATATTAACTGCAGCTATTCTTTAATCTAATTAAATACGATTTTAATTTAAGAACCAATGAAAACATTGCCAAACGATATTTACAAATAATAATAATAATAAATAAATAAACAGGAAAAATAATGGTAAAGTAATTACACCGTTGCCTAGCAAGTGAGTATCATTAAATTTGCTTTCTTTCAAAATCGTCTGCATGTCATCAACTTTTTATGGCGGATATTTGACGAACTGTTATTTTCTACGCAATATCAGAAATGAATACTACTGTGATTCAATCATTGGGAATTAAATGTACGTAAAGTGTCTTACATTTTTTAAACTGTTTCCTTTTTAATATACTTTTGCAAAATTTTACTTTTTAGCTCTATCTTCTGTCAACAAATAGCGCCTACAAAAGTTGTTTTTCGGTGCTTAGAAAGAAGATCGTTCAACCACAAATATATGAACTACCCCTTCTTGTCGCGTTCACACTTTTCCCCAATCACAGTTTCAAAGATTTTCCTTTGAGTCACCGTTCTTGTTGTGAGTGATTATTCGTGGGGTTTTCGAATGATTACAGCTCTCACCAACTTTAACATTGCTTTATTCGATTGAAGCTCTTGAATATCGATCGAAAGCACATATCGATTTGATCTGACCAATATGATTGATGTTTAGAGGAACATGCTTCACCCCAATGGGCCCACATATGACAAAGTCTCTCTCCCCTACAGCGGTAACAGACGTTCTTCCTAGGCAAAACCCCTCCCTCTTAAGCCTCAAGCGATGCCCGCGGCAACGCTTATTCATTTTTGTTATTATCGTTCTCAATAATCGCTATAATCATTCGAAACCAAATATTCACAGCAACAGCTCTTTAACTGCTTCCAGACTGCGAACTGTGACAGATGTTAGCTTCCGTGCTTGGTTACAATATTTATGGTTAACTGATAATAAGATATCATTCAAAAGCAGTTTTCTCTCCAGGCGCCATTTGTTGATAGTATATAGAACTAAAAGCACAAACTTTTGCGGAAAGTATAATAAAAAGAAATGAAAAATTTTTATTGAATTTTTTTCAAAATACTTTATGTACATTTTATGACTCCTTGAAAATTAAATGTGATTTAAAAAAACAGTTATTTTGAACACATATTTAAAATTAAAAATAGAAAAAGGTTTGTTATTCAAAAAATCGTGGATTATGCATCTCTAATTTTTTAACTCGAAATCGTAAAAAGTTAATTAAATTAAAAAAGACTATTCAAAATAAGATGTGCAGATGCATGATACTTCGTATGAAAACAAGCTCGGTAACCATAATCTACCCTCACTGTTCAAGCTAACGCTGGCTGCATGGATAATGCAGGAAGCGCATGTTCCTTTATGCATAAAGGATCAGTTAATCCTTTACACTCCTATGTCGAGTGTGACTCGAAATTCTGAATGATGGATATTTTTCATATTCTTGTTGGATAGCACTTATTATAAAAACCATATAATAGCAAATACACAGAGATTAGTTTTTAGGAATTGAAACAAATTAATAATAATATTTTTCAGCTATCAAAATCAACGCAAAGCGCTAAATCAATCCTTACACTCACACGTAGGGATGACGAATATTTGACGAACTGTTATTTTCTACGTAATATTAAAAAATCACAAATGCCAGTGATGAATACTACTGTCAAAAAGGTGTGATTCAGTCATTTGTACAAAAAGTACACAAAGCGTTTTTTTTTAATTTAAATTTCTTTTCTTTTTAATATAATTTTGCGAGATTTTATTTTTCAGTTCTACATACTGTCAACAGATGAAGCCATCAAAAGCATGAGCTACCTTTCACACACAGGGGGGGGGGCGCATCACCACAACCCACCCGGGGAAAACAGAATCTTCGTCGCTAACCTTCCAGATAAGCAGGTCATGCTTCACCGCGCAGATCACCATACCCCAACTCTTCTGGTATTATATCACATTTCGCACTACCCCCCCCCCAACGCGGTTTACACGTCCTTCTGTGAATCATCCCTCCTGTTGTGATATGCGTTCTCGAATGATAACGTCGCTTTTGTAATTCGAAGCTTCGTCGGAAACTCAAAAGAGCAAGTATTCGCTTTTCTCTTTGATTGACAGAATCGCGAGAATAGTCGCGGTAAAGATCCCATACTGTGATCGCACCGAAAACTGCGACTGTAATGTCGAAGTTTTTTGAAGAAGAAACGTCTGTCGTTGATTACTGTTGATTGTGAATGTGACCAGTGAACTCAAGTTCCAACATCTTTCTACAAGAATTTTTGCTGATGCCATCTGTTGACAATACAAAGAACTAAACATTAAAACTTAAATCGAAAGTATTAAACAATAAGTGGAAGTAATAACAGTTTTTTATTTGAATTTTTTAGAACACTTTACTTTTACTTAATAAGA
>BGPR01000768.1:38826-130597 GCA_013235015.1 Araneus ventricosus
TTTTTTGTACAAATAACTTGTATTTGAGACACAAATACAAGTTATTTTTTTAATACGAAAAAGGAAAGTCGAATTTATCTCCTTTTTTCTATGCCTTTTCTGTATTCGTTTCTTCACTGCAGCGCACGTTCGGACGCGGTCACTGCCATGACGTTAAATGAATCCGAAACGTTAGCACACGCACGGGTCAATTTGCCCGAAGCCCCCCAGTGAAAAGGAAGAACCCCGTTTCAAAGCTTACTACTGCTCTTATCTTCTTCTTCTAGCTCCTCCATGAAGGCACAGGAAGTAACGGTGGCAAGTTTTTAGAAATTCTCAGAATTTCTTAACAAAAGAGAAAGGATGGGGTCAAAAAGACCCCGCGTGTGTGCTCAACAGTTAATGTCATAATTTTATTCCAATAATAAATCTTATTTAAGAGCGAAAATCGCTCCCTCTTTGACTTCCAATTATATTCTCAACTAGAAATTTTAAAATATTATTTAATCAAAAACTCCATTCAAAATAAGTCGTGGAGATGCATGAAACTTCGTATCGAGACCAGGTAAGTTAGCATAATCTATCCTCGCTGGCTGAATGAAAAGACGACCGAAAAGCCTACCAGAAGGTCCCGCGTTCTATTCCAGGGTTCGAAAAAGTAATAATAAAAATATAACCAAGTGATTCGGTATGGAGGGGAAAATTTTTAATTTTTTCTCCATACTCTAATAAGTAATTAAATTTAATTTTGACAATATTCATAATTTGGGGAAAATAAATAGTACAATACTGAAACTAGGTTGAACTCTATTGTACAATATTGGACTAAATATAGCATTCGCACTTTAAAGAAAGCTGTATGTCACCTATTTTTAATATTGAAATTTTAAAGTTCATAAACAAAATTAAACCTAAAAAACAGTCAATGTTTGTTGAAAAATAATAACTTACATTTTTTCCATTTTAAAGGCAATTACTTTTGAACCCTAATTTCATAATTTATTCTACTAGCAAAACGTAGTTATTAGCGAAAATCGCCCTTTCTTTGAGTTCAAATCATATACTCAACTCAAAATTTAAAAAATTAATGAAATCAAGAAAACAGTTTAAAATAAATCGTATAGATGCACGATCTAGTAGCGCAATCTTCTTCGTTCAGAGTCTAGTTAGATGAGTGGTTAAGACGACAGGTTTAGGAAGTGGGATGTCGGGGGTTCGAATCCGAGGTTGTCTTCGTACTCTGTTTTTGCAATCATTTGCAATGTGTTTGACGCATCAAGCTTGTGGCAAGTTTGACACGTGGTGACTAACTCGTTTGCGTTAACTTGTTTCAAGCTTGCACTCTTGCCCTGTCAAATTTGCTGCAAGCTTGCAGCAAACTAAAATTTCTATCTGGTATAGTGTGCTACTTGAGAAACATTTCTATTTCTGAAATATTAAAGATAATATACTTATTTCAAAGTCGAAGATATAAGAATAACTTTGTAACATAAATCTAACTTCAGTCAAAGAATCTGGAAATCATTACATATATATATATATATAAAGTTTCTAAGTTCTGTTCCAAAAGTAGGTGATTTATCTATTTTTACTTCCTCGCATACAAAGAGAAAGTATTGCAATCGTCAAAAAATTCGACCTCGAGATTTGGGGATCTATTCTGGTACCCCCGGTTGGATTGGGAGACGTCACTTTTTCCGCACGTTCTCCCAACCCAACCGGGGGTACCAGAATAGACCCCTTGGATGAATCTTGACCTTCCTGATCCCGAAGAGCATAATTTTTGTTCAAAGAACACAATGTCTGTTTGTCTGTTAACACGATAATTAAAAAAAGATTGAGCCAGAAATATAAAATCTGGTATTCGGTCGTTACATCAAATTGTAGATGTAGACAACCTGTATGTAAATTTGTGATATTTTGTAGAAATATTTCAAAAAATGGAAAATATTTTCTTTAACCTTCCAGCGGGCGCGCGTTTGCAAGAGATACTTGAATTGTGCATCGTATTACATATTTATATCGTTATTTTATATATTTAAGTGCAATTTTACTTATAAAATCTTTGTTTACTATTAGGCTAATATATACAGATAACATAAATAAAAGTTGCATTTATTTTTGTAAAATAACACAATATATATATGTAATACGATGCACGATATGTCGTAAAATTTGCGTAAGCGCGCCCGCTGGAATGTTAAACTAAATAGAAATGGATAAGAATTTGGTGATTAGATCCATTGTCTTTGGAAAGGAAACGCGAAGTACGAATTAGACTTGACTTCAATATATTCGGCTCGCACTGATTTCCATTCGAAAGTTTGTTGAAATTCCAGGCGTTCCTGAGATGTTTTAGCATTCGCTTTATTTTCACAGAATCACCGCTAGAATAATTGTTTTGTAAGACATCTTTTAATTAACGATGTCTTTTCTTCTGACAGTGAGAGTGAAACATGTATAAAGATATTGTCTCTAAACCTTGATTAAAGTGGAATATTTGTGAAATGTTGCTTGTGGGCATGTACACAAACATTCGGCATAAATTATAACGTGCTTGCCGGAGAATATCTGTGAAGAGAAAAGGATAGAACGATTGCCATAATTGTGAGGAATCTTGAAATTGGCGGACTTGGTGACTTCTGCAAAAATTATGAGGTCACAGTTGAAATTTATTTTCTTTTTTTAACAATCTCAAATTAGGTTACTTAAAACAACGGAAATACTTCCAAAGAACTGGTTAAATGATTTAGATAAATACATCGAAATTCTAGTCTGTTTTTTAAAAAAAATCACATTATCTTATAAATGAATATCTATCAGAGAGTCCAAAATGCAGCATTCAAATTCCTAGGCGACCCACGGACGTTTGGCTATATTTCTGTGTAATGCACTGCAAATGCACTTTAAAATCTTTGTTATCTCTGTCCTGACTCCTGATCAGTTGCGATTTTTTTTTTTCAGATTGTGGATAGATTTTTTCGAAATTCATTGCTTAAGTAGCAACAAACAATTGGAAATTATGAAAATGAAAAAACATGTGGTTTTTTTTTATAATACATTTTATCGTTTACATTGAGAACACGATATATTGAATGCCGAATCAATCTTTAGTTCTCCAGTCTTTGATAAAGATTTAAATTCAGGCAATCATTAATATCTCATTCTTACGATGATGTCACTCTGTTCTAAAAATAATTATATGGCATTTTTATCTAATATTTCAAATTTTTTTTCAGTTGCTACTGATCTGCGAACTGTTGGTTAACAGAACGGATCTCTTGCAAAAAAGATTCAAAGCCATTATTGCACGTATCTTACTTTCTGGAAAGTCTAACGGTGTTTTCTGCTGCCCTTACTTGAGAACTATTAATAATTTATTGAGGGAGAAAAATTCGTAAAAAAAAACCATTTCAAAAAATGTAAAACATTATCGAATTTAAAATAAAATACACATTTAATTAGGTTTCTTTATTTGTTCTGTTTATAATTTGAACAGGTAAAACAATTTTCGTAATTAAAAACAGTATTTTTATCTTCTGATAAAGATAAAAATTCCTAATAATTAATACAAATTGTTTTTTATGTGACTTCTACTTTTCATCTTATCGTGGATTGACGTCGTGTTTGTGAAATAAATGGAAGAAAACTAGGTAAATCTATTACGTCATCCCTGAATGGTATTTATAATTATGTGGTGAATTATTATTCTAAGAAATTGCATTTGTTATGTCGGTCGTTTGATTTAGTTAGGAATCGATTAGTAATTTCGCAGGTATGAAATTTTTTTACAAGATTTAGATTTATCTTCTATTTTACGCTAATGTACTATATTAAATTCTATGTTTATTTTTTTTTTCGTCTCATGACCTATAATGATGACAAAAGAAAAGAAAAAATAACTGTCAGAATTATTCTTAATGTTTTTAACGAAACAACGACATGCATGTTTTTAAGAAATGTGAATTCCTTAGTCGGAAGTTCTAGTGAATTTTATTTTGCTATTTACAGATATACTTTGAGATATCAGTTTCTGCATATTTCAAATTTGGTAATTTTAAATCTCAATTTTTCATTTAATTTTTTTGTCTTTTCTTTTTTGCAATTCATTTAATTGCAGAAATTTAAACTGGAAGAGAAAATTACATTTCTTCCCTCTTGAGTTGTTTTTCATATGATCTTGAATGTGTATTTCAAAATAAGTATACGTCTTTTTTGTAAACAGATTTTTAATTTTTTCTTTGTAATATGGCTTTTATAAATGTGGTTTTCTTCGATTGTTATATAGTGGAAAATTATATTCAGGAAAAGTGGAATGTTGTCGATTCAAGTTTATCGTTGAAATTTCAACCAACATCGTATTTTGCGAAAACGAAATTCCAAATGAAACTAAAATGTTTCCTATTTAAGAGCAGCTATTTGGAGCTTTTCGTTCATGGATTATTGGTTATAGCTTAATTCCAGGAATCGGAGAAAAATGCAATATATTTTACAATTTAAAACTTCAATCCACAGGTGTTGGTGAAATGAAACTATTAAATTTTAAAATTATTTCATTGTTTTAAATGAACAGTACTAATTCATGTTCCTTTCATTGATTGTCATCAGGCGGGCTTCCAGTAATGTACTATTATAATATACTGGCAAAGTATTAAATTTTTGTATTATAATAATTTATCAAAACAAAACTAAATGTAACTTGGGGTCTAAAAATTGGCAATGAAAATGTATAAATTTTGTTAATATCACATCAGCCAAAAGCTTTCCTCGAAAAAATTTTAATATAAAATTTTCTTCCAATATGAATTTCTAATTAGGTATCAATAACACTGCTCTGAAAAAAAAAAAATTTGAGCTCCGATACCATTCCTTCCGATTCTTATGTAAAATGACCTCCTAAATCCAAATATGACCCCCATTTTGCCCCATCACCCGCCGTTTTCTCGAGATTGCCCCCCCCCATTTATAACACTGTTTGGTAATTTTATGCCCTTGAATTTGATGTGGAAGGGGGAAAAGCATTATTTTTACCATTAAATGTCTTCTGAGGGGCTACAGAGATGAAAAGTTCTAAAATATGAACATTTGTAGCAAGAGGGGAGATTTGGGGGGATTTTCCCCTTTAAATTAAAACAAAAATCGATTAGAATTATCAGGTTATCTGGGTTTTTTTCGCAATTTTTTCAGTTATTTTCCACATATTCCAGCTTCCAGTCCCCCTTTTTCCTCACCCAAATAATAAAAATATATAGCAACAATTTTGGCTAAAAACGGGTGAGGAGGAGAGGTCCCGAAGCCTTCACAAGAAAATTTGGAAGATTCACTGTACAACATTGCTGCTCTTTATTTTTTAACACTGTTCTGTAATTTTATGGCTATGAATTTGATTTGAAGGGAGGAAAGGATTATTTTAACACTTAAATTTAAAAATATAATATATAATATAAAATATAATAAATGTAATTTATAATGTAATACCTTCATCTGGTGCTTGCTTTCCTCTTTGAAAAATTAAGGGCAAGTTTTTCAGCATTCAACGACCAGTGTATTCTGCTAACATGCCCAGATTCCACTTGAAAATCTCCTCTTGGAACTGAGCAACGCCCTTGATGGAATTGTTCCCCATGTTCATTTTGAAGTTTCAGCAATTCCCTAGGAGAAAGTCCAGGTGTGAGTGAAGGTAAAGCATTTTTAGTTACATAATCAAGCATGGCCTTGTACACTGACAGCAATTCCTCAACATGAGTTTTATAATCATCACTTTTGTCTTGCAAATCTTCATACTCATGTTTTGAATGCAAACCATGCTCATTTTTCTTTCATATCTTGCGGTGTTTCATAAACTTGAATCTTTAAAAAGTTGTCTAATCTAAATTATCTAAAATTTCTTCCCTTGATTTTAGCCTCACTAAGACAAGGAAATTTAGTTTTGTGTTAGTTTTTTTCATCATCTGTTTGCCAAACTGTTTGATCAATCCCAGTTTGATGGCAAAAGGAAACATGTCACAGGAATCTAGAACTTGTATTTATATATTAATTTATTATATTATTATTATATTTTCTTTAAATGTGTTAAAATAATCTCTTTCACTCCCTTAAATCAAATTCATAGCAAAATTACATGAACAGTGATTAAAAAATAAAAGGACAACAAGTTGTACAGTTAATCTTCTAAACTTTTTGTGCTGTGCTTCGGATCTCCCTCACCGCTTTTTAGCAAATTGTTTTATATTTTTTATTATTTGGTGTCGGAGGAAAAGGGAGCTGGATGTAGAAATAAGTGAAAAGTAAAAAAAGCCGGAAAACCTGTATTATCGATTTTGATTTTACCATTAAGGACAAATCCTATCTATACAAATGCTTTAACACCATATTTCTTAGAACTTTTCATCTCTGTAGCCCTCAGAAGACATTTAATGGTAAAACTAAATGCTTTCCCTCTCCAACATCAAATTCATGGTCATAAAATCACCAGTCAGTGATAAAAATAGGGGGGGGGGCGGCCCCAGAAAACGGGGGGGGATGGGGCAAAATGGGGGTAATTTTACATAAGAATTTGAACGATTGGTGTCGGGGCCAATTTTCATGCAGAGCAGTGTGTGGCCCGTTGATCCTTGCTGATTCTAAACCCTTTGGGCGAGTCGTTCGGCATGGGTTATGTATGTATGCAGAGCAGTGTAATTATTTTGAAGTGTATTGGTTCAATGAACCAGTTGGTACTCTTTTTTTTCCGGTGTTATTTATTTTATGAATTAAATTGCTAATCTAATAAATGTAGAATAGATAAATTGCAAATTTTATTACAGAAGCAATAATTTACCTTTGCTTATTTAATTAATATTCTATATATACATGCTGAAATTTTCAAGAAAATGTCTAGCTGCACAACTTGGTACAAGTCTATGTTTGATTGCAGTAATGTTACAACTAATATTATTAACTTAGATATTCAATCTAAAGAGCAACTTGCGTATTGTACAAGCTAAGTATATCTGCCCACTAAGTAGACGGAAAATAGTACTGATAAGAATAAGACCTCTTGCTGAAAACTGAAAACTATTGAGCTATTTAGTTTAAAATATTTCTTCATAGATTAATTTGAGAATTTTTATATTCAAAGTGGGTATTAGTTTTTTTTCCAATCATTACCCAGATAGCAATTTTAGTTTGCAGCAAATTTGCAGCAGAACTTGCACTGTGCAAATCTGCAAGCTTTCTGCAGATTTGTCACGACAAGTGTGCAAGTGTGAAACAAGCTTGCAGCAAGTTAACGCAAGCCTCGAAGTCACCATAGGACAAACTTCCAGCAAGTTTGCATTGCAAATTATAGCAAAAACAGAGTACGAACACAACCCAGGATAGAACTCGCGACCTAGCGCTCAGGAAGTGGGCGCTCTAAGGGCCGTAGCACACTAGCTTATATTTCGTCACCAAGGGAGAGCAAAACTGCTTCTAGGGCGTTTGAACCGGTTTTATTAGCCCTCAAAGTGAAGATGGGAGCTTTCGAACAGAACAAAAAACATCCATGCAAGTTCATGGGCGTGAATAACTGAACCAATCAGGTTCGACTCGTCAGTGACGTCACTGAAAACTTGGGCGCGATTTTCGGGATACACAGAAGCGTCTTAACATCTTAATTTTTTTTTATTGAAATAAGGTAGATGATCCAGTTTTTGCCACATTAAGAGAAAATTTGAATTTGTATTTTCACAGTGGATGACTGGTTTAAGTTTTTTTTTAAGTCGTACTGACACTATTCTTTAGTAACTTTTATTGCCTGTTAATTAATAAAATCTTTCTCTGGAAAAATATTATATTTTGAGTTATGAATTTTTAAATAATATATCTTAATTTGTACCAGTTTTGGCCACATAATTATCATAATATATAACAGGCATTTCATTTAATATTAAGCAAAAATAAAACATTTTCATTCAGTATGTATTTTATTACATTTTCCTTCTTTATAGCAAGTTTTTCATTGCAGGGTCATTTTCAAAATTCGGTGCCATTTGGAAATTGAAGAAGCAAAAATAAAATTTCAATAAATACGTAATTTTTTTTCATATTATAAAACATACATTGTTTCTACATATTATTTGAGTATTATTCGTGCATTTCTTTCTTTTATTTCTTTTTTATTGGGTTTTTTAAAATCAGACATGATGAAAATTGTCATGTCTGTTGCTGGACATTTTCTTTGAAATTTGTGCACTTAAGTTCAGCACAAAATTTTGCAAAGTGATACATTATATAAGGATAGAGTCCTTTTGTTTATATAGTAAAGTTTTTTGCATTTAAAAATATTTGTTTATTTTTTTGTATATTTTGTTTGTCATGTCTGTTACTAAGATTGAATTTTTATAAGTACTTTTTTACCATTAAACAATGTAAAACACATTTAGTGCTGAATGTCTATCATTATTGCACATTCTATACAAAGAGAATTTATATCTAACTCTAATAGTAGTAATAATATTTTAATTTAAACTTTTTAAAGAAAAATTATGAATGGTAACAGACATGACACAAAGTAACAGACATGACGAAAACTCAACAGCCAAACTTTTATGTAAAGCTTGAAAGTTTAGAACTAAAATATATTTTTCTTTTGGTATATTTTTCCTACAGAACCTTTTACACTGAAAAATATATATAATTATACAAAATTAAACTATACAGTATATGGATGTGGAGACATACATACACATTTTATTTATTATTTTTTTGCAAGTTACAATGCTATTTAACATCATACTTAGTGAAATCAATATCAAACATTAAATACTGTAGATGCCGAATAGAGCTTTCCATTAAGATTTTGTAGTTTCATTATAATGTCTTCAGTTTCAATATCATATACTTAATTATCTTCTCTATAGAATTTAGTATGATTTTAAACTTTTTTCAAATATTTGACAGTGAAATAATTGTATTGGATACTGATTATTTCTGAAATAAAATACTTAATCGACTGATGCACAGGCATGTATTTCGTCCATCGATAGAAGGAGCACATACATAAAATGGTTGAAATCTAGTGAATGTGGTATAAGAAATTTTAACAAAATTATTCTCCATTACAAATTTTTTGTGGAGATTCCTTAAACTATCCAAAAGATATCTTTTCTGCATTTTTATTTTGTTAAGTGTAATGGTTTCGTTTTTTCCTGCTATTGCCCTACTGATATCATCTTGCAAAAAGAATTTAGTAACTAATTACCGCTTAACTTTGATACTTTCTTTGTTTGATTTTGTTTTTTGATAAATCCTGCAGCCAAAATAACTATTCTGGCCTATTCATAATAGTCTGTACTTTTTCAGACATGAATTGAGCATTAAGTTATGCATATATCTCTTTTCTTTTTTTGTCGACTTCACAGATTTCTCCTTTAAACAAGAAATAAAAGTGTTAAACAAAGTAAGCTGCCAAACAACTTTAGCTTTACTAGGAGTTAACTGCACTCTAAAACACTCATTTAAAGAACACCTGGTTTTTGATCTTGGACTATTACTAGTAACATTTTCTTAGGCCTTTAATTTATCTCTACTCCATCTTTTTCTGTACATATCAGTCTTAAACTTTAATTTCTTGATTTCATTTCTTAATTGGATGTTTTCTCTAATGACTTTAGATCTATTTCGCACAACTCATATTCTTCATGCTTTTTAGAGAAACTTTGTCTAAAATTTTACATCAGGTGTTGTGCATGGCGTGGCAGAATCTACAATTTTTCTTGCTTTATTTTGATGACATTGTCTTTGTGTAGATCTCCAATATTTCCTTTGGGCTCTCTGGGCACGAGCAGATATCTCCTTTATAGGAACCCTTTTTTTCTCTCTTTTACGATCTTTTATTTTATTTTCCTCCTTCTTTTCAGCATTCCATCAATGTCGCTCTCTGTAGTGTTTGTTTTTCAGCTGGTGTCAATGCCATAATCTTAGAAAGAAACAAATAAAAAATAATCATATAATGATTTTATACATAATTTATAGCAATTTTCAGTAATAAATTGTAATAGCTATAATTAATAGTTATATATTAGTTTTTTATGGATTATTGTCATTTTGTTAAATTTGTTGGTATTAACAGCATTTAATATTCATAAAGTAAATATTGCATAAAGGCATAACTATTCTGATGAGGCTTTATAGTATGTATACAAAATAATGATATAAAATCAGCAAAATTTAGAAATCTTCAAAACCCTTAATCCAAAGCTGTGTAGATTTATGTAATGTATTTATATGTTTAAATAAAGCAAATGATTTGATAGCATTGTAAAGATTACAGTAAATAGAATATGTGACTAAAAAAAGTGATTAGTAGAAAATATACAAAAAGTTTTTAAAACAATTAATGAACTTGAATTGAGTCTACCCTCCCCCACCCCACCCCTAAAAAAACATTAAAATTTGGACTAACTAGTTAAAGATCCTCAAAAATTGAACCCTATTTCAAACCTTGTAACATGTCATGTCTGTTACCAAGTTTGTCATGTCTGTTACTTATTAGAGTAACAGACATGACCAGTAACAGACATGACATTTCAAAGAACAAAAATTCATTAGTCTAAATAATTTCATAAGAACATAAAAATAGACATTAATTTAGACTAAAAACTTAATAACCTAAATTAATCAATTGAATTAACAAATAAATAAATATATTTTGTACAACTAATTAAGGTAACAGACATGACATGCAATAAAAATACTTACCACAAAAAGGCTTCTGCTTCTTCAGTCAAACACCAAAAATTCAAGATGGGTGTTTTTATTTCTTTTACAACCTTGCTCCACTGGTAAACAGGTGTTACGATTCCCAAATTTCAATTTTGTTGCTTAAAAAGTTGAAAATAATGTATGGTAACAGACATGACATCAATGTCTGGACAGCTATATTTAATTAGCAAAAATCTTGTATTGTTTTTAAAAGCTTATAAAAGCCTTTCTATAATGTAATTTAAAGTATATTTCACAATATTAAAGTATGTCGGAGTAGAAATTTTGTTTTTTGGAAAGTAATTCTGCGTAACACATTTTATGTTCTATGATTCGGACAGATGCATTTCAGTTTCCTCTCAACTCATTTCTTTAAAAAAAAACTTCTTTATTAAATAATATTTTTTAGCTTTATTGTTTCTCCACTGGAAAATGTCCAATAAAAACCATGTTAAAAAGAAAAATCATTTAAATTTTTTTATACCTTGTAAAAAAATACCTTACAGATGGACAGCAAATGGCACCGAATTTTGGAAATGGCCCTGCATATAAAATAACTGAATAACAGATTTCTTACTTTTCAATCAATTTGGTGTCAAGTTTTACATTATTTATTTGATATTTTTTCTTGTTTATATTTTATAAACATTCAGTAAATTTCTAGTTCTTATATTATAGCTATATTAAGCAAAAATTAAATTGGATAGTATGATTTTTGGAACAAATTAATGCACCTATTAGTTTGTATCTCTGGTTATTATACATAAATTAAGTCTTAAACGTTATAAAATTTATTAAAAAAGAGGCTAGTACTGTCCCATAAAAGTATTTCCATAGATAACCAATCTTTTGTAAATGTTCAAGATATTATGATGAGTCTTCCAGAAGCTACATTTTCACAAAAAAAAGAGTTTCAGTGGCGCAGAAATCTTTTGGTGTGTAATTTGCCAAGTTTAATATTCATTAATCTTGCATTATAAGTATGCATTGAAGCCATGAATAAACAAATACGATGCATTCTATGTTTTATGCTATTCAAAAATGTACCACATTTACACATTTTTCCAATTTATTTTATTTACCCTACAATGGTCCACTTGTTACTTAAAAATAAATATTAAAAAAAGTATAGATAATTAATAAATTTAGAATGTAATATAAATCTTAATATGCAGAAAATACGTATGCATTTTTTTTTCAAGCCAAAAACAAAACAAAAAAAAAAAAACAGTTCTTTGAGAATAAACATTCAAAATTTACAAAAGTGGTCCATTGTACCCTGGTCTCCTCTATACATAATGTATACAGTTGCATAATTTTTTTTTATTTTTAAAGGGCTGAATTTACCTCTAAGGGCCTCTTAAACCCTAAAGATAATTAATTTTAGAATTAATAGTTATTTCTGACAGTGTGACGATGAAAGATTACAACACTTGCGAGTACTTGATACATGTTCATGCATTTAATTTTCTTGCAAGTCGCATGCTCAGGAAAAATGACCTAATCATATTGTACAGTACTAAAAAAGAGTTTAAGGTGTAGGAATGCATCTTATTGGTTAATATCAAATCAGTTGCAAATAATTGCATTTGATAATTACAGAGAGAATTAATGATAACAGATGATGAAATTATGGCTATAGCAAATTTAATATTAACTTCATATTAATTTTAAAATCTATTAAAATATGTATGTTTTCATTTAGATTTTTTCTGTCAATTATAGCTTTTTATACAGAGATGTGCAATTCTTTGGGTCTGTTTCTTTGCGAAATATAAACAACAACAAAAAAAAAACCCTATTTGCATCGCCTAAAAGGCAATTACATATTGCAACTGTCATCCCTTTTTTAGGGGTTGTCAGATCGTAAAGAAGGGGCGTCCAACCCCCTTCGGTCAAGGACACATTGAAGGACAAACCGCCCATCGAATACTTGTTCTCCCTTGGTGACGAAATATAAACAAGTGTGCTACGGCCTTAACCATTCGGCCAGTTAAACTCTGAGAGGAGAAGATAGATTTCGCTAATACACCGTTCGATTCGCATACGATTTATTTTAAACTATTTTCTTGATTTCGTTAATTTTTTGAGTTGCGAATATGATTTGATGTCAGAGAGACAGCGATTTTCACTAATAACTACGTTTTGTTAGTAGAATAGATTATGAAATTAGAGTTCAAAAGTAATTACTTTAAAATGGGACAAAATGTATAAGTTTATTTTTCAACAAACATTGACTGTTTTTTCGGTTTAATTTTGTTTATAAACGCTAAAATTTCAACATTCAGAAAAAGGCGATATAGTTTTCTTTTAAAGTGCAAGTTCTAGTAGAAAGATGGAAAATGTTTCAAATTTTTTTTTTATAAAAAAAGTTAGTTTTTTTCACAAATTATCATTGATTTATTGAATTAATAAAAAGGACGGTCTAGGAGATGCTATTAAAAATCTTTCTTAAAACGGAGACAAAGATAATTATCTCATTGTGCTATCTTTACATCACGCTTGTTTTGCAAATTTGTGGCGCTATTTATCGCAGCGAAATTGTAGCAAATGGGTTTTGAAAGAGAGAGTGGTGCTAGTTGTCACGGTGAACTTGAGTTTGCTTCAAGTATGGCTAATGGCACTTCTCCATTAGCCAAATTTTTTGTATATTGATTTGCTGAATTTTAAGTATTTGTCTAACTGTAGAAATAAACTAACAGAAAAGTGGACCCCATTTAATCTACTTTATCAGTATAACTAGCAGTACGCGCATGGCATTGCCCGTTTCATAATGACTTCAACGAAATAAAAAAAGTCCAAAGTTTTGAAAACTAAATCAAAACATATATATGAAATATTTTCGTTGTTGTAGTCATTAAAAGGCTGAATAAAGAGCTATTTCTTATTTATTATTTAACAAATTATGAGAGTGGCAGAATATGCGTACATGTCGTATGAAAGTTTCAAGTCAAAAGCGAACAGAAAATCCCTGCATTTTCTCGTATAGGAATTTAACAAATAGACGCATGATCAAAGTGAAGGGGATATTAGCTATTTTTAGTATATTACGTAAGTGTTTTGGGGAAAAGTCTGGCGCCGAAAGGACACCAAATTTGCGATTTTTGTGTGCTTGTGGAAGCGATTAAAATATTCTTTTAGTAATAAATATGCCAAATGAGAGATTTAATATACCTTCAGTGCAGGAAATAAAACGAAACTGGAAAGAAGAGTGATTTTGGAATACATTAATATTGTGCTAAGATTTTAAAATATATAGTATTAGAATTTAAAGTAAAATGAAGTGAGGTTATTGCATATATATATGTATTTCGCCCTCAGTTTTTAGTGAAAGTAAACGCAGGAACTTGAGCGAGATGAATAACGTGTTCTTTTAGCTAAAGATATAAGCATATGTGCACGACTATCAAAAAGTAAAATAAATAAATCAAGTGATTCTTGAATCAGTAAAATGAAATAATTAAAATTAGCTGACTCAATAAAATGATTGATAGTATGACGTGACTTTCGCTTGGTACTGCCACCCATTTGGATATAAGAAATGTATTCTGGGAACTGAGAGTAACCTTGGGTCTGTTGAAAGCTTCGTCAATTCGGATATGCAAGAGAAAATGTTTTGAACTGATCAATAAAAATTTCATAGAAAATCGGAGAAAAAAGATATCTTAACCATTCTTGTTTTAAAACAGGTATAAATATTCCGGTTTAACCTAAAAAAAATGAAAATGATAGCGTTATTAGAATGTCGGATGCAAGAAAATTAGAATTGAAAGTTAAAAATATCAATGAAAAGTGACTATTTAAAAATTTCTCAAAATTCAGTAAATTATGTGCAAAATTTTCAAAACAAACTTCATTAGAACGAAAATTGTGTGTTCTATCCGATGGTGCATTGATTGTTTCTCAACGATCATTAGAAACGATACTACAGCCGTAAACATGCCAAAACTGACCCAAAACAATAGAAAACATTAAATAAAAATTCTCTATATTAAATTTTAAAATTCTGGCTTCGAGGTGCATTGAGTCACCATTACAACTACCTGTGTGCCAAATTTCATGGCTGTAAGTGCAATAGATTCGTCTGGGCATTGCACATACACATGCAAACACTGCCATTTATAAGAATAGATAATTTGTCTATTATTTTATTATTTGTTTGTACTGCATTATAAGGGAATCTGTTGTATAAATCTTTTATAGTATAATTGAAAAGCTTCTGATTTTTTACTAATTCATTATATATATTTCGTATATTTTGAGCAGCTTTCTGCAAGAAAGATGGGGGGGGGGGAGGGAAATGAAGTTTTTGTTTTAGTAAATTGAATGTAGACAAGTATTGTTAATTTGTATTGATGTGATATATGTATATCTATCCGCCTTTTGTGACCAGCTGTTCACCCTTAACGCCCAGTGGCAGAATCACTGCGTCGTACGTCACAGATTTTGGACAGTGTCTGCAGATTATTTTGTGATAAAGTTTATCATGTGCTCATAAAATAAATCTCATCATGAAAAATATCAAAGTTATTAATCACGCTTTCAAAAGAACTTAACAATTATTATATAACTCGCATTGCTAAAATATGCAATCCTCTCGCCCACCTGCAATCATCGTTTCTCCTCTTCTGTCTTCCCTATGCTGAATGGGCTTACCTAGCTGACATAGTGACTGCGATTTGATCTTGAAGTACCCTAAGTGCCTCATATCGGTATTAGTCATGGCCGATGTTTTCTATGAGTTTCATTCCGATACGTTTCTAGCACGGAGCTTTTGGTTTCTGCAAATAACACTTGGTTTTTACTTTGAGATGATTGCGTATATAGATAAAATTTGTTTTGATTGTGATGCTACATTATTACGAAAAAACTTAAAGCAGCATTATTTATGCTTGCATGAAAATAAACCTCCGAAGTTTCAATTGATCTCTACGGCTGCAATTCAATCATTTTTTTTAAAAACAGGAGTGAAAAAAGAACAAATTCTGAAATTAATAAAGACGAACAGAGTTCAAGCCAAGATTGCCCCAATTTTAAACATTCTAAGCATAAGTTAAGAAATATGGAATTCATTATTAATCACACTTTCAAAATGTATCTACATATGTGCAAATGCAAAATTCCGTAAAATCAAAAGTTATATCGAGAATTTTAGAAGATGACGGTTCTGTTCTTCCTTGTTTTAAATAATAAACAATCATATTATGAAATCTTATATATTCATAGTTGCAGAACAATTTGTCAGTTTGCATACAAACCATTAAAATGCATATCAGGATAAATGTGCTAATAAGTTTCAAGGTTTTTGTTTCGTAAAAAAAAAGCAATTATTTATTGCATTTTAAATTAAAAACATACAAGGAGGACATTTTTGACAAACTTATATTTTTTTACAATAACAGGAAGCATAAATTTTTAAATAACATCCAACATATTGAAGAATATTTCATTTATATGAGCTAGTGATGTATTGTTTTGAAAAAATCACCAAAACAGAAAGACACCAAGTGCTGTGTTTAAAACGGAAATGTACCCAAATAAAATTTTCTGCATAGGTATTTGTGTAGTATTCTTAATGTAACTTCTGAAACAACTTGATACCTCATTAATCTTTTCTTTGGGAAGATAATTAACAATAATCTTCATATGCTTTTGTTTATTAATTTATACAATTATATTATACCAATAATAAAGACGTTATATGGTTTTTAATTTATATTTGTTGTATTTTAATAGTTGCAAGTTGATACGATAAGTATTTTAAAAAAAAGAAAGCAAAATATTTATAATCGCACACTATTCTGCAGACTATTTTTAAGAGAATCAACCTCCGTTGCGGACTGTTGAAAAGTATTCTGCTGCTGGGCCGTAACGTTGTTTGCAGCATGGTGAAATCAATTTGTGGTTGTAGATGCTGAGGAACTCTGTGAAAGTTTTAAAATTTATAGGCATCTAAAAAATCCAGGAGTATAGGGGTAGACAATAAAATTTATTTAAAAAATTAGCTATTTTTCTCGAACACCTTTTTGTAATTCCTAGTTTTAGGCAGTTAAAATAAAATAAAAATAAATTTTTCCCTAAAAAAGTGGAGGGTGACTGCCCCCCTTGCTGCCACTGAATGGAACTGCCAATTATTATAAATATATAGATGTTGTGCAAATTAGCCAAATAGTACATATGCTCTACTCGAGGACTTGAGTGCAGGGATGCCACTTTTCCGCCGAACGGCGGATTTCCGCTTTTTTTTGTTTTTTTTATAAATCCGCGATTTCCGCGGAAATCACGGTTTGAAAAATTCCGCTTTTTAAAAAAAAATCAATTCTCGATTTCCGCGGATATTTCTTCTTTCTTCATCTTCAATCTTTGTGGCGGATATTGCAAAGCAACTTATAAAGTTGGCTCCGAAATCTGAATTGATTGTGATAAAAAAAATTTTAAGATATGTGTATTTAAGGCATACATTGGGTGTGCTAAGTGGCTTGTGGAAAAAATGCCTTTTGCTAACCCTTTTTTAAAGGCAGTATCTTCACTGGATCTGTGCAATAGAAAGACTTCTGTTGCATTATAATTGATGAAAGAACTGCCACTCTATGCTTCAAATGTTGTTCAAAATTCAGAAAAAGAAGCATATGATTTGGAAATACATAATTTTCAAAATGATCATTTTAGTGATATTGTAGAAGAATCTGTTGATTTATGGTGGAGAGATGTGGAGAATACATCAAAATATCTTCTAATCTCAAGGATGGCACTTGCCTTGCTAACCTGTTTCCATGGGACCAAAGTGAAAATAAACTTTAGCATAATGAATAATGTGATTACACTTGGAAGCAATAGATTAAATGTTTCAACATTTGATGCTATGCAGTGCATTGAGTATGAGCTGCGCTCACAAAAAAATCGGCCATATATGACTCGTTTTCCAAACATGACTTTCTCAAAGAAGAGTTGATCTGAAACTGGTGAGAAATGTAAGAAATTCACAGAATGTTTACTTAACTTAATAAACTTAAACAAAATAAATCATTAAGAGAAGAGACTAAAAGAATTAAACGCCAGTAAAGAAAAAGCTCTGACAAAAAAAGCTGCAAAAAAGATGTCTGCAGATGCAACTAAAAGACAAAGGATGAATCATAAGAAAAAACTAACACGTGGTTTAAAGAGACTGCATGAACCAAATTTTAATGGTAGTGAAAATGTAAATGAATCCACAAGAAGAAAAGTTGAGGATAAAAGTAAAAGTGAAGCTGTCAAAAACATTCATTCAGAACAGTCATTAAAACAACATCCTCTAGAACGAAATTCAAAAACTACTAATCATACATCGGAACAATCATTTAAGCAACCACTTATACAAAATTTGAAAAATAAAACTGCCGTTGCTATATCGGTACAACCTTCTGAACTTATTTCTAAAAGAAATGTTAAAACTTAAAAAAAAATAATATCCTAACTATCAAAGAGATGTTTCTGCGGGCAAATATTAAAAATAAAAAATGAAAATGTTCTATTTTTATAGATTTTCTGCATCTGAGTGTAAAAAAACAGCATTGTAATAAAATCAATAATATTGATAGTATTTTTCAAAATTTTTAATTTGTGTGAAGAATGCAGTAATTTAACTTTTTAATAACTTAAACATTTTAAATTCTATCCTAGTGTTGAACATTTTTTAAATGTAAAAATATGTGATTTGGATTGGATTTCTGTTTCAAATATTCATGCACATCTTTATTGGGTAAAAGTATTAATTAAAAATCAAATTTAAATAATATATATATTTGTGTGTTGTATGTGTGAGGAAGCCTCATTTTTATGCAGTCAGCTTATTTTTTAAAAAGTATTATAATATTGATTTCAATTATAAAAAAATTATTATTTTATTAGTTATTATATTAATTTATGAAATTCATGCATAAATGTTATGAAAAATGGAAATTTTACTTCACAAATTTTTTTACTCGCGTGCGATTCCCACAATTTAACTTTTTAAATTCACGCGCGAATTCCTCATTTTTGCTTTTTTTTTTTTAAATTCGCGTGTGATTTCCTCTTTTTTGCTTTTTTGTGAGTGGCATCTCTGTGAGTGTAAGAAAATTCTTCAGGCCACCTTCTGAACTTTATAAGAAAGGTAGTCATCAGCCCCTAATATAATATTGGCGAAAACTGAGATCTAATCTCATTTGGAAGTTAATAAATGTGTTATCATTTTTAAAATTGAGTGATTAATGAAAAAGTAAACTAAACTACCAAACATCTGTTTGTAAACGTCCGTGTGCAGTCTTTGCTTGGAATGCGTATTTTACATTATCTTTTTCAGCTCAAAATATAAATAAAATTCTAAAAATATACAATCTGATGTTAAGATTTATATCTTTTGAAATAATTTTATTTTGTAACTGTAGAAATTTTTTAAAGGTGAAAAATTGAATTTAGATCGACAATTGTTTTTATTATTGTACTTCAGACTCCTATATAATGCAAATTCATATTTTTTTATTTATTGCATTTTAAGGAAATCTGTTGTATAAATGTTTTATTGTATAATTAAAGCTTCTGATTTTCTATTAATTCATTAAAATTTCAGATATTTTGAGCAGCTTGCTACAAGAATGATGGGGGGGATGAAATTTTTGTTTTAATAAATTGACTAAAAACTATTAAGAAAAATTGTTGTATGTTTAGTAAATGTATTAATTTTTATTTCTTTTTATAGTTACAAAGGAAAAAGTGGAGAAGCTGCAGTTATTTGATACAGGAGTGATCACCTAGAAACTAGAAGACAGTAGTTTAACAGAATTGTACTCCAGTGCTGTTTTGGCACTGTTAAAAACATTATGGGTATGTCAACCGACATGGCCCCAAGGTATCTATCTGTTAACCCTGCTGGTCAAATGACCTATGTACTAGACACCAGTAATGTCAACCTTGCCCAAGTCCAGTTAGCTGTTCCAGCATCTGAAATTGTATTGATCCAGGATGAAAATAAATCAATCAACCTTTGCGACAATTCAGTCTTGGTAGCCGATGTTGCCCCCGAAAATATGGGCTGGATCGGAAATAATGTTATTGTCTTAGTTTCTCAACCCCAAGAGTACGTAATGGTTGAACAGGAAGTAGTAGTTGATTCTAATGTTGCACAGTCATGGCAAGTTGAAGAAGGTGCCACTGCCTGTGTGGCCAGTACAACACTTGCACCATTTGCCATAAAGGAGAACCAAGAAGAATATGAAGCGTCGGAGGAGGAAGCATCAACCACAACTGTAGAGGACGCCAAATGCTGGTTTCGCGATTCGCTTATCACGACAGCAGCACTTTCAACTCTAACAACCTATGTTGAATCAAATGGATCGGCAAAAGTTGGCTAGTGCTCGATATTCTTCTGTTTGGAAGGAGCCCCATCCCTTTTTGTCTTCTGTTTGTTAAGTGTCACCTTCTTAATCTTCTGATGTTTTTTGCCATTTTGTGTGAAGCTTTTGAAACAAAACTTTTCAATTATGAAATATTTTCAATTCTGCTTAGCTTTTGAACATGAACCAGCATTTCTTATTACTTTTACGAGGATTTGCTAATTTAACCAAAATTGATTTGAGAAGTTTAAATATTTTCAAATCTGTTGTATTTCAAGATTTCTTTTCAGTGTTCTAATTTGGTTTTTAGTAATTTTATATGTATAATTTCTTTTGGCTGCTCGCCTTGAGAATGTTATTCAAATCCATAATTTTTTCCCCTTCATTAGGATCATTTATTATTGAAGAAATGACATGATATATATCCAAATGAACAGTGCAAGTTATTGTCATTATGTAAATTTCACATTGTAATTATGCGAATTCAAAATTATAATTCATAATTGTAATGTATTGACTGTGATTTGTGAATTGCTTCTGTGGTGAACATTTAACATTCTTTAACAAATGAATTAGGTTTGGCAGTCACCATATTAAAATTAAACCATTTTATAGAAATCGAATAATAATGATTTATTTCATTTTTGGCAGTTAACCCATTACAGATTTTATGATTTGATAACATTTTCTTATCAATTCGACACCTACTTAATCTTTTTTTTTTTCTATCTGAAGTATTTTTCTCATCCAAAAATATATCCTGTCAATATTATATGAAGATATTTTAATTATTTTAAACCATTCTGTGAAAAGATTTTGAATTGAGTTGCAATTAACTCGACTAAACTCAGGGCAGTGTGATGTAGAACTCAGGTGTAAACTATCTTGTAATCATAATTTTTAAAGAAGTTGAGTACTTGCATTATCTCTTTGAGCAGTCTAATGTGAAGTGATAATTATACTGTTCAAACTCGAATTGTATATCATTTCATTTAATAACATTTCATTTTTTGCAAAAATAAATCATGAGGGTTTCATCTAAAAATGACTGAATAAATATGAAAAATGCTTGTTCAGTTAACTCAACCAATTTGATGTTTGATTATATTGCTTTAAGCTTTGTCTGTCTTGAAGTAATTCATTGAATATATGTTTGAAAAATTATTTTTAAACCCTTTATTAATGTGGCTATTTATGCCTTTAGTGTGGCAGGGAACCAGAACATAAATATGAGACATTAGTGAATTTGATTACATATAGAACTATGTTGGTATGCTCGGTGGCGTAGCAAGGTCTGGTGGCACCCAGTGCGGAGGTTAAACTTGTCGCCCCCATGCTCACCAAAATATAGAATGAAATTTGAGAAAGCAATTTTTTTTTACTTGATTGGTTAAGTAAAGAGGGCATAGTGTTAGTTATTTTAAACAATTTTTTATGAATAAGAAAAAGTAAAATGCCCTTTTATTAATAAGCCAGTTTAATGTACAGTGTAAGAAATCTTTTTCATAGTGATTGTACCTAGTGCATAACTTTATTCTTATTATAATACTACAATTTAAAGAAAACTCAATTGTTTACAGGTTTCGTTCTCTTGGCTGTAATACAACAAACTGCACTTTAACATTATACTAGAATCTCTTCTGTCTAAATTTTTTTGTTCTGCAAATTTTGAAATTGCATCATCCAAATCTATACCATCGGCTACACTATTTTCAATTGACAAAATGGCACCACACAATAATACTAAATCATTACAGCATCGTATCGTTCACCCGCAATTTGCTGCAATTAGTGATTGTTAAAGCCCATGTAAATTATTTGGCGTGTTATTTTATTTAACAAAAAAACTGCATTAATACAAAACCGGCATTTTTTGTCTCCCCCTCAGAGCTGGTACCTGGTGTGGGCCGCTCCCACCTTCCTACGCCACTGGGGATGCTGAAGTATCCTTCCGCACTAATGCAGGGTTAATATAAAAGCCATTTTTTTCACAAACTTGATTCACTATTGAAATTGCATTGTTAATATTATCACTTCTTCATTTGGTAGAAGTTAGTGCCCATTCCCTATAATACTCATTAAAGCTATTGATTCAAATAAAATACTGATGGCTAAAAATTAATAGGTCAAACTTCTTTTCAAGATCATTATTTGAAATCCCTTTTAGCATTTCTGAATTATATGAAAAACTTATAGCATATATTATATTGGATATTATCCATCTTCTGCTTTATTCTAAATACACAAAATATTTTACTTGGAGCTGTCACACAAAATGAAAAGTATTTGATCTGCAGACCAAGTATTAATGAAAATATCGAAATTTACACCTTATCCTGAATAGTTTTTCATTAAACTACAACTTATACAAAAAGCTTCAAAACATTTCATTATTCTTGCTTTGAAAAATAAATAGCAGAATGTGAGAACCAACTGCTCTTTTTATATTGCAACCTCTTTTTCTATGATTTTTTTCCTAATAATATCCCAGCCTTCCCCCCCCCCCAAAAAAAATATAGTAATCATTGTTAACTAATTTTTGATCTATCAATGCATTATAAGTTTTTTACTGTCAAGATAGAAAGTTCCTGTGAATACTTACTGTTAAAATGAATTGTACTTCTTAAAAGCAATGAAATTTTATCCCTGGTACCAAAAGGAAATAGAATTTGAATTTTGTTAGTATAATCAAAGATTCTATCATTTTCTCATTTCCTCGTTAACGATATACCTTTGTACTAGGTTGCAAATGCCACATAAAAGACGTGTTTATTTCATGTGTTATAACTGAACATTGCACATCCCTGAATAGGTGTTTTTTGTTCCTTCAGTGCATTGCTTTTAAATTCAATTTTTATTCTAAACTGGTTTGATAATTGGATTTAAAAAAAATTTCAATTCAATGCAAATTTTGGGATGCAATAAAATAATCGAAACCGGTTAATTAAACTTGTGATAAGTTGAACCTAAGGATTTTTGTGAAATAAAGCTCTGATATTTTCTGTTTAAATTTTATTCTAAAGTTTTGTTTTGTATAGACATGTTTAATATTGAAGGTATAAATGTTGTTGAATTATGGTTACATATATGTATTTAAGAATTTTTATTTGCAAAATATGCTGTAGTATATTCTGGAAGAATAATTTTAGTTTCAAAAACAGTTACTTAGATAAAGCTACTTGGTAACTAATTATAACTAAGGTTATGTGCTCTATTTTAGGATATTCATTTTTTTAAAAAAGGGGGAACTCTCCCTGAAGGAAAAATTAACATAGAAAATTTACTTTGTTTCAGACTTCTAACATGACAGTGTCTATAATCATTGTATGTCTTTCATTAGTTAAAAATTGGCAATTAAGTTGCGATGAAGATGCTGACTTTGCAGGTAAATAATGTATGCGTTTTCATATCTGTTACTGGCATTTTCTCAATAACATGTTCTTTCAAAATAGTCAAGTTCAAATTTTTTCTTATTTAATATTCTTTCATATATAAGGATATAGAATATTTAAAGGACAGTTCTTCTGTTAGAGTTTTTTTTTATCATTATTTTAGTGTTGTTATAGATTTGATTGATATTTAGAGTAGTAGTGAAAATTTCTATTTAGCAAGTAAAGATGCCTTTTGAATGAAAATGAAATTCTTGTCGCTACCCGAGTACAAAATACCTCAATACAGTTTATATTGTAAAAAGAATAACAAATTTTGGATATTTTGAGTCTGATGAAAGCATTTATTTTCAAACGGCTTTAAAGTAAATAGTTGTAGCTTTTTATTTATTGCAGAAAAATGTAAATATTTCTTATCTGATTTGCCTTTGTTGAAGAAGAGCATTTTCAGATAAAATTTGAACTACTCCATTTTTTGTTACTTCTCTAGTACTCAACTTTAAGACTTAATGAATAATAATTTTTAAATGTTCTTTTTTGAATCCATCACTTCCCTTTCTTCTGATAATTTATGCAAGTTTGCTTGTTTTTACAACAAACTGCTTACTTCTAGCATTATGTGATAACTTGGCCGTTACAAGACGTATTCAATACAAATCAGTGCTCATTACACAACACACTCTGGGCCATATAATCCCTAAATGTTCCATGAGTGTTCATATTCTTAAGGGTATGTAAAGTCAGATGTACTTTTGAGTAAAGGGGCTCCTCACCATGTTGTGTGCCTTTGGTGCTAGTCTCAAAAGATGTGTAAAATGTGAAACAGTGGACTCCTGTGATATGTTACATTCAATAAATAAAAACTGTATATTTTAAGAAAATTTTCTGCCGATTATATTTTTATAATGGTGCTGCTGACTATGAAAAGGTTGCCATTTATATGTGTACTCACACAAATTATACAGTAAACTCTTGTCTAAACTGCCTTCTGTGAAAGTTGTGTTGTTTCTGAACATATTTTGGACTTCCATTTTAAAACTTCATATGATTTTATCTGTATGTTCATTAAATAGTAATAACATTATGAAATGTGAAAAATAAATTCTTACTTTTTTTTTCAAATTCTTATAATTTCTGTTTGACAGGATTATTACAGTATCTGCATTCATTCTATGTTTACGATTTAATCGTCCAGAAACAAACTATAATGTTTTGCAAGTAATGCATAGTTTATGTTAGGACTTGTAAATAAGAATAAATATCTTCACTGACATACTGATGTCAAACCGTACAAGTTAGTCAGGAGTTTACTGTATATGATTTGCACTGTGTTAATTTGTAGAAAACCTCTTGTGAGGTAGTTCCCAAATGTAGCGATTGTGTTATTGAATGGAAGTTGTGTATAAAAGATAAAGTATTTGGCTGTTAAATGTAAATTTTTAGTGTTTTCATGTATTCAATGATTATAAAATAAACTGTTAACCGAAGTCTTGTTTCCGTAAATGTTTTGGAAAAAGAATTTGCGTATTGTTTACTGTACCGTGAATATTTACTTTTTAAGTTATTTGCAGTCTTGATTTATAAGTAAGCCATTTTGATCAGATAACTTTTCATTAACCGTCTACTTGGAAAATCCCTGACTACATGGAATACCCGTCATAATGACCACTTTCCAGAAAAACAGGATTTCCTTTCATTGGGAGGGGTCAAAAGCTTCAGTCAACTGAATAGTGAAATATGAAAATAAATTACACTTTATATGCATTTCTTTAACTTGAAGAAATTGAAGATTCTGGAATTTGTTTTTTTTTTTTGTTCCTTGTAGATAATGTGCTTTAAGACAATATGACAGATATTTGGGGTAATTTGACCAAAGTCCTCTATTTGGTAATGATGGCAAAAGAAAAGAGGGCTCATATTCTGATTGCATATCACCAATAGTAAAACAGTAAGTTAGTGTTATGGCTTAAAGTTGTATAACATCAAGAGTTGTGGGCAGAATCTGCGTGACAAATGAAAATTAAAAAAAATTGCTCAAATGAATTACCTGAATTTAAGCAGTATTGTTTATACAATGTATTTCAAAGTATAATGCATCATTTATACTTAAGCGTAATATTTACTCATGTCATTTTGCTTATGTATGTAAAATGTGGCTTTCAGATAATCATATTTCAATCCTGGAATGACCCAGGAACTGTTCAGAACCCAATTTAAAAAATCTAGGAATCCATATAAACTTTTTAATCCAGGGATGAAATCCAATATAAAGAAAATATTACAATTCAAATAATTGTTTCAATCCTTGGGACAGTGCTGTAATCAAGTCCAAAGGTTACCTAACTAAATATTAACTGAAAAGAATGAGAAATTTTGTAATTATAAGCTTTTCTATGCAATTCATGTTTCTAACAATTTTTTCAATTAAATTAATTCCTTTCATAAAGTTGCATTAGATTTTTAATTAAATTATTTTTACACTGATGTGTAGTTTTATGCTTATACTATATAAAAGATATTGTGGTAATCCTTTAACTGTGGGTTCTTTATTATATATGCGGTTTATAAACCACACCCGCAGTTAGAGGGTTTAGAGTCATTATTCTTTGGAAATGCAGTTTTTTAAAAAGATAACTATTTTGCCCATTAGTGTATGTATTGGCAGAATCCACATCCTACCTATGCTCATAAGGAGCATTTTTCCTTCTCCCTATAGTTAATGGTAGGTTTTCGGGATGCATCGTTTTGCTTCTACCATTTATACTGACATGAATTTTTAGGTAGTTAAATCGGTCTATTTTTCAAATCCTTCTAGCTTTGAAACTTTTTATGTAGTTTTGCCTTCATACTTATTTACACTTCAATTTGATGCTATGATAAATTTGCATAGTAAAATAAATGAATATAATCTTTACATAAAGATATGCTTATCGTATGAAGGCAAGACTTGTAAAATTGGATAAATGTAAAAGAAACGGGAGCAACAACGCCTGAATAAAGAGTAAAACAATGGTTAGCTACAAGTGTATAAACAATATTAAATATTTTATAAAAGCATATACTATTAACATATAAATGAAACTATAAAATGATTTTTTTTTTTCAAGAAAATATATAATTTGGCTCATGGATCAAATTGACATGTGCTTGATATTTTGAGATGTGTAGAGATAGGTATGTAAAAAAATGTTCCTAAATCTAGTGTTAACCCTTTGCGGACGAGTGTCGGCAAATAGCCGCCCAAGTCTTTTTACTTCTCGTTCACAGCGAAGCTCGCCCGACCGCAAGGGTTAAAGATGTTGTTCATTTCGCTCCAATCAAGGATTTCTTGCACTGATTCATGAGGGATGTTGATCAGACTTTGCAATTTTGAGATTGGTTGAATAATAAGGAAGTTTCTTATCACCACTTGGAAGATTTAACCAACCTAATACGTCACGGTTCATCTTATGTGGAATTTATGATGCTTCAATTTTAATCCTTAAATGCCCAGTGTTGCCTTTTAGCAACATACCGAATTTTGTCTTCTAAAAGCTTGAGGATAAGACTGAAGCTCTAATGCCTATTGTTGCCAAAAGATTACATATTGAAATTTTTATTAAATCAATTTACAATATATAGATGGCAGCCCGAGTGCTGATAAAAATATATAAAAAAAATTATTTTTACTTGAGGTTGCATCTTTTTTTGCTTTGTACGATTGAGAATACCATATTTTATTCTAAAAATGTTGAGGGAAATTCCTTATCCATACTATTATTAAAATTCATCTGTGTTTGATGCTATAGAATTTTATGAAGGGTTTTTTTTTTTCTTTAGAAATAAAGCCCAGTGTTGTCAGTTGGTAACAAACTGTTTTTTAGCCATTTTCCCATATGAAATGAAAGTCAAAAAACATTTTTAAATAAATTTTTAGAAAATCTGTCATTTAAGAGTTAAACCTCCCTCTGCCATTACATCTCCAAGCATGGAACTCGGCCACTATATTCTCTATCCAGTTGCACATAAAATTGTTTTAGGTATAATACGTGCAAGGAATAACAAACAATAGAAAATGTTTTATATTTTTAATTTCTCACAAGGCCATGTATTAGTATAATAATACACCTTATATGGTGCCCCTCCGAGTAATCTCGATATCAGATGTCTATACTTCATTTAGTTTTTCTTTATTAAGATCATTACTAACATGTCCCTAAAAGGAATGCCTCTCATTAAGCTATTAAAAGCCAAGTACAATTCAATTATTACTTTATTAAATGGTCAATATTTTATATATATATATTTTTACAAAATAAATGTAGGGTTGGTTGTGATCTGGACTTTTACTTTCTTAAATCTGAAATTTCCATATATGTGAAATATAGATTTCTTGTATTTTGTTCTGGAACAAATACATCATTCCGAGATTCATTGTACGAGTGATATTATGACAGAATGTTGAATATTCTAGATCATGTGCTGACTATGAAATATTTTTTAATCTTGTTCAACAAAAATACTGTGAAGTTTTTTGGGTCAAAAATTTTTTCTAAAGACCCTATTGGTAAAGATTTTAGAAATTGAATTTATCAAAATTCTTTACAATCCACCAACCATTCTCTTCCTGCCAGCAGTTTCGGATCTCCAACGCCTTTTAGTATGCATATTTCAGTTCATGAAAAACATATTTCATTTCATAGTCACCATCAAAATATTTTGCTGCTCATACTGAATTTACAATTTAACAAAGAAAAATATTACTACAGCAATACCCAGAACTTAAAATCCCCCAAAAAGCAATTATCATAAGAATGTTGAGAAATCCCACAGGTAAGTAACTTTGTGAAATGATGTAGTAAAACATAAATTAGTTTTTAATAAATTTTTAAAATGTCCACTCTAATCATGGATAATAGCTAATTTCTAAACCATTGGAGATTGGTTTATGCCTCCAATTGGAAAAATGCTCTAAATGATGTAAAGAATTATATTTTGCATTGGTGGAGTCATTATATATATTGCTGAAAAGAATTAAGAATCCTAAATTTTTTTATAGTCCCCAGGTCCTATTAGTCATATTAAGTAAAATATTTGTTGCACAGACATTTTAAACAAAAAAAAAAAAGCGTTCACACACTCTTCTGCCATTGAAACTGATTGAGTTATCAAGCTGCAAATATCACTATTTTTATGCCCACCATGGAGAAGATCGGCCAATCAAGACATGGCATTTCCTTGAGGTGACCATTGATTGGCCTAAAATAATGAAATTCAAAGCTTCATAACTCGGTCAGTTCTGATCACAGAAGAGTGGAACTTTTTTTGTTTAAAATGTTAGTGTCTCAAGAATATTTTACTAAATACGACTAATAGGACCTGGGGACTGTATAAAAATTTAAACTTTGTATTCTTTTCAGAAGATTTATTGACTCAAACAACATAAAATATAGTTCTTTATATCATTTGGAGCATTAGAAGGCTATCTCTACCTGTTTAGAAATAAGTAATTGGGCTACAATTAGAATGAACAAACCTGTACATACTTTTTGCTTCACCCATGAAATTGTTTGAAAATATGTGTATGCATGCATATCACGTTCATAAAAGGGGTATTAACCATTCATGTTCATATCTTGTTTTACCAGATTTGATAAAAAAGATGATCATCTGTCAGTAAATTTCTAAAGTATTTTTTGGATGCAGAAATAATAATTGGAAAAGAACCACTTACTGTAGAAAAAATTTTATTTTCATGACTATAAATAAACATATTTCTTAGATAAATTTCATGACAGATTTCTTAACTCTAATGTTTAATCTAAGTACATGACACTAAATAAGTTTGCAAATCAGTCATAATAAATATAAACTGCCACATGGCCAGCAGTGGCTGTTTACGCTCTAAAACTTCGACAGATTTGTTTATCATGTATAACATGAATAGTTTAATCTGATACAGACGAAAAAAAACTTAAAAAGTCCCTAATGGGGGAAAATATAAATACAGGGTGTTTACAAAAAAATACCCCAACTTTGAAGGGCTATCATTACAAATCTAAAGAAGTTGCAGCCTTTAGGGACAAATTAAATAACATTTACAATAAATTAACATTTTAGAAAATTACAAATGTTCAATGTGACAAATACTAGAAACATGAATTATATTCTGTCAGTTGGAGAACTCATCCCACATGTTTTTCCACTATGTTTTGGTGCTAAGCGGGCCATTCACTGCTGTTCCAGACTGGAATTTTTGAAACACGGGAAGGGAAAAGCCTATCGTCAAGGTCGAAAACCTATGATATTTGGAGCAAATGGATTCAAAGAGGTGGAATTAAAAAGAACTTAAAATCCAAAACTCCACCCGCCAATTCCAATTTGGGACCTCAATGCGAGGCTAGCGTAAAAACAATACTTTGACCTAGATTAGGACGTTGTGTCGAGGCTAGAAATGAAGCTCGAAATCCCCCGTATGGGGGAAAAGGAGGATGGGTGGCAGCAATTCTGCGACTTTGAACCTTGTCTGAAAACAAACTTAGGAACATCTGCGAATGCTTTGTTTAATTTTTCAACTAAAATTGGGTGGGGAAAAAACCGGTCTTGGGACAAATGGCCTTTTCGTGAATGCCCTGCTTTACAGTTTGGATGGCTGTGGTTATTCGCGTTTCCAGTTTATCAATGTGCATAGGTAGTGATGGAAAAAACACATTATCTTTTATGTAGCCCCCCCTAAAAAAATATTGTATGTCATAATCATCGGACATCCTCTTTGGCAAGTCATGTTCCATTTCAACGGCTGCATGATGATTAGTGATATCCCATATATGTGCTCGTAACGAAAAAAAAAAAAAAAATTTCAAATATCTTGCACCAAATAAAGAACTTATGAACTTCACATTCTCTACTATTCGTAGAATTATGTGCTTACTTGTTTTGTTGAGGAGATATAGCCCTTTCAAGTTGGGGTATTCTTTTGAAAACACCCTGTAGTTGCTATCATACATTCTCATTCTGAAAAATATGAAACCTTCTCACTAACTTTTTGCAAAATTAAGTAAACTTGTCCATTATTTACAAATTACAAAATGTAGCTACACAGTACAATCAACTAATATTTTTCTTTATAAAGTCGAAAAAGTTTTCAATAGCTCTGTATGTCTAAAAAGCAAATTGACAATTTTTTCAATCCAACTTATTAATTTGGACTGTCTGCATTAAATCTAAATTTGCTTTTTTTAAATAGTTTCCTATTATTTTAATATCAAAGCAATGAGTTGTATGAATCTCACTAGATGCTTCTTAAGTTTCTATCCAAACATGCACTTTTTAAAAAAGAACATAAATTGCACTATCACAGAATTGAATAAAGCAATACTTAACACTAGTACAGTTCATCATTTGTAAAAAGGTTTAGTTATGTGAATAAACAGATTTATCATTAACAACTATAAAATGCTGAAAACTGCATTGATAGTACCCAATCTTGTAGTAAAAATTATTATAAGAGCATTTAACATTTTAAAACAGCACAAAAGTCTTTTTCAAAGCAGGTACATTACTAGCTGGAGAAAGCTTACTCTTATGCTTAAGAATATTTATCTATTTTACATGAACTTTATTTCTTTACATAGTAACAAAAACTTTGGTCCTGTTTTGTAAAAACCTCTTTATAAATACCATGAGCCATTTTCTATTTCACGAACACTCTTTCGAAAGCCATTTAGCATTATTAAGTTCGAAATGTGACATTAAAAGAAGTCAGTTCCATAGGACTGAGTTGGACTATGGTACTATTTCGAATGCTACCTTCAGACACAATCCCTGATAAGGATGTTTTATGTATTGATGACAGCTGCACTGTTTTAAAATCGAGCTTTATATTATTTTCTTTATGACTAGAGCAAGATTCGTCATTCCAGCTTTTTACCCTGCAGCTGATGCCTTTATGGTGTACAATCAACAAACTGCTGTTGGAAGGGATATCAAAGTCATCTTGAGCAGGCATTGTTCTCAAATTGAAAAGTTCCACATTGCAAGGAAAAGAAGACTCGAGGAACTCGATCCTCGGCTTCAAGTTCCGTTGTTCGAAACTATGAGTGGCTACCACTATGGGAGGATTGGCAATCAGGGATGACAGAATATGACTATTAAGTGATAGAGTGGGGACTTCGTCGGTTGCTGCTTCCTTCACTGCTTCCAGCAGCAACCAAAACTGAGCCAAGGTACGCTTGTTGTCCATAACTCCTTCGCCCAATCCTCTGTTGTCATCACCCCTCAATCTGCGGTCCAGCATAAACTCCATCCAACCAGGACTCAAACTTGCTACACCGTGTGCATGAGATAGAAGCGCGGTAAGACGAGACTGTTCATCCTCGAGAAAAACAGCCGATGTAGCAGGATAGTAATTAGCCTCTAAAGGCAGATAACTCAGCGTTTTCCGTTTAATCATCTGGAATCCATTGGCATCAGTGAAAAACGTATTATCGCTTTTGATGTCGGACTTAACACGCATGAACAACTCGAGGTTGACATCGAGTAGTTGCGCGATATCCGATACGACTTCCAGTTCGACGCCGTATCCCAGTGGACTGGAACTGTGATAAACCCTCTGGGTGACCATGATAACATTTGAGTAAACGGCAGTCACTTCTGAGCAGATTGGCCCCCTGACAATGCGAATGATGGGAAATCGGCCAGATATGTTCTGCACCGGATCAGATGTGAGTGGATGGAATAAGTAAGCACCACTTCTGAATTCTTCAGATTTGTAGGCCTGCAGAACCAGTGCGACTTTATTAATGATATTAAAATCCTTGAGCTCAATGCTCTGCAGCAAGCCACTCTGCTTCGAAAACCTGGCGGTAATAAACGGAGATACTAGTTCTATATCAACATCCGACGGGCTTTGAAACGAGAAAATCGAATTATGCGGTTGCTTGGCGAAGGCATCATTCAGAGTAATGGCGACTTGTGATCGCGGTCGTGGCGCCCGATCAGATGGCACCACAGTGAAGGTAGTCAAAGACAGAGGAGAAAGTTCAGCTAAGAACAGAAGCTCATAAACGTCGCCCAAGACTGCAACAGAACCATTCCAAGCTGGATTCACTTGAACCGGAATTTCCTCTCCATCAGGACCCACAACTTTTACAAAGGCACTCCCAACCCGTAGCCTGACGGGTTCAATGACACGACGAGCCTTTGAGTTGAAGATAACCACTTTCCTACCTTGGGATGGAATACTGAGAGGAACTTTTTCAGGCAATTTATCATACTGCGTTTGGTCGACATCCGGATAAAGGTAGGAAGTCAAAGGGTGGGCTGGGCGAAGATCCACGGATCGTTTGATTGCTTCCTCGGCCATCATATACAGTGCCGAATGAGCGACGATACCCTTAGATTCTTTTATTCCTCTAAAGAGCCTCATCCCATAATCAGCTGTCACTGCTTCTTTGGATGTCCCAGTAATCGCATCGTGATGTTGGAACAAACCTAAGCTATCTCTGGCAAGAGTCAAATACGCATAATCTTGATCCAACCTCCGCAGAAGATGGAGGAGGTTGTTCTGCACAGCAAACGCCCTCGAAAAGGAATATAAAATCTCAGCTCCTCTCAACCAGTGTTGTAGATCTCTGCACATGTGTTTCCAGTACGGACGCGTGGTGAAATATCCACTCCAATACGAAGGATGTCCATCCCCATATATGTCCCCATAGGTATGGAAATCTCCAGTAAGGCTCGGAATGCTCTCGTATCCGATGGAATGCATCCTCTTGTGAACTGTGTTAAAATAATCGCGAAGAGTTCCAAATCTCACGTTTGCATTCCAATCGGTTCTCGAATTGATGTATTCCATGATCTTGGCATAATTCTCGTATTGCTGGTCCCATTCCGTGTCGTGATTGTAGCGGAAGTCATCACCCAAAGGAATCAAAACGACATTGTGGGGGAATAGAGAGCCGATTCTGCCGTACTGGCCCAACAACAGTTCTGATTTTTCAGCCACTTTTTCGGGTGTGATTGGGGACGCTCGACTTTCCGAATACTCGCCCGGTATTCGCCTGAAGTCGAATTGCAAGCACACGTCTGGATCGGGCCCGCAAGAGTGTTTAATGCTGTACAAATCAAATGGCATCATCTGGCACATGATATCTGCAGTATGATTGGTGGGCGAAAGATTATCGAACTCTTGTCTCCACCAAAAGTTCAGATGACGCTTCTCTGCAAGGTATGCTTTCCAGGCGTAGTGCGTTCGTTGTATGACCATGTTGTGCATGCCAGCAGCACGCAACATGTAAGCCACGGTTGATGAATGCCCAAAGGAGTCCACAGACCAGGCCGAGCGCGGAGTTATGCCGAGGTTCGTTTTCATCCACTGATGACCTTCGATGAGTTGATCCACCATGCCGTAGATGTGAGCAGCCGCCTCGTCTGTCATGACCCAACCACCTGTCAGGATTTCCAACTGTCCTTTCCTCAGGAACTGTCGTACTTGGTCTCGAAGATGAGGGCGATTCTTTAAACTGAAAGAGGAGAAGAGTAAAATGAGATGGATCATAGCATAGCTTCATAAATCCTCCTACACACACTGGCGTTGAATTAGGCAGTTATACATGGACGCAGTTATGCAATGAGGTTTAGTTTAGTTATATTAACGTCCAGTTTCGAAGCAACACAAGGGCTATTTTGGGACAGACCTCTTACAGGGTGGCCACCCGACCGGGAAACCTGGAAAACCGGGAATAGTCAGGGAATTTCGGGAGACCGGGAAAAAACAGGGAAAAGTCAGGGAAATTTATTCTAAACCTGGAATTTTTTTATTTTGATAATTCTTATTGCAGGCGACAATTCGCTGATCTTTTTTTATAAATAGAATGAAACACCATTGGCAACGAATGAAAATCAATCATTTACTGACAGTCAAAAATGAATGACGTTCGTGTTCATGTAAACACCTCGCCAGGTTGCGAGGTATTTACATTTAAATTTCCGAGGGACCGAAATTTCGGCTATTAGTCCAGTCAACGAAGGGTTTGAAAAAAACATTAAATAATATAGTTTTGAAAATTGGTACACATGTTCGTTAGGGGCTTCTGATAAACATACTAAAAGTCCCCGGTCCTGGGGGGTAAGCTCACGGCGCCATCTTGGATTTCATCCCCCTTTTTTAGTTTTTCCAGAATATCTCGAAAACTATTGAGTTTTCAAAGTACAATTAATTTAACAAATTGAAGAGCGTAAAATTCTCTACAAATACATGCTTATATTTTTCTTCCAGCTTTAATTGTTTTCCAGATAATGGGTCTCAAAGGTTGCCGCCATCTTGGATTTCATTCCCCCTTTTTTAGTTTTTCTGAATAACTCGAAAAGTATTCAATTTTCAAATCTTAATTGATTCAACAAATTAAAAAGCGTGAAATTCCTTTCAAATATATACTTTTATTTTTCTGCTAGCTTTGATAGTTTCGCAGGTAATGGGTCTCAAAAGTTGTCGCTATCTTGGGTTTCATCCCCCTTTTTTAGTTTCTCTTGAATATCTCGGAATCTATTCAATTTTTAAATAACATGTAGTCAGCAAATTAAAGAGCGCAAAATTCCCTACAATTGCTTGCTTTTATTTTTGTTTTAGCTTTAATAGTTTCCGAGATGATGGATTTCAAAATTTGCAACCATTCTTGGTGGATTCATTGGATCCCCCCCTTTTTAGTTTTTCTTAAATGTCACTGAAACTATTATAGCTAGAAAATAAATAAGAGCATGCATTGGTTGGGAATTTTACGATCATTAATTTGTTGTATTTAATGTAATATGAAAATCAAATAGTTTTCGAGATATTTAAAAAAAAAAAAAAAAAAAAGGGAGATAAAATCCAAGAAATGATGGCAAATTTTTAAATCCATTTTCTCGGAAAATATTAAAGCCAAAACAAAAATAAACGCATGCGTTTGTAGGGAATTTTGCGCTCTTTAATTTGCTGATTACATGTAATTTGAAAATTGAATAGATTTCGAGATATTCAAGAGAAACTAAAAAAGGAGATGAAATCAAAGATGGCGGCAACTTTTGAGACCCATTATCTGGGAAACTATTAAAGCTGGAAGAAAAATAAAAGTATATGTTTGTAGGGAATTTTGTGCTCTTTAATTTGTTTAATCAATTGTAATTTGAAAACTGAATATTTTTCGAGATATTCAGGAAAAACTAAAAAAGGAGGAATGAAATCCAAGATGTCGCCGCGAACTTACCCTGCAGGAATGGGGACTTTTAGTATGTTCATAATAAACCCCTCAGGAACATGTGTACCTATTTTCAAAACTATATGAGTTAATGTTTCTTCACCCCCATTTTGGACCTTCGTTGACTGGACTATATGAACGGAATCGCGTTCCTTTTGGTAGTTAAATTAGATGATACTTCTTGAGATGAAAATCTATAGTATAATCACACTCAGATGTGGAAGAAGAACCGGGATGTGGCTATATGTCCAAGAGATTCAGATAACTTACGAGATCGTAAATTTCTCTTTATCTGTCTACAAGTTAGCATCCACACTACTGCCTACTTTTATGATGATTTAATATCAAATAGGAGTTATACCAGAATTAGTTTGTTTTTTCATTTCTGGAGATCTTTTCATTGAATTATGAATTATTTGAAATTAGTGCTAATATTTTCTTTCAGCATTTTTTTTGTTTGTTTATTTTGTGTATGTTTTTTTTATCTGAGTGTTGGGAAACATTATGATTACTGATCATTTTGATAAATTGTGGGATCTTCAAAGTATGGGACAGCTGTTACCCATACATATAAAAGAACAATTTTTTTAACTATTATGTATGCATGTTCTGGGGTTTTTTTTTTTTTCGTTCTTTACGCACGCCCAGATCTTTGACATATGAGATCAAATTTAGCAAAGTGATGGATTAGCACAAGAGAGGAGCTGACTCCACAATAATTTAAAAAAAAATTCAAATTAGATTTTTATTTATTTAATTTTAAATGGTAAATTCAGGCTTTTTCCCCACTTTCGCGAATTTTATTTTTTCTCTCTTTTTTGTCATTGATGTTTTATTTTATTTATTTCTCTTTATATATTGTCCATTTTGAGCCGTATTGAAGGAAGTTGGTTGGAATAAAAAGTTGCTTTTTTTCTTTTGCAAACTATTCGATTCCATTCGTGTGACAGAATATTGTGCTTTTGTGTTTTAATTTTTAAACATCAGTAAAAAAATCGTTTTCTTTCATTTTTTTTATCTGCCTTTTTATTTTGCAACGTATATTTTTATTGAGATTTTGATCGTCCTAAATATTTTTTAAGTTTTTATTTTTAATCATAAAAACCTGAAAAATTCAGTAGAGTAGAATTGTTCATTGTAAAGACATATTAGTTATTGTATGGTTTATTGTTTAGAAGTTTTAAATAAATGTTCTTTTTTCAAACATTTTGCTTTTTTATTCAAACCATACTGACTTGAATGAATACTTAGAATAGCCAATTTTCAGGTGATTTTTTTCTATGGTTGATGGGCTACCTCCGAAAAAAGTCAGGGAAATTTTTTATAAAACCTGGAAATGTCAGGGAAACTGAAACAGCAAAAATGATGGCCACCCTGTCTTAATTTTGAACCGCGGCCAGAAGATGAGGAAGACACCTGAGCTGGATCCTAGCAAACAATTTTTGTATTTCAACATTTTCGATAGCTGCAATTGCTTAGAAGTTATGAGCTGAAAAGTGATTTTCCCTCCCTTCCCTTAACTTAGAGTGCCTTTCAACCTATGCATATTGTATACACTTGTTGGAAAGCTCTCGTCATTTGCAGTCTCTTCCACCCTCTTTCATTCTTGCAGCTCTAATCCTTATGAGAATAGAGGGCGAAATGTTCTTTTCCTTATATCTCCAGACTATTCATTTTCCCATAATTCCTTTACAATTGAAAATAGAAAGAAAATTCAAATTAAGCGAATTATCGGCTTATTTTAACGAACAATTTTTGCGTTTAAACTTTTTCGATATCTGCAATTGCTTAGAAGTTATGAGCTGAAAAGTGATTTTTTCCTCTTCCCCTCCTCCCTCTAAACTTAAAGTATCTTTCAGCCTATGCATGTTACCCCTTGTTGGAAAGCTCTCGTCATTTGCAGTCTCTTCCACCTGCTTTCACTCTAGCAGCTCGAATCTTTACGAAAAATAAAGGGCGAAATGTTCTTTTCCTTATATTTCTGGATTAAAGGAATCTACCTTTGCTTGCCGGCGGGGATTTTTTAATAAATCCTGCTGGTTTTCCCTTCCCTCCGGGCCAATTAAGGCCTTAAGCCAATTAGACAGGCTGGTCCGGGGTGGGTTGTAGGCACCACGGCAGCGGGAAGACGTTTGTCTCCCTACGTATGATTTAACGCGAAACTGGCCCATATACACGGCGGATCTTGTGTGGAATCGGGTTTCGAACCCGGAACACTCCAGCCCCGAAGCCGAGACCTTACCACAAGGCTACAGCGGACTGTTATGCAATGAGGCACCAACTCCAAAATAAACAGTTCGAGTCGTTGTTATTTCGCAAAATATTACAAGAAAAGAAAATTTACTAGTGCATTATCCCAAAATATACCATTGCATTATAAGAAGGTTGTTGTGCAAAGGATTTTTTTTTGCTTGAGGACGCTTTTGCATTGCAAAGTGCACAAATTTGAGAATAGTTTTCAATAGTGAACATGACATTTGTAAAATGGTCGATTCCGAGTACATAACTGCATCCAGTGAATCCTCTGTAGCAATATTACAACTTAACAACAAATGACAACTAAGGAAACGACAGAAATTGTACAATTTTCAAAATTTCAGATGGTGACAACATTTAAAATTGCCTGACCACTCGAAATAGCAAACTACACAAAAATAATAAACTAAAATGGCAACGGAATCTTATCTAACTAAGTAAACTTACACCATTACACTGCACGGCTAAAGTAAAAGCATTTTGAACCGAGAATCGATGGTACGTCTCTTGGAGCGATTCACTGAATGACATATTAGGGTGCGTATGCACTTGCAAGCTGAACGGTTCGCGAACAGCTCGTTGCGAACCAAATCTTTTCGGCGAACTCAAAGGGATTCGCAGTTCACGTAGGGACGTTGTTCGAGTGTAGTTTGTCATTCCCCACGAACCCCTTCGAAGTAGCGAGATCAAATCTAAAAACAAAGGAGCATTCAAAAGCGCTTCCAAAGATGGGCGGGCCCGTTCTCCATTTGCGTCTGATAAGTCATGATTACTGGTCCAAAGAGGATTTGCTCCTTTCCCACGATTCGCGGTTGGTTCGTAATGAAAATAATTTCTTCGAAGAGCTCGCAAGTGTGTGCGCCTCTTTAAAGAGGTTTCACTGCATTTTATTATGTTTCATGTTGCCATTTTGATTTTTTTTTCTCTGGCAGTAATCTTAGAGCACTGCCTACCACAACACGTTTATTATTTAACTATGCAATAATGTTTATCAACACGTTTATTACTTAACTATGCAAAAATGTTTATCTATTTCTAATTATGACACTGTAGCTCAGTAACAGATAATTAAGTATAGTTTAAGTACAATTCGAAAAAAATAGAGACATTTGAAACCAGTGGAGCTGGAACGTCATTCCGGCACTGCTTTTCTTTCCCGCGAGAAATAAATAACAAAAAAATGTTAAAACGCCCTTAAAACGGGGTAATTTGTTATCCAGGTTGGAGAGTTCCGGTACTGCTTATTTTGCGATTACACCACTGTTTGAAACAAAATCTATGTTCCGCTTGATCTAAAATGTGACAGCCAACTACTGTACCCATCCAGATCATCTGAATAAAAGACTTTACGATATTTCATATATATGAAGAACGTGAAAAGAGAAATGAAACGCATATGAAATGCAGAAAATGCTGAAATTATACATATATGTAAAAAAATCGACCGCAAGATTATGATGAATTTCTACGTTTTAAATCTCTCCGAGTCCGGAAAAAAAATGGAATTATGTGTGTCTGATATAGCATAAATGAAAATGAAATTTCAAAAAATGAAAGAAAGAAACGAGTTAGAAGTGGTCTTTACACCAAAACTACAGAACTGCATCAAATTCTGGAAGAAATCCAAGAAAGGGAAGTCTATCAGTACGACCCCCGAGCTTTACGTTACGATAGCTACATAAATCAAATTTAGGATGTGGGTTTCACATCAAAATTGTAGAACTGCATCAAATTCATCTACTTGCTTCAAGCTATCCTGTAATGTCATGTTCTTTTGCCCCCAGCAAAATGCGAAAAGAAAACCAAACTTTATTTAGTGTGGGACATTTAATGTATAAAACGCGAGTATAAACCGTTTACACTCCATTCGAAAAAACCCCACTTAAATGGAAAAAGGAGATACGAGTCAGGCTGTGGCAAGGCCTCGGCTTGGGGGCTAGAGGGTTCCAGGTTCGAAACCTCGTCCCAGCGAAGATCCGCTGTGTGTGTGGGCTTAGTTAATCTGCCCTAGTGGGCCAAACTTCATCATATTGGTATGGCGGGAAAGTTTGGAAAGGACGTGCTGGCTCAAGTGTCGCCTGCGTCATCTGAACATGGTTCAAATTTACAAAGTCCATCCCAGATATAGCCTTCGTGATTGCGCTGTGAATTGAATTCGCAGCGCCACGATAATATAACTAAACTAAACGAGACACGAGTCGAAGGATGTCAAACAAAATTGGGAAAAAAAAAAAAAACCACTAAAGGCGCACATAGATCAATCGATTATCCGATACCGTTAATTTTTTTTTTTGAAAAAAATTGGTTTACTTAAAAAAATGACAATCGTTGGATTTCATAAAAAGTACAGAACTGCACCTACCCAAAGCTGATTATTATGATGATATATAACCGTGTTATTTCAAACTATGTATCGGAAAAGGATGGTGTATATAATTTACAGTAAAGAAGATTTCAAGCACAAAAATCCCTTCTCTACAAAAATTGAAGCAGGAAATCTGTACTAAAACAATGGAAAGCAATTAAAGCCTTCACGTGCAATTTACCAAAAAAAAGGCAGTAGTCCAAATGTAAAAAATGCACACGCAAAGAAAACAGTGCATATTTACCTGTTCCACCATCTGGAAAAGAAGGAAATCTCCGACCACACAAAGGTCATGTCCTTGTACTTGGCCAGCTTGTCGGCCATGTTGTTAAGTATGTGGGCCGTGTAAGCCATGAAGTAGCCATCGAACGTCTTCAACCATCCGGGATCATTGTGAGAATGGGGGACAATTATCACCTGCAAATACATGCACATGTATGAGCAAAACACATCAAACAGCCGATTAAAATGTAAAAAAAAATATAAAATTGTTTTAAAACTCTCTTTTATTCATGAAATGGGAATACTGTATATGTAAATTGGAATTTTTATGATATTTTATAATATATTTTTAATTTTTTAAAAGAATGCTATTGAATTTTCTGTATTATATTCGTTGTGGCTTAATCTCTTTACAGTATTGCTTTCAGCGCCGCACGCTTTTAAGCTGTCGTTTTGACCTGCACATTTTTGATACAAAAAATTACTTTCCACTTTTCAGTACATTAATAAAAGTTTTTTTAAAAAAAACTTATTATTTTTTAATTACGTCCGGATCTTTAATATATTTCATAATTAATTATTATAAATTTTAGAAAACCTGTTATTCACTTTTTCTCACATTCACTATCAGATGGCGCTTTGTATACGAAATCAAAACTTAATTAAAATTAATCGATAATTAAGACTTGAAAATATTAAAATTGCGTATTATTATGAAGTGCACACAGCAATACAAAATTTCAGTGTACTCTAACACATCAGAAAGGGAGTGAAAAATCGATAGCAAAATTCCTTCGTTGCAAACATGAAACAAGTCGAGACAAATAAAAGCGTGTAACAAAACAGGAGTGTTCTCCCATCGATTTTCTCGTATATTTACCAATAAGGATGCCAAATATAATTTGTCCATTCAAAATTTCAAGACAAGTTTGCAACCAAATTTCAGATTTTGCGTTTTGATGTTGGGGATTAACATGGCCATTTGGTTAGTTCTCTCTTGTTGGTTTTCTGCGTTTGAGTTTTTTTTGTTCTTGTTTCTGCGCTTTGTTCTGGATTCTAATTTACTTTTTTCCAAAATTTTGTTGTAATTATTGCTTGATTTTTTAAATGAATGCCGAATAACTCTGAGCTCTTCCACTAGATGGCAGCCGAAACGATACTCTTTCCTTCAAGAAACTAGTTTTAATTTTGAATCAATACACTACAATTACGTTATTGCAAATATCCTCGGCCGGTTTTCATGCCCATTATACCCTCCTAGGTAGGTGATGAAGGGTTAAATGAAGGGAAATATATTATTGTACTTCAATATAAATAGTATACATATAGTACATGGAACTATAAGTCGAATACTTAGTACTATAAATTTGATACCTTACACTTGGTACATAGAACTATAATGCGAATACTTTACACTATAAATTTGATATTTTAGACTTGTATCGAATTTATGGTGCAAATTTACTCATGGAACAATAATTCGAAAACCGCTAATCTTTTATGACTTGAGTTCTAAAAAATGTAGTATTTGAAAAAAATTCTGTTTTTTATGACTTACAACTTTTTTTTAACATTTGAAGTAAATTCACTCACTAGGACACCAATTCTATCAGATAATAACGTGAATAGAGCAAAAATAATATAACGTTCACTTTTGAATGATGTAAAAACGTTATAGACGTAAAGATGCACCCGAAGTGGCAAGTATCCGTTTTATAGTGAAAAGTAATTAAAAATAAGGAAAAAACATTTTTTTTTCTTGTGTGCATCATATTTGTTCAATATCGCAATGCACACGTTGAATTATAACGGAATAATTTCTTTTTTTGTCCAATATATTTGTCATGAGTGCACGCTATTTTTATCACAATAAATATAATCCAAATTCAATAATTAACAAATGCAAATAATTTCCATCCTTAGATAAATAAATATATAATCTGTTGACATAAATGAATGATTTTGCAAATATATTATGCAACCAAACATTTCGACTGGCATTGTTTAAAATAATAATAATAAACATCTACAATTGCTGGTGGTAATTTTAAACATGGCATTCAAAGAAAACGATTTTTACGCAATCTTAAAAGTAGAAAGAAAAAAAAAGAACTATTCCTCGATATGACAGCTGTCTTTCTACGTGATTTCCACATCCTTCTTAAAAATTCATTTCTAATTACATCGAGATAACGTGCGTACAAATAAATATATTTCATTCGAGGGAATGGCAACGCATGGGTAAATAAATAAAAAAGCTTAAAAATGCAAATAATTTTTTTTAAAAATCAAAGCAAATGAAAAAGCGCATGTTAAAAATTGTCGAGAATATAAAAATAATTGATTGAATGTTTAGTAAAAGTACCTCTTCTTGTAAGCTGATTTGGTATAAAAGTACACATCTACAATTTTGGTGTAAGGATCACATGCTAAATTTCATACGTCTAGCTATTTGCGTTTTTGAGTTATCATGGGGGTCCCCCCCACTAGCGCAACCCCCGAGACAGGTACCTTTCGATTCATGGAGGTCTGAGCGTCGAAATTGATCAAAATCTGGATGTCGACATTTTTTATGATTACGGCGCTTCTCTCTTCGCCCATAAGAAAATAAAAAAAGGAAGTAAATATTAAATGGTCTGCGATTGATTATCAAAAGCAAATAGGTCTCTAAAATTTTGATGTATTTAAATAAATAATATTTGTAACTGAAACCTCTCTCTCTAATGCCAAGTAGAAATATTTGGACTTAATTGTGCAATTAAGAACCATCTGCAATTTTACGAACCTCGCATTCACTATCGGAAACTATACCTAAAATGTATAATTTGTCATCCAAAATCGAGCCAACCAGGGAGCTCGTGTTTCGGCATTGCGGAACTGCGCACCCCCTCCCCAAAACTTTTTTTCAGTGTATAAATTTAATCACAAATTTACTGAATTTTTCATAATATTTAAATCTATCAATAATCTTCCGCAATTTTCCTTTCAGAACTTTCAGTCTTCTTTAGGGGAAACTCAGAGCAAATTGGTATGTGTCTCCTCGAAAAAAGAAAAAACCCTTGAAGAAATGCATTTTAGCTCAGTGCCGCTTTCCTTATGCTGCGCATGCGCACAATGACATGACTTCCCCTTCAATCACATGATTTGAAGGGAAGAAGATACTGTAGGAAAGCGCAATAACGGATGTGTTAGAAACAGGATTTTAACGTTTTTCTACCGGAGGAAAATTTCTCAGGATAAATAAAAATTCATTTAAAAAAAGCACTATAAAATTTTTCTCATAAATAAATACGAAAATAATTCCCCTACATGTGTTTATTTTTATCTTAAATTTCATGAATTTTTTATTCTTCAGTAGCAATTGAGCTGAAAGTCTTGTCTGCTACCCTTTGAAAATTAGGTACAGGCAAGACACTCACACACTCCCTTCCCAGTTACAGTGTCGTTCCATTTTGAAGCTGTACAAGGTCTATTTTGAGACGGACCTCGACATTTTGAAACATGGTCACCTGCCGAAGACAACGTCTGAGTCGTCAGTGTCCCTGCTAAATGGTTTGGCTATAAAATGGAGTCGCGTGGAGCTGTCATGAATTGCCAGCCTTAAAGGTAAATCAACTCCAGCGCTATTTAAAAGTGAAGCCTGAACCCATTATCCTTACCACAATGCCGGGAGCACCTCAAATATGGGGATGAGATGTCGCCGGATAAATAAGCAGGTTCTCGCTTCCCTGGAGGGTATCACAATGGTAGCATGGTTGTGCTGGACACATTTTCCATGGCGGGATGTACCTCCTACTCGAGGGGTTGGTGCATGGGCCGGTAATGGCCATTTTGTACCAAACTACAGTACCCGTGTCACTGTCGTGGTGACTCGATCTTTCAGTTTCTCGTACGCTTAGGTAGGGTGGGGTTGTATAATTTATTATCGGGGATGCATCACACTCCCACCGAAGGCATCACGAGTATGTGGATGAGAAGCTGCCGGATAAATAAGCGGAGTCTCGCTTCCCGGTTAACACAGTAATGGTGTGGGGGTTGAGTTACCTCCACTCCGATGACGGAACGTACCTCCAACGGGAAGGTTTGGACCGGAGCCGGTGATGGTTATTAAGCGGGCCATTCACCGCTGTTCCAATCTGGAATTTTTGGAACACGGGAAGGAAAAACCTATTGACAAGCTCAAAAACCAACGAAATTTGTAGCAAATGGAATGAAAGTGGTGGAATTAAAAAGAACTTAAAATCCAACACTCCGTCCGCCGATTCCAATTTGGGACCTCGACGCGAGGCTAGCGGGAGAACAAAGAATCTGCCAACACAGGGACCTCGCGTTGAGGCTAGAAATGAAACTCGAAATCCCCCGTGTGTGGGGGAGAGTGGAGAGTGGGAGGAATTCTGCGACTTTGAACCTTGCCTCAAAACAAGCTTTGGAACATCCGTGAATGCTTTGCCTAATTTGTCGACTAAAATGGATGGAAAAAAAACCGGTCTTAGGACAAATGGGCATAGCTAGTCTTCTCGTGAATGCCCAGCTTTAGAACACCATCCTCAGTTTCCGACCTTCATTCAGGTGACCCCGGATGCCAAGGCATGGCGGGAGTAACTATTTTGCCGTTACGAATACCACAATGTCAACGCGGTCCCACCACTCTCTTTCCCGATTCCAGCATATTCTTCCAAATCTCGCAATCCATCTCTTCAGGCGCATTTACAAACATAACGACCCAGAAGAAAAGTTTATCTCAAATAAATCGTTCGCGGAGTCGTAAGTCATGCAAATTTGCGGAGTGCAGAGGCGATTAAAATTCTTGCCGTTGATTCACATTGGCCTTAAGAAAAGAATTATCTCATGAAGGAGAAAAAATTTATACGAACTGATGATTGTTTCCTGGGACGGATGGAAACTAATTGTCTTCGTCTCCGCAAGCAATAAAAATGCAAATCCAAGCGATATGCATTCATTGCCATCCAACTGTTTCTTCTTTCAATTCAAGTACGAAGAAATGAACATTTCTTTGAAGAGGAATGCGGAGTAATTATTGATATGAAGGTCTGTATTCTGTACCTTTTTACTTTCTCATATACGAAGTATACAAAGAGAAAGTATTGTAATAGTCGAAAAATTCGAACTTGAGATTTTGGAGAATCTCAGCGTTTTAGACCTCCCCGAGTCTGAAAAACACAATTTTGGAATTATGTGTGTCTGTGAACACGATAACTCGAAAACTATTAGAACTACGGGGATGAAATTTGGTATGTGATCTTTACACATAATTTGTAGGTTTCTGTCAAATTTTGGACAAAATCCGTCAACGGGAAGTCTGTCTGCCTGTCTGTCCGCGTTCATGTGAACACTAAAACTCAAAAACTTGAATAGCTAGATGGATAAAATTTGGTACACAGTTTTATCATCAGGAATGTAGGTTCGTGTCAAATTTTGGACCACATCCGTCGTAGGGTTGATTGTCTGTCGGTCTGTAAAATCGCAAGAACTTCTTAACAAAATTACTTAGATAAATGAAATTTGGTATGTAGCCTTCTTACTTTAATTGTAGATTTGTGTCAATCGGTTGAAAAAAGGCGTTCAAATTGCATAATTAATTTTTTAATCCGATTCTCCATACGCATGCGTTCTGGTAGCAATCTCTGTGCAAGCGGAAGTATTACGTCACTTTGTCCTTCAGCCGGCAAGAGTGGAAGTGTGTGATAGATGCTTTTTAATCGGTACGCATCCCTTTGAATTTGATTCTTTACCTAAATATTTTACAATCACTGTAATCTACAATGAAAAACCTTCTGATAGTCATTGGATTCTGGATTACAGTAGGTTCATTTTTTTTAAATCCACGCGGGGGGGAGGGGGGACAGCACCATTTTTGGGAAGTATACGAGAAAGTTTAGGGGAGACCACTCCCGCTGGTTCATCTTACCTTGCCTAAACCTTCATGGTAAACCATATATGTTAAATTCGGAAAGCACAAGGCATAATCTGTGGCGCAACCAACAACTAAGTACGTAACAAAAGCTTTAAACGTTAGTAGCTTTCTTAAAATCTGTGGCTATAAAAGATATCGATCTTTTATTGTTTCCAAATTTCTAAAACGTTGGAGATACGCAACACTTCCAGTTGGAAAAATGTTTTAAATGACTTAAAGCAGCGGTCCCCAACCTAGTGGACCTCGGATGGCGTATTAGTGGGCCACGGAACGCTAGTTTAGAGTCGAAATTAGGGAAGCTTCAAGAATCGTCACTTGTTATTTTGCTTTGTAAACAATATATTTTTTATCCTTTTGCAGTAACGAATTGCTGACATATACCTGCATATAATATATAAATGTATTTTTTTTCACTTGTATATTTAGTTAGTGGGCCTCAAAATATATTTTACGCAACATGTGGTCCGCGCAACCAAAAAGATTGGGAACCGCTGACTTAAAGAATTATATTTTATGCTGTTTGAGATGAACGTTAGAATTAGAATTGAGTTAAACGTACTGTCGAAAAAATGACAAAGTCTAAATTTTTATACAATATCCCTGTCCTATTAATATTTTGCTAATTATTCCATCTTTAGCAAAATATTCTTGACCGACTAACATTTTAAAAAAAAAAATTCCACTTTCTGCGACTAAAACTGATCGAGTTATGATCTAAAATAGTTATCACTATTTTAGACTATTTCAACAGGCGGCGTTTGGTAGAAGTGACCATTGATTGGCTTAAAATAAAAAAATCCAAAGCTTCATAATTTGGACAGTTTTAGTAGCAAAAGAGTGGTAATTTTTTTTTTGTTAAAAATGTCAGCGCGTCGAGAATATTTTACTAAATAGGACTAATAGTACCGAGAGACCACATAAAAATTTAGACTTCAAACTTTTTTTCAGCAATACATTTATTGACTCAAACAACACAAAAAAACAATTCTTTAATTCATTGAAAGAATTTTTCGAATTGGAAGTATATGTCTATTTGTACTGGTTTAAAAATTAGCTTTCGGGCCTCAATTAGCGGACATAACTGAGTCGTTCAGAAGTCAAAGCGGTTAAGTCGAGAGAAAAAAATTGAGAAAATTCATATGATCAGTAAAAGTATATAAAGTCTTCTAATGGAGCAACGAGTAAATCCTTTAATAACTAAAAGGAATATTATTAACTAGGGGGTTACAGCCCCTGCTCGCTCCGCTCCCCAACCCCCAAGAATCACGTCGTCATTCTTTTGGGATCACTACGTGATCACAGCTAGCTAGCCATACAGTTATGCATTTCTGCTAGTAATAGGAAATTATAAATACATTAATTACTGAAAGTGAATTTAAATTATCTGAAATTGCGTGAACTCCTAAAATTATTTTTTCATCAATTACTAAAATAAATGTAAATGTTAGAAAGAAATCTGAATGAATATATATAATTCTAAGATGTTTAAAAATCAAAATCAGAAATCAGTCATTTGAAACTTCGTTCCATACACAATTGACAATATCTTCAATAGTTTTATTTGTCCTAACTCCATTCCACCAAAATTTAAAAAATGCTCTCTTTTCAATGAAATGTTTCAGAGAAAAGCTTCCCCGCTTGCATTCACACTCACCCACTAGTTATTATTTAGCCAAGAAAGATATAACTTTTCTCTCTGGGCAGTTATTTACGTGTTAAATCTCGGAAAATTTAAATTGTCAAGTAACCCATTTTACAAACTTTTACCTAAAAAAGGAACATTTAAAGACAAAAGTGGCTTGAAACATGCTCCTATTAACTATTCAAAATTGAAACCATAATAATTATGTATTTTTAGCTTTTTAAAATTCATAAGATCCTAAGTTTACTCATGATATGTTGCTTAGAAAGCTTCCCCACATGTATACAGACTCACTCTAGTTACAATTTAGTCGAGAAAAGTACATTTTTCTTTGGGAAGAAAATTTATGTTTTTTAAAACTCAGGAAATGTGAGTAATCGAAACATGAAATAGCCCACTTCTCAACTTTTTAACTAAAAAGGACATATTAAGGAGACATTCACTCATCTGCCTAATCGAAAATGCAACACTTAAACTTATTTTACTGAAACTATTTAACTAAAAAAAAAATGTTTCAGACTTTCCGCCGATGTAAATAAACCAAACTTGCGAGCTGTTGCCAAACGGCGATTAAGAAATTCGATTCTTTTTTTTGTCGCCACATAAGAGAATTCTATATAGATTCCATTAAAATTAACAAGATCAGAAAATATCAAAAAACGGACTTAACCGTTTCTGAGAGACTCAATTATTAATAACCCAACATTTGCCACTAAATCGATAACCACAGTTAGTGCCAAATCAAGTTGGCGCCTGGTCCACATGACATTGCCTAGTTTTAACGTAGGATTACGTTCCTCCCATTGGGGTCTCGGGAAGGAATTTGATTCACACGCCAAAACGCCACAAAAAACGTTGTATGGGAGATCCTCTATATCTCGGTAACTATATATGTGAAAAACAAAACTAATGTTTTATTTTAGAGATAAAGGGTAACAACAGAAATTACAAGGGAAAAAAAAATTGAAAATCGGAAAAGAGTCACGCCAGTAAAGTAGTCCTACGCCTTTAACATAAGCGGCTGTTTGAAAGAGACAGCCTCCGTCATTTTTCAATTTGCCTAGTTTGACATTATTGAACTAGGGAAATCGGGACAGTAAAATCCGGCTCTTACTTAGACAAACCAGCGGGAGTGGCCTCCCCAAAACTTTCTCGTATCGGCCGTAACACGGGTGGGAAAAAAATACACCAAGCGCCAATAAGGTGCGCCATTCCCTAACACCCCCGATGGGGAAGAGGCGATTTTTTTTTCTTCCTTTTCTTGCGCCCTACAATGGCGAAGAAACCGAATATGCAATTTGAACGCATTTTTTTCAACCTATTGAAACGAAAATTGGGCACGGATCTACAATTAATGTTAGCAGATCTCATAAATTTTTATTTATCTAAGTCATAGGGTTTAGAAGGTATCGTGTTAACAAGTATGCGATTATACAGACCGACAGACAGTCAACCCTTTGATGGATTTGGTCCAAAATGTGATACGGACCTACATTCCCGATGATAAAACTGTGTACCAAATTTTATCCATCTAGCTATTTAAGTTTTTGGGTTATAGTGTTCACATGAACGCGATAAGACAGACAGCCTTCCCGAGGTCGGATTTTGTCCAAAATTTGATAGAAACCTACAAATTATGTGTAAAGATCACATATCAAATTTTATCCCTCTAGCTCTAATAGTTTGTAAGTTATCGTGTCCACAGATATACATAATTCCAAAATTGTGTTTTTCGGACTCCGGAAGGTGGAGATTCATCAAAATCTCGAGTTCGAATTTTTTGACGATTAAAATGCTTTCTCCTTGTGTACTTCACATACGAGAAAATAAAAAAAAAACTTGAATTGAAGGTAATGATGTCCCATTTGTTGATTTCCCCTTCTCGCGGGTCTGCCTTCATTACGGATGAGAAATTTCGCAACACTCTATTAAGCGTTAAATGAGACGAGATTTGCAAACGCTCGAAGAAGCACTCAAATCCAAACTATGGCTTAGTTTAAAGTATCAACGATGGATCAATTCGAAAAGCCGCGTGGGGAAAGAAGCGTGTTTTGCAGGATATTGACCCCCAGATTTTAATCGAAAGCTACTGAACCTTGTTAGGAACTTTCTCTCAGTCAACCATCCTGATAATAGCTTTCAAAGGGATTGTATAAATTAGCTTATTTTTGAAACTTTTTCCTCCTTTAAGGCGAAGAAACTGAAATGATTACTTGAGTAAATAATATATATTTAACTTTATTTTCAAATTTTAAAAAAATTTATTTAATTATATGCTAACATTTCTACGAATCTTTTATTTATGAGCTAATGACCGAGCGAAGCGAAGCCTTGTTTCAACTCGACCGTTCGGTATTTCGTCTGTAAATTTGGTACGAATGTTCTTTTAAGTCATAAAAATGGCGTAAAGATAAAGATTTTTATTTTTTGATCCTGGTGATGGTCGTTTCAGTGTATGGCAAGTCAATGGCGATTGTGGTACCATTAAGCGGGGCATTCACCGTTGTTCCAATCTGGAATTTTTGGAACACGGGAAGGAAAAACCTATCGTCAAGGTCGAAAATCTATCAAATTTAGAGCAAATGGATAGGAAGTGGTGGAATTCCAAAGAGCCCAAAATCTATAACTCCATTAGGGACCTCGATGCGAGGGTGGCGGCAAAACAAAGGATCTGCCTACATTGGGACTTCGCGTCGAGGATAGAAATGAAACTCGAAATCCGCCGTGTGTGTGGGGGGGGGGGAGGAAAGGGTGAGAGGAATTCTGTGACTTTGAACCTTGTCTCAAAACAAACTTTGGAACATCCGTGAATGTTTTGCCTAATTTTTCGACTAAAATGAGTGGGATACAAACCAGTTGTTGGGACAACTGGCTTAGCCTTTCTTTCTCGTAAATACCCAGCTTTAAAACAATTGCGTTATTTTGGTAATGGCGAGACGTTTAATCGTAATTTTGTGAATACTGATTAAAGAGACCCGTGGAATTAATTCGCATTCGGGAGGGGGGTGGGGGTGGCTAAACCTTTAAAGACTGCGGTAAAGAATTTTTTTTCTCTTCTGGACGCGAGGCCTACTGCTCACAGAACTGATGGTACATTTTTGCGAACTAATGGGATCATTTCCCTCTCGTACCGCGCCAATTTAATATTCAGATCCATTGCTCATCTAACATTTGCTGCTTAAAGAGTGAAAAAATGAAAGAAGAGAGTGAATTAAGCATATCATTTACATTCGATTAAATATTTGTAGAAACAATGGAAAAAGCTTAAGTTACATTGTAACAATGAAAAGTACTGCTGGAAATGATACGAACAAATATTTAAATAAAAAAATGCTAAAATTCAGGAAAGAAATTGCAAGGCCATTAAAGTGGTATCATTGAAAAGATACTTTTTTACATTTTATGATGATGTCATCTTTTTTGTGATAATATTTCCCAGAAGTTAGCGGCAAGAAAGGGCAAAATGTCGCTCAATTTTTAATTAATAAAAATTTTTAAAAAATCACTCCCAGGGGCATATTTCCATCCTCCGAAGTATATTTGTGCCAAATTCTGTAACTCTAGCTCCAATGATCTGCTCTGTAAAGCGCCAACACACACACATTGATGAATCTGATAACTTTATTGTTACAGAAAACAGATTAGCAAGTAAAAATAATCTCTACTCCAGACTCATAGCTAAACGGGAAGCAAAATTCTAAAAAACGAAAAAATCCTCCACCCCTTCCACGTCTAAAGAACAGTCATTATCTACATGACCTGAAAGCTAAAATTTCTAGAAACTTCAGCGCATGCCGTGTTCTATAAAAATAACTATGCCTCAAAGAATACGCGTACACCAAAGCCACTGATCTCGAAAAAAAAACTTCAACTGAGCCATTTACTTCAGTGTCGCCGGCCGACGTGCGTATCTAAAAAGCTTTGAAAACAGCCGTTCTGTGTAAGAGAACAGAACAAAAGGGTTCCAAAATCACCGAGAAAACCTTCTTTGCTTCCCAAAACAGAAGAGTTCGCAAAACCCATTCACCAACAGCGAAAAGAAAGGGAATCGTGGGAATTGCTTCGTGCGACGCCCAGATGCAAAACGCGTGGCCGTTTTTTCAGGGAGATGTCTATTTACTTCTGCTAAATGGTTTTCTTAGTCTGCGGAATCGGAATGGTTTGTTGTCACGCAGCAGCGGTCGTTCGTTCGCTCTTTTTCGCTTTTCCGTTCGCCCTTTTTGAGTTCGAGGAAAAACTCTTCCTCTCATTCGGTCTTCTTCCACTAACCAACCATGGCGTCCATTCTCTAAAAAAAAGATCCTCCCCTCCCCCAATGAGAAATCACTGATGTAGACGAGTCTTCCTCGTGCAATTTTGAAGAAAAGCAGTCCGTACAAAAGAATGGTGCTCAAAATAAAGGTGTGTATGCAGTCATTGCGGATAATCGGTCAATGTGGGTAATAACCTGTTAAAGTGGAGAATCGATTATCCACTTTAACCGGTTATTATCCTCATTAACCGATTATCCACATTGACCGCAGCATATATACTTGTGAGGCGAATGGTTCACGAGCCGCTCTAAGAACTTATTTTCACGACGAACCAGCCGCGAACCGTGGAAAAGGTGCAAATCCACCTAGAACTAACAATCATCGCTTGTTAGTCGCCAATAGAATGGGATGTTTGGAAGCGCTATGGAATACGCCTTGGTTTGCAGAGTTGATCTCCGTATTTCAAAAATATTAAGTAATTATTTTCAGTTTCTGCACAGTTTTCTAATTAGTTTTTCCCTTGATTAGAACTAATAAAATTATTGAATCTGCTGACCTCGAAGTAGATTCGCGGGAACGACGAATTACACTCGAACTTCCCACCGGGTCGTCACCCCCCCTCCCCCAACGGACTCGTCTCTCCTGTCTGCTTTTCTGAAGCAGATAGGATTTAGTTCGTAGCGAATCAAAAACCCCACCTACAACTGCAAAGCAGTTGTTGACGATTTGTAACCGTTTGCAAATCGCTCGTCTCGCAAGTGTATACTTGCATTTAGATAAACCACTGACAGAACGACATACGGGCTATTAAAAAAATATGGGCGAAACTTGAAGAGGCGGTGGTACATACCTAATCGGAAATTAAACGTAAAGGCGTAGTGGAAGCATAACCCATTCGCTGCCTAACCAGAAAGAGAAAAGTATTTCCATGGAGCCACGGTGTTCGAAGCGAGGTCTCGCTTCTCTGGTGGGTACGATAATGTCTTGTGCTTGCCCATTGCCGGTGATAGTGCGCGCCTCCTTCGGGAGGTGTCGGGCAGTGGCCGGTGACGGCTTCTAGGACTCCCGCCTCATCACTCGAGCTATTACAGCGACTGCCACTCAGATACATCGGATGGAGAATGCTCCAGGCCGAGGTGACTTCGATATGTAGTCGACAAAATTATATTTTTCAAACAGAACAAATTTTAGAAGTAAACTTGAAAACTATACTGCAATTTAACTACGCCGCATTGTAGTTTAAATTCACAGGTAGCTGCATAAAAATGTCCCCCACAGATTAGTACTTACAAATAAAGTTCGAAATAAACGAGGAAAAAAAAAGGCACCAAGTCAAAGGGGTTTTCGAAGAAAAGAAAACAATAGCTTACAGTGTTACCACACTAACAAACCATAATTTCCCTGTAAGACTAATGTATTGTCAGACAAAGAAAAAGATTCCTTGCATGAAACTACCACTTTATTTATATACGGCAGCACAAAACTATTTCAATGCTTCATTTCTATTCACCCCATTTTACGGCATTCGAATACAACCCTTGAACGTACAACCCATGCGTTTTTATAAGCTTTTGTTCAACTCGAGTCTACAAACCTTGAAATCTATTTCTTACCCACTTCCAATCGAGCTACAGCTTTGAAATTTAGCAGAGTGGTGGGTTTCCAGAGACAATACAATATTATGCAAAGAAACTTGCAATCTATACCTACTTTAAACCTAACAAAATGATATTAAAATTTTAGCTCTATATTTGGGCCGTAAAGTTTGGAAGGTGGTCACCTCACGTTACGTAGGGTTGTGACAATACCACTAGACGACACACAATAGAAGGGGGCGCGGCCTGTGAATCATCCCCATTTCGGAGCGGCTTGAGGGTCAGAGGTCAGATCGGGGAAGTGAGTCTTGTTTCGTCTCTCGGTCTGTGTCGCACTTTTTTCAAATTCGAGATAATGTAATATTCGTAACGAATATTTAATATGTTTTTATATTGGATAATTCGGTAATTGAATTTGGTTTACTATGCCTAACATGTCGCGTGTATTCGAGTCAGCCGTCACTAAAAAGTAGAAATTAAAATGAATAATAAAAAAAAAATTAAGGTATAAGCTTTTATTCATGCGAAAAAATGAACGCAAAAACTGAAAATTTTTCTGATTACAATAAAATGCACGGTTCGAATAAAAGCGTGGGCGCCTTTACCTTCTAGGAATATTCCATTTGCTTAAGGAAATATACAGAAAATATAAAGGTGCTATTTATTTTTATTCGAACCATGCATTTTACTGTAATCAAAAAAAGCATTTTCAACTTTGGCGTTCATTTTTTTCGTATGAAAAAAAGCTTATACGTTATTTTTTATTTATTTTATTAATACTAGGGTCGTGGGACAAAGCCTATCCATAAAATCTATTCGTGACAGATGGCAAAGTTCAAAACATTTTCTCCACGCAACAAGTTGCCGCACCCTCATGAGGCAGAGGACCTTGAGACCTTGTGCCCAAGGAAACGAAGTACGAGCGACCTACCTACCTACCTTCAGCCATATAAAGCAGTAGACCACTTGATGAGTGGGCGTCGCAAAGCGCACTCTAATCTGATTAATTACCCTTCCTTCATTGCAGCCAGTCTAAATACTTGAGCCCAGGCAGATTATAATTGAACTGCCTAGCTTCTCCTGCCTCGAGTATGCTCACATAATAACCGAAGACGTGGTCACTTGGACAAAAATTTCTTGATGAAACAATTTGTCAAGTTCTTGAAATGGACCAATATCAACAGACCATCGATTCTGTATTTGTTTCGGTTTATCATGATTTAGTAATTATTATTTTTTAAAGACAGGAGTTTTCAAATATTGACGCTTTCGGGATGGTTTTGAAACGAGTACATAACGCACTGGTAGTACAAACACGTCCCATCATGTTTGAAAGGATTAAGACTAAAATGCAGTTTGGTTATTTGATGAAAACCTCATTATAAAATAGGACGGAGAGATTCTTTCGTAGTAAACACTCGATTAAACGTACCCACTGGACGAAAGAATGTTTATAAAATCGAAAATCCATTAAATGATTGTGTTAAGAATAATATTTAAAATAGTAAATAAGTTAGTAAGTAAAAAAATTCGACGGGAGGCTGTCTCTGCGAAACGGCCGCTGGGATTGAGGGGCGTAGACTTATTTACCTTACTCAACTGTCACTAAAGTAGCTCTATGTGTCTAAAGTAGTTCTATGTGACTGAAGTAACTCTTTGTGACTGGAGTAGCTCTTTGTAACTCTTAATTTATGTGACTGATTCGTAATTTTGGTTGGGTTTTTTTCCGCGAAAGAAAATTCCTGTTTTCAAATGTAATATATTTATTCACGTTATTAATATTGGATACAATTTCTGTTAGTAACAATTTTATGCAAAATCGGACGATGGTACGAGAAATAGCAAACGTAATTCAACAATTCTGGAGTAATATTTCGCGTGAACGTAAGATAGCGCGGGAAGTTAGATTGGTCACTGCGTTCGCGCGCATCGATCGCTGTGACGTCATCAAAATTCTTCGTGATTTTCACCAACTTCGCAACTCTCGACTGTGACTAAACCATAATTCCAAATTCTAAAATTCTTTTTGAAATCTTCAATGTCCACCTTTCTCTGTTAAATGAAACTAAAACCAACTGTGCGGAGCTATAAGCGTTTCACGAAAAGCGTCATAATTTTTTTCCTTTCCCGACACCCCATTAGACCAATATGGAGGGACGTAAGTTGACGTCAAAATAAATAAATATTAGACTTGAACTTGTTCTGTATAATATAAATGTAAAATATTCAATGAACATGCTATGGTAGTGGCAAAAAAAAAAAAAAAAAAAAAAATCCTGTCGGCAAGCCGGAAGGCGAAGGTAGATTCCTTCTGTTCGGATAAATAATGAAAAGAATATTTCATATTGCATATTCTCGGATTCCGAGACCCTCCGCGCTTTTGTGCATGCGCAAGGCGGGGATATCTTCACCAAAATAGGGGAAAAGCGAAAAATAGCGGAGAAGATGACTACATTTTACTTAGCGTACCTAACAGAGAACTCCCGAAAAGCGCTCATATTACTCATTGCCTGTCACCCCTTTCCGGTGTAAAATCGTCCAAAAGTGCTAGTTTAGGGATATTGAAATGATCAGTACTCTAATTTCATAAGGGTTGAAGCTATGAGGATGAAAAAGATGATAAACTTTCCAACAAACGGTCACTTGCATAGATAACAAGCGGGAGTAGTCTCCCCAAAACTTTCTCGTATCCGCCCTAACGCGGGTGGGGAAAAAATACACAAAGCGGAAGTAACATGGACGATCCCCTAACACGGGAGGGGGAAAACGCTGGCGCCGTTTTTTGGGCCGTACAATGACGAAGAAACCGAATATGCAATTTGTATGCCTTTCTTTCTACAGATTGAAACGAAAATTAGGCACGGATCTACAATTAATGTCAGCAGACCTCATACCCATTTTTATTTACCTAAGTCATAGGGTTTAGGAGTTATCGTGTTAACAAGTATGCGATTATACAGATCGACAGACAGTCAATCCTTTGACGGATATCGTCCAAAATTTGATACGGACCTACATTCCTGGTGATAAAACTGTGCACCAAATTTTATCTATCTGGCAATTTAATTTTTTGAGTTATCGTGTTCACATGAACACGGACAGACAGACTTCCCGCGGAAGGATTTTGTACAAAATGTGATAGAATCCTACAAATTATGTATAAAGATCACAAACCGAATTTCATCTCTCTATCTCTAATAGTTTAGTTATCGTGTTCACAGACAGACAGACATAATTCCAAAATTGTGTTTTCGGACTCAGGGAGGTCTAAAACGTGGAGATTCGTCAAAATATCGAGCTCGAATTTTTTGACGATTTCAATTCTTTCTCTCTATACTTCGCATACGAGAAAATAAGAAATTCTAAGAATAAAGTTCTGAGATTTAAATTATGCTTGCTTTTATTTCAGTATGTTCGAGTACATTGTTTTTGTAAAACAAATGAAAGTACAAAATTAAATTATTCTGAAAATACCGCAAATCTAGAGGCTTCGGGGCCCGTAGGTAATTGTCTACTTTGACTATATGATAATACGGCCGTGACCACTTACCAAATTCCAATCATGTTGTTCGTTGCGTTTTGGAGTTATCGTGTTCACATGCATGCGAATATACAGACCGACAGACAGTCAATCCGCTATCGGATTTGGTTCAAAATTTGATAAGGGTCTATTACAATTCTGATCAGTGGCGAATCCAGAGGGGCTCCCCCCCCCCCGAGCTAAACCAGAATTTTTGATTTTTATTTAAAATCATTTCAACTGTTTGTTCTTAATTTCCCTTTTAAAAAAAATAATAACGTGACAATATTGCTTTCTGGCTAGACAATTTTCTCAGTCATTCCAATTGTAGCGTTGACGCGGTCGAAAACATATTTTGGCTAGTTATTTCATTGTATTTTTTATTAAATTATCGAAAGTATTGTAGTGTTCTTCATGATTCTTATTTCAGGTGAGTAATGTCTGTAAAGTTAAAGTGTTTTGGTTCACATAAGTCATGAGGTTTGACATTCGTCAAGGCGATACAAACTTTTTATGACCTCCCCTCCACAGACCCGAATCCTGGATTCGCCACTGATTCTGACGATAAAACTGTGTACCAAATTTTATCCATTTAGCTCTTTGAGTTTTTGAGTTATCGCGTTCACATGCACACGGACAGACAGACTTCTCGTGGACAGACTTCATCCAAAATTTCATAGAAATCTACAAGTTAGGTGTAAAAACCACATACCAAATTTCATCATTCTAGCTGAAACCATTTATGAGTTATCGTGTTCACATACAGACAGACATAATTCCGAAAATGCCTAGTTCATTGACAAAATTTTATGTCTGCTGATTTCGTTACGAGATATTCGAACATTGTGATCGATAGGTCAAAACATCAAGATAATTACATACATGTTTTGTCGTCAACTGCTTATTCCAAAGAGATGCAGGGTCGTCTCTTATCAGTTGTTTTAAGATTTAGGGGTCTATTCTGGCACCCCCGGTTGGGTTGGGTTGGTTTTCCCGGCCGTTAACAACGGAAAAAGTGACGTCTCCCAACCCAAACGGGGGTACCAGAATAGACCCCTTAAACTATTATTTGTTCCTCGCCCAAACACTGGAACAAAAATATGTTGAATCTTCAGCAGTGTAGCTACCGGGGGGGGGGGGGGGAGGGGGGGGTATATGCCCCGGCACCAGTTTTAAGGGGCCCGGTCGTCACTTATCCTCGATACGCCACTGGCCATGTTGACAACACGTCCACTTTTTAAAGCAAAATATGACGGGGACGTAAAAATAATGCCATGCCCTGGCGCCGTTTGCACAAGCAAAGCCACCGATGACGACGGGATGGGGCACAAAAAGCATATTATGACCCGGGCGTCACTCATCCTAGCTACGCCACTATGAATCTTGCATTTTTTGAATAATCATCTGCTGTGCTAATTAGCGTCCCGTTTTGAAGCTAGAACGAAAGTAAGTCGCAGAGTCCCGCTAATCCGGATTAGATGGGACCGGACCCTATCCGGACCACTGAAAGTCCGGATTAACGGAATTTACCTTAAAATTCACTTTATTCAAGTTTTAGATGGGTAAAAATATAAAATTCGATAGATTTTTACATACAACTTTTATAAATACATACAACTTTTCCTACAGTTTAATTTCGGTTTTAATATTACTGTATCAGTAGACCTAAGCTTATAACCTACAAATTGATGTAGGATCAACAACACATCTTTGTCCGTAATTCAAATAATACTCTATATATAAACAATTTTTTAAAATCCCGTCTGGATTAACCGGATGTCTGGACAAACGGAGTCCGGATTAGAGGGACTCTACTATATTGAATAAATAATCATTATAATGCTTCAGAATTAATCGTTAAATTTTCTTTTATGCACTTATTTTGAAGCTAGACTAGTAGTTCTGTGAACCGTAGATCTCGCGTCAAATAAAAAAACAATATCTAATATTTACTCTTTATCACAGTCTTTAAAAGGCTTAGCCATATTTTTTTTTCGAGTGCGAATTATTCACATAAGTCTCTGCTTTTATCAGTATTCTCAAAATGGCAACTAAATGTCTGTTTTTATAGGTATGGACGAGTTTTCTGTTTTGTTTATTTCAGGTAATGTAGAATTTCTGTCATCCGACCGGCTTCCGATGTAATGCTTTGTCAATGGCAACCTTCAAAATTTCAACACTCTGTTTGAAGATGTTAAGTAATGCTTAAAGTAGAGTTTTTTAATGTTATGGCTTAAGGATACTATGAAAATATTGTTCCTGTTACTGTAGTTTTCAATGTTTACTTAAAATAAGATTAAATATTAGTTTTATTAGTTATTAGTGGAAAGGCTGCCATAATTGTTCGTTATCGCTCTTTTTGGCGCCTTCTACGGATTGTTTGGCGATTAAACTTCCAACCAAACGATTTAGATAATCACTAGCGGTTAAATTTTTAACCAAACGATTTAGCTAATTGCAATCATTCCATTTGGAATTTAGTCGGGATTTTTTAGACGTAATAAAAGGAATGAAACGAACTCAAAGAACACAAAATTCAACGCTTTGTGTAGTACTAAAAAAAGAACTAGTTTGGATTCTCTATTAGGCGCAAAAACCAAACAGATTTTGGCGATTGCTTAAATCGGAGGATTACCGGAAAACGGCCAGAGAATCCATAATAAACAAAACAGAAAACTCTTCCATAAGGTTTTACTGGAAGGGGAAAAGCTCTGATGTCGGTGACAACGACAATAACCTTCAGATACCTACCGGTTCTTCCCTCGACTTTCGTATAATTACACAGCATTGAGCGTTTTATGCCAAGTTTCGTAGAATAGTCAAGAGAATCTAGTATGCATTTTGAAACTTTTTCCATGGATCGATTGCGTGCAAAATTTGATACAGATCTAAAAATTTGGTGTCAACACACAACTCAAATTTCATTTACCTTGCTTGGCGCGTTTTTGAGTTATCGTGTTCGCATTCACACGGACAGACAAACAGACAGACAGAATTGACGTAATTAATCCAAAATTAGACGCATATCTAAAATTTTGGTGTAAAGATTCAAGATACCAAATTTCATTTACCTTGCTTGTCGCGGTTTTGAGTTATCGTGCTCGCATACACCCGGGCAGATTTCCCTTGGACGAATTTAGCTCAAAAGTTGCAACAAATCTACATTTTTGGCTTAAGAACCTTAAACCAAACTTCATTCGTCGAACTTGTTACGGTTTTGACTATCACAGATAGACCGACAGACATAATTCAAAAAGTACTTTTTTTCGCTCACGGGGAGTTCTATAATGAGAAAATTCATCAAAATCTCGGGTTCGAATCTTTCTTTTAGTCTAATTAATTTAATTAGTCTAGTAGTGTTTATTAGTCTTTTTTTCCCTTTATATATTTCGTAATGAGAAAGTAAAAAGACTATTTTCGTAGAATTAGGGAAAAAATTAGTTAACATTTTATAACTAGGCGGTGCTGCGCCATTATCTAAGATGACGTTTAGAGATTTTTTTTATTATTATTATTATTACTGAAGCAAAACTTAATAGTTCATTTGAATTTTCTTTACTTGAGTCGTCGAAATTTAATTCTGAATGTGAATTCTTTTTTTTTTTTCGTTCAAAATAAGTTTAAAGACACTTTATTATTTTTCTTCCAAAATTTTACTAGGATGTGGTATGCTCCGTGAAAACCGAAAATTGAAGCATCAATAAGAATGGTATTTAGAACGAAAAAAGACTTTATGTTCCGAATTGAATTTCGGCAGCATTTTTAGTTAAATTTAAAAAAATTGTGATGAACTATTCAATTTTGTTTCCGTAGTGAAAAAAAAAAAAAAAAAAAGAAATCTGCAAAAGTCTCATTAGATAATGGCGTAGCGACACCTATTCAACCATTTTCTTTTCCTTTTTTTCCCGGTTTTCAGAGAGCGCATTACCTGTACTGCATTCTAGTAAAATTCTGTTTCTTTTGTAGCCGGCTCTGAGGTCTTCTCAACAGACGAACTTCAATTAGAACAGCCCTGTACACTAGTAAAAGAAGAGTTTTTTTAAAAGTTATTTTATATTGTTTTATATATATTCATTAGTTTCTTGAAGCCACCTGCTGTTTATTCTAATTCAGTGCTCAGCAAATATCTCCGGAATACTTTTTAGTAGTTGTGTTAGAATGAATGCTCCAGACGGAAAATTGTTAATGATAATTTAATTTTCACGTGCACAGTTTTAAAAATAACGAACAGTTCGCTACACAGCCAAAATTCGCTTAACAATATTCGTACATTCTTCTTTAGTTAATTTTGCTCTTATTCCTCATAGCTAAGTTTTTCTTTTTTTGGTCTCAGTCGGTGTCTCATCTTCGGGGCATCTCTTGCTAGGATCATTCGTTTCATCCAGAAGGTGGAAGAATCTTGTCCATTTTCCCGTCTTAAGCGTCATTTCCTCTACTCCATGCGATGTTAGGTATCCCGTAAAAGCCTCCTTCAGTCTCTTCTTGTCTTCCTGGGAAAGGCTGGCCTCTCGAATGCACACTTCCACAACATCCCAACTGCCTGCCGATATGCAGTCATGAAAATCTTTTAAAGCAGGCTCACTCAATACAAGTCTTGCTTTGGCTGTAGCATCTAGACTTTTAAAAAATATTTCGAGAGCTTTTATATCTTCTGCACATAAAACATTATCAAAATACGATTCGAACTCACATTGTCGATCCACATAGCCTTCCCAAAAATCGGGAGGAATCCGAAGAAAAAACTCCTGAAATAATATTGTGCAATAGTGGCCTGAATCTTCCAAACTTTGATACCAGTACATCATATCCAGCACCGAGTCGCGGTTTGTTTCAGGAAGAAAATCCCAGATAAGGTCTGCAATCCCCGAGATCATGTCTTGCGATGGCCAAACCGTAAAACATTCCAAAAGTTCGTGAGGGTTCTCCAGAAAAAATCGCATCTGTTGGTCAGGAGTCATGACAGATATCAAATAACGTAACAGTTCAGAACATTTTTCAAATGGAAATTTTGTGGTATACTGACCTGCTACTATGGCTCTGGCTGCACTCATTAAAGAAGGCTCTTTCTCTTCACGTGTTAATTCCTGAAAAAAATACTCAGCAGCTGTTTTATTACCTTTCTTTGCTGAACATTGAAAAGCATACTGATGAAAGGTGATCTGATCTCTTCTGTATGATCTAGTCAAATCATCCAGTTTAGATTCTTGTCCTTCAACAATGTAAGGCCACCAAAACTCCAGACCCAGCCCTCCGCTTCGCAAATGGCGACCTTCTTCGCCGAAAAAATACTTTTTATTTTCTTTAGGAAGTTCTTTCCAAAACAGTCGGATGTAATCTTCCATGCAATATAAACAAGCGAGTTTGTATCGTTTCACAATATCAATATCATCAGAACGTATGAGTTCTTCCGCTGTTTTTCGGTAGTCCACCGCCCCTGCTGCAGTCCAAAGCAGTTTTTCTAAAATAGGTATATCGAAGTGAATCTCTTCTCCATGTGAATCGTGTAAATATTTTTCGTGAAATTGTTTCCAGCTTTCTACCTGTCGACCCATTGGTTTAGCTGTATCATTCACCAGTTTCGTTAGTGACTTGGGTAACCCAAGTTTCGAGATTTCATCTGTAAGTTTATCTTCAACGGTTTCTCGCCAATCTTCAACGCTGAGCGGATACTCGCCATGGAAATTAGTAATCGACGCCAAAATATTTGATTCCTTAAACAAAGCAGCAGCCAGTCTTCCGATAGCCATATCCTTAAGCGACAATGGATTGTAGTTAAGGTGCGCCATTATAATCAGCAATATAAACTTTTATCGTCTAATATTTGCCTGTAATGTAAAAGAAATGCGATTATCGACCTTCCTTCGACGAATCATCATCTTGCATATAGAATGCAACGAGGGCTATTGTGACCTTATTTAAAAATCCAGAAAGCTACTTCAGACTTAATTTTAAATAATTCAGAACATAAATGTGAATATACATAAATGTAAACACGTATTTTCAAGCAATTTAATTAGCGAAGGAAATTATTAAAAATTAATTTATATTTCACTTTTCACTGCGTCAATTCATAGAGTAGCATACTTTTCTGGTTTTTCAACATTATAAAAAAAATAGTTCATTTATTTAGAAGGGGCGCGTAATTTAATTTTGAAAATAACTAAAATTATATTTTTCTTCACTATAATCAGCAAGAAATTTTGATGTAGACAATCGCTTGTCACCTTCCCCTTCAAGCATTAGATTAGCCACTGGCAACCCATTTGGCTATCAAACAATGCACCTAAGCAGGTTATGGCTGGATCGCCATATTGGCGAAAAAGTCAAGGGGCACCTTAAACTAGATTTCAACTGAAAGTTGTTTGCATTTACTCTAATATCATCATAATTACGAAAGTTTGAGGGTGAGTCCAAATTTAAGAACAGCAATAGTTTTTTTTTTTTTTTTTTCCTTCAGCACTGTCGTTTTTCAAACATTAAAGAGGTATACCTATGGACAAGTTTTCTGTTTTGTTTACTAATACTGAAGTTGGACTTCCGCCATAACCACCAACTTCTTGTTGTAACTTTTTGGCGACTTCTGAGGCTTGTTTGGCGTTTAAATTTTTAACCATACGGTTTAAATAATCGCTGGCCGATAAATTTTTAAACAAACGATTTAGCTAATTACAATCTTTCTATTTAGAATTTAGCCGTTTAAAGGGCTTTTTTTAAGTGAGTTAAAAAGAAAGGTTTACACAAACTCAAAGAACACAGAATTCAACGCTTTGTATACTAAAGAAATAACTAATTCAAAGTTGGCGCTTGATACACTACCCAAATGGATTTACCGATTGCTTTAATCGAAGGGTTACTGGAAAACGGTCTGTGAATCAAAAGTAAACAAACCAGAAAACTCGTTCACAAACAATTAAAACTATATTTCAAATTGTTGCAGACTTTTATATTATTTTTAAAAATACAAGGAAAATGAAGCATTTTAGAACCTCAAGGTGTTTTGTGTTAGGAGATAATCATATTAGCATAAAATATTTTACGATATCTTCACAATGCTGTTACAATATTCTGAACGGCGCACAACATTGCATGAATATTGTAGGGCATCTTGCACTATTAGGGAATGAACTATTATTATTGCACATATTTTGTGTACAAATTAATTCATAAAAAGTTAATTACTTTACATTTTATCAAATAATAATACAATTTAAAAGAATGTTAAAATGTTTATAAATACTAAAAATCCATTACCTCAGAATTCTTTTACTTCTTGAAAAATAATATTAATTTACATGTAAATAACCATACGGAAATAATCAATCGAAAAAATCGTTTGCTTCTAAATTAAAACAAAAATAATTATCTGCTGCCAAATTTAGTTTATAAATTTAATCTGGCTTATTAATATTCAGTATGGAATATTATAAGGACGAGTTTCCTCTTTTATTTATTTGAGGGAAATGTCCAAATTTCTGTGTCCAGGACCGACTTCCGGTATAACGCTTCGTCAAAGGGAAACCAGAAATGAATCCTCGGCACGGAAATTCGTTCCATACCGTTTAATTTAATTTGATTTTGATAAAATTTTAAATATTAAAATCATTTAATACTTTGCAATAAATTTGTGTTTCCCATGCATGACAATTTATGTTATAAAGAAATAGTTTCTTCAATGGACGAATTTTCAGTTTTGTTTAATTTGGATTTACAGACCGTTTTCCTGTAATCTCGATTTAAGCAATCCCCAACTTCATTTGGATACTGTATCAAGCGCCAAGTTCAAATCGGTTGTTTCTTTAGTATACAAAGTGTTGAATTCTGTGTTCTTTGAGTTCATTGAATAATTTTTGTTTAAAACAGCTAAATTCCAAATGGAACGATGATAATTAGCTAAATCGATTGAATAAAAATTTAACTGTCAATGGTTACCTAAATTGTTTGGTCAAAATTTAACCGCAAAAGAAGACTTAGAAGTCGCCAAAAATCGCTATACCGAACAATCATGGCAGCCTTTCGACAAAATGAGGCTCTTATTTTAAATAAGCACTGAGAGCAACATCAAATTTATAATTTCTAAAAAGTATCCTTAAGCTATGATATTAAAAAAACCCTCTACTTTAAAAACTAATTAACACCTTCAAACAGACTGTTGACATTTTGTAGATTTCCCACTAACGAAGCATTACACCGGAAATAAGTTGGTATAGCGGAAGTTCAACATTACCCATTATAAACAAAACAGAAAACTGGTCCATAATTCAATATTATGAATGTTATAGAATCTTGTTGTCAATTTTGCTAATTTCACTTGCTAGTGAACCCATTCGTATGGAATCAAAATTTTATTAAATTATTCGATTACTTAATTGATAATTAAGTTCTGAAATAATATTAAAATATTGTATTTTCATCAAGAATCCACATGTGTATCAGTCGTTGACCCCAAGGCCGAATTACTAAATAGGCAATTTAGGCGAGTGCCAAGGGGCCCTCAGCCTTGGGAGCCCCCGAAGATTCGATATATTTTTTGTTTGTTTTTTGCAGTATTTCCCAAGTAGCTTAATTTTGTACTTTCACTTGATTTATCACCGCAGTGCATCCAAACTTATTCAAATTAAAATCAAGCATAGTTTAAATTTTAGAACACACATTATTATAACGAAATTCCTATTTAATTACCTTTTGCAAGCCTTATAATGTTTTATAAATTTTAAAAAAAATGTCGCTTTTTAATTTATAAAAAGTCAGATTCTATAGTTAAATAGTATTTAGAATGTGTTAAAAAGTTTTGTAATTTTTTTTTTACTATTTTATATAAAATTATACTTTTAAATTTTTATTTTGCATTTTCTTTTTAATCTGCGATATACTGAAATCATCTCTCTTGAAAGGGATACGCAATTAAATGTTTTGGCATTTCAGTTTGTCAAAATTTTCTAATTAACACTTTTGCCGAGACGGACGAGATATCTCGTCTTCCAACATTATTCGCTGTGCGCTAGGGACAAGATAACTCGTCTTCTACACAATGTTTTTCTATATTGTTGCAGCGGGTCGAGTGACTTATTTATTAACTTTTCAGCGCATCCCAGTCCATATAATTATTTTTTCACACAGGCAATATCAAAAATATCTGGCAAAAATGAAAAGGTAGGTCAGACATATGATAAGCGTCCAAATTCACCTAGGAACATGGGTGCGCAAACGCCACCTAGAGGCAGCAGATGGCATTTAAAATAATACAGCATTTGCCACAATTGCCGACACTTTTTGAAATTTACACATTTTTTCAAATATCTCCTCGAACTTCGACAATATAAAGAATAGTTTTTAACTCGCAATTTGCATTGAAGATTCGGTCACGAGGGCATTTTGGGGACCGACCAGAAATTGATGATGCCGATAAGGGATTTTGGCTCACCCCATTTCACAGATATCTGATAATTGTTTGCAACTTTCGTCAATTATTTTGAGTGTTATGCGCAATATTTACATGCATTTTCGTAAAAATAGCTGGAATATTCGGGAAGATGTAAAGGTTTCTTTAAAAAATCCCAAATTTCTACGTTTTTTGCTTATAACTTACGGCGTTTTCAACCAAATTGTATGAAACTTACAGAATATGTGACAATATGCTAGAGTAGCATTATCTAAGAATTTGAAGTAAATACTATGTATATTAGAGAAGGTATGAGTATTTGAAGTTAATGATTTTTTACTGCGCATGCGCTAAAGGTAGCCTAATTTTTCTTCCAGAACTTCAGAGCCAGATATAAAGGGCAACTTATATAAAAATTCCAGTTCAATTCTTTTAAGATTCAAAAAGATATCGGCATTTTGGCCAGGCTGTTTTATTTTAAATGCCATCTCTGCCTCTAGATGGCAAGGTTTGCACTATGTTCCTAGGTTCCTATTTTGGAAACCCCCTGTATATCAAAGTCGGTGAAAAAGCACTCCGGATCTGGTTTCGAAAAGGAAATACTAGCGAACTGTATTAAGTTTTGATGAACGCAAGGATGCCAATTCTTAGAAATTGGCTAAACCATCATAAATCTTGGATGTGTGGCGAATGGAAGACAAATCACATGGCACATACCTGCAAATCAACTGAAGCTACGCCAAAGCGGAAGTGTGATATCTGCAATTCCACCAAATTCGATGGGAACAGTTATATGTGCAAAACATGTCATATCGCAACCTGCATTATGTGTAGTACCTTGTTTTAGATATCATACGTTAATAATTCTCAGGCAAAATTTACGATTTTAATTTTATTATTTTCTACGTTTGAAATCATTATAGATTATTATTTATTATTGCTGTAGGAAGATAGACATGTAAGGGTATTTATTTTAATTAAAGTAAAATAAAGTTTTAAAGGAATATAGTTTTGTTTCAACTTTGGCTGAGGGAACTCTGGGGGGAAAGATAGCGCCATTGCGGCGATGAAGATATTAAAATTGCTTATACAGAAATTAAATTAAAATCAATAAAAATGTATGGCAGTTGGGGGAGAAAAGGAGGTCCTAGTATTGAATGCTAGGCCCATAAGCAATCGGTCTTGATTGTTTCAAACTCACCGGTCGGTAGAAATCTCTTTTACGTTATGTGAAAAGGATGCTTCACTTCCAGTGTACCTGCAAAGAGGCACTGGTACAGTTTCTTTGCCGTCAGCTGAATGGCAAACAGATTGGTAGTCTACTCCATAAGGATGATCACCATCACCACCATTACTGCCTACTGGCGTACGCCACACATTATTATTATTATTATTATTTTGCCTTGAAAGAATTCAGTAAGAGTCTGCTTTCTTTATCCCATTTTTTCAATCTGGCATAAATGAAATATAGCTCATGTAAGTATTTATTTTCCGTTTTGAACCTCCCGAGTACGAAAACACAATTTTGGAACTATGTCTGTGTCTGCCTGTGTGTATGTCTAAGCGAACAGATAACTCCAAACTAATTGAAGTCTAGCGGAATGAATTTGGTATGTGATCTTTGCACATAAGTTGTAGGTTTCTTAAATTTTGATAATTCCGTCTATCGGAATCTGTCTGTCTGTCCGCGTTCATGTGCAACACTGTACTCAAAACTTGAATAGCTGAATGGATAAAATTTGGTCACAGTTTCTACATCAGGAATGTAGGTCCGTATCACATTTTGGACAAATCCATCGAAAGTTGATCTGTATAATCGCATACTTGTGAACAGGATAACTTCTAAACCCTGTGACAGATACATAAAGTGGTAAGGGTCTGCAACCAATAATTGTGAATCCGTGCCCAATTTTCATCTCATCTGTTGAAAAAACAGCTTTCAAATCGCATATTCGATTTCTTCGCCATTCTACGACGCAAAAAAAAACAAACAAAAGTAGCGCAAACGATTCGTGCTTTTCCCCACCTTTCAAAGCAGGCCATTCACATCTGTTCCAAAATGGCATTTTGGAACACGGGAAAAAAAAAAAGCAATCGTCAGTTTAAAACCGATGGAAGTTGGCACAGCGGAATGGCAATGATGGAACTTAAAATCAACACTTTTTTGCGCCGATTCCAATTTGGGGCCTCGATGCTAGGTGAGTGGCAGCATGAAGAGTATCTGTCTAGATTGGAGGAACCTCGCGACGAGGCTAGAAAATCAAATCCGCCGTGTGTGGGGAGGAGGAGAATAGGGGGATCGAAGAGCGACGGCAGCGCATTTGGAACCTCCGACGAATGACAGAGATATTTTTCAGACTTGAATGGATGGGGAAAAAAACCAGCTGGACAAATGGAATGGAGACAGATGAATGGCCAGCTTTTGGGGAATGGCGCACGTTTCTGGAACTTGGTGTATTTTTTCATCACCAGTGTTAAACGGAGGTCACCTCTGTTCCACTCTACGATTTTTGGAACACGGGAAGGAAAAACGTCAATGTTGAAGCAATGAAAACTATCGGAAGAGTTGGATGTTTGGAATTCGAATAGTTTGAAGTCGGATTGGAATGGCCAGATGGCTTTTTTGAGACCCGTTGCGAGAAAAAAGCTTCTGCCTAGATTCCCTGCATTTGGAGGAAGACAGTGCACGCGATTACAATACTTTCTCTTTGTATACTTCGTATGAGAAAGTAAAAGGCAGTATGGAAGTTGGGTGGGGTTGAAAATCCTTGTCAGCTCATAATTTTAAACAATTATGGCCATCAAAAACCTTCAGACCAAAAAAAAAACAAGTTCCTATGCTAAGGCGAAAATTCCTTCTGATTTTCTTACTATCTTCAATTGTAAGGGAAGTAGGGAAAAGGGGAATGCAGTGGGTCCTATTTTCGTGTGGAAATGAAATTTCAATACTAAACATTTCCACCAATCCACCCTTGAGCACGACAAGCTCACAACGTCTTTACAACATGTCCTCCTATTTAAAATTTAAACATAATTAATCTCGAAAAGAATTAGCCTAGAATCAAACGATTTTTAGAAGCGCGAAACTAATTTTCTATAGGTTACATGATAATTTTTAAAGAGAATGATACAAAATTTAATTAAACATTGGAATGGCCATTCGGACACACATAAACAAAATGATTTAATGTATAACAGTTTCATTCAAAAAGAAATTGCCAAAAATAAAAAAAACAAATAAATAAAATAATAAAAAAAAAATCTATACATAGAAATAAAGATTCTAACAATTAATAACTATTTAATCAATTTTCATCGAACCTTCAGCTAAAATCATCCCTAACATTTCATAGTATATGTGGCAAAACATTTAATAATTTTGATAAGAACTAGTTAGGAATTTCATTTTATTTCTACAGATTATTATAAAATAAGAAACAGCGAACTGGATGAATTTTATATGTTAAATATGCAGAGCAAGGTAAGCATTTAACATAATAGAAGACGCAGAAACTAGCAGAATAATTTTGCACATAAGGAAGTTCTACAACATATAAATTACTGCATCAATGGAAATTTTAATATCCACGTGCCGACAAATGGATAAAACAATTCCAGTCACCACTATAGATATACTATGTCTTATTTCATTAAAATCCAGACAAAACAGAAATAATTCAGCCTTATTAAAACGTGAAGCGCTGCTCAAATTGGAACCCTATTTATTCAGAAAAGTAGGCCATAACTAAAGCCTTAGGTAAGGAAAAGGCACAAGAAAAAAACAATAATAACCCTAGAGACACAATAAATACAAATGAGATGACCATTCTTGTTCTTCTTCTCCACTCCTGCAAAAAAAAAATCCGGAAATCATTTCAGAAGAAATAGTTCTTATACCTCAGCTGAAACTCACGGGTCACTTACTTTTCCCACTCCAATTACAGACAACATTCCTTCATCGTCTTCTTCGTTATTCCACTTATTTGGGTTTCTAAGCGATTCTCGAAAAAAAATTTTTTCCCGAAAGGTGAAAGAAGATTCATACTAAAGAACGCTACCTAATTTCTAACGAAAAATTTCGAAATATTGGCTAAACAGAAAATTTTTCGTCTCTTTTATTTCCACAATAGATGAGCTCATTACTCCTCTCATTAAATTCTTTTTTCATTTTTTTAAGATTGCCGCCTCCCTAAATTCTTTACAAATAATTCTGTTCTGAAAAAGAACTGCTGAGTTGTCTGCGTTTTTTCAATCAAATAGTTTTCGATGTCGTAAAATAGTCTTCATACATTGGAAACAAAAGAAACTATGGTAAACGTAGCAACAGTCATATTTTTTACATTTGTCAATGAATAAAATCGTTGGTTAAATAGGTCATGATAAAATCTTGGTTAAATGGTCATAGAATAAATCGTTATTTAAATGGAGTCGCCAAGAAAAATCGTTGATAAATAAATGAAGAATATAAATTTTCTGTAGGCGATTTTATTTCTTCCTCACATTTTGTTAAGATCATAACGATAACAGTAGTTATAATCATTAAAGATATCAGCGTCTCTAGAGTACATTATTTATTGTCAGTAATGATGACTTCGAGTCTTTATTTTCTCAGTTACTATGTCCATTATAAAGCATGAGTATCTTTATTTTTCCAATTATTGTTTGTTTGGTTATATTGAATCGTTTAAAGCAACTGAGGGCTATATAAGGGACTATATAATTTTGAAAAGCAGTCAGATGAGAACGACTCCTGAGCTGGCATCCCCCCACTCCAAACGCATCACACCAGAGGGAGGAGTTTGATCTCCCATGATACTTTAACCTGCAATACGACGGATCTTCATTGGAATCGGGTTTCGAACCTGGAACCTTCAGGCTCTGAGGGCGGCAGCTTACACTACCACACTGCCTTTTTGAATTATTTTTATCAATTAAATTTGTTGAAAAAAAAAATAAATTTCGCTTTGACTGGTATTTATTAAGACAAAGTTTCAACAGACAGAATAGGTTTCTGTAAGATGGCAGAAAAGTATCTTGTCCATTTCTCTCTCTCTCTATATAAAATTCTAGCAGAGTACTCGGCATTTTCTTACCAAAGTTTTGTGAGAGACAAAAAACAGATAATGATATATCAATGCCGCAATGTTTAATAATTAACCAATATTTCTCAATTCTAATAAACATATTAATAAAATATGTAAAAAATTTGTCTTTCATTTTCGTATACGGTAATAATCTTTCGTATATTTTACATTCTTGCACTTCTTAAGAGTAAAGCATCGTTGCGTTTCTCGTTTATACGTCTTTTAACATTTTATACGTCGTTTCATCACGTTCCCGATTTATTTGTACCAATTCAATGCAACGATAAAATTACTTCGTTTACATAAAAGCCTTAGGTTATACGTCGTTTTCTCCATTCTAAAATGCGAACATTTCCTCCTTTCTAGTATCAAAATTTCAAGTCTGATACCTTTATCACCAGTTCAGATAACTAGAAAGGAAGAAATTTTCACATTTAGAATGGAGAAAAACTTTCTTTCAACTTTTAACATATCTAACTCAATCAAACATATCATGACTTTGAAATTTTTCACAATTGATTAATTAATAGAAGACAAATTGTCCGGTGCTAATTTAAGCGATGATGAAGAAGTTATTCCCCTTCCTTTAAAGACGCAACGCGAACTTCGAACTCATTTCTTTTGTCAAAAGAACAGCAAAAAACCATTTCAATGAACTTAATTCAATTCATAATGCTATACTTAATACTCACAGATAATCAACTCGTCAGACGATGGTTAAAGATTTTTTTTATTAAACGCCTACCTGCATGTGCATAAATAGTATAAGATAATATGTGTAATTAGTACTCAAGATATGCTATAAATGTATGATTCTTCTCACTTTTATGTTATATATTTAATTTTAAAATTTAATTACTATTTCCATATTATGCAGTATTATAATAGTATTTTCTTTAAAATTAATACTTTTAAATGAATTTGCATTAGTAGCATTAAATTTGTAATAATCAAAGTTATTTATAGTGAAATTCTGATTATACGTCTTTTCATTTATACGTCGTTTGACGTCAGTCCCTTTGAAAAACGCATAAACTATGCTTTACTGCATTTTATTTTAGGAATTCTGGACATAAAAATTTCATGATAACTTCAATATTTGTTAAAAGTCTTTCGATGATTCACCTCCACCTAAACCAGAAGGGGGTGAGTTAAGGCTCAGTTATGCTGAATAAGGCGAGAGTCATTGTTCAACTTAAGTTTCAACAATTAAAGCGTCTAAATATATTGAAGAAACAAATCTGACCCCCCCCCCCCCCTGTGGGATTGGGCTAGAGTTGATTTATCACTACAGCATTTTTAGTCGACTTATTAGAAACATGTATAATAAGTTTCATCAAAAATCACCCCAGGAATTTCAAATTTTACGCCATTTTGTTACATGTATTTAAACGACTTTGCTCCTTCTTTTTCCTAAGGGACTGTGTTAGTGTTTATTTACTCCTACAGAATTTTCAAACTGCCAATGAGGAACATGCGTAGCTACTGTTCAGCAACGGATTCCGAGACTACCACTTTTGGACGATTTTACACCGGAAAGGGGTGTCAGGCAATGAGTCATGTGAGCGTATTTCCGGTGTTCTTTGTTAGATCACGTTCAGTAAAATGTAAACATCACCCTTCCATTCTTCACTTTAACCCTATTTTGATGAAAATACCTCCACCCGGCGCATGCGCAATAGAGCGGAGGGTTTCCGAATCCGTTGCTAAACAATAGTTTCCTCGAAATCGCCCCAACCGTATGAAATTTTATGTTAATCGGCACAGGAAGATTTTATCGAGGAAACTGGCTTACATTTTTACAGCACACAGAGGAAAGCAGGTGACATTCCAAGCAGCCAATGCAACTGTAGAGCGGCAAAATTTAGTAATTACAAAAGAACTTTGTAAAAAGTAATTTTTTACAGTAGAACTTCGTTTATACGTTTCTTATTTATACGTCGTTTCATCACAGTCCCGATTCATTCGTATTTATTGTAATGATGAAGTACTTCGTTTCGATTATACGTCATTTTACATCAGTCCCTTGAAAGACGTATAAACGGTGCTTTACTGTATTTGGAAGTTGATTAAAGATGTCCCGAAGAAAGGGGAAGAGTGCCACATTTTGAAAGAGATTTTATCAACGAAATATGTACATAAACTAGCTGTTAACAGGGCGTTGCTACGGGATCCATATTTTTTCATATGCCCACTCCGTTTTCGTTTTTTCCCCTACAAATATTGTCGCTAACTTTCCGCAACAAACGTAAATCTCCTTTGAATCCTTTCTTGTTCAATTAAAACTTTCAAATTTTGCCTTTTTATTACCTTATAACAATATGGTTTGAATAAAAACGCCTGAAGTTTGGAAAAAGAACATTTATTTTAAACAATATGCCGTATAATAACTAATATTGTAGCGGTTACAATCAGCTGCCTTCTCCTTTCTATGGTAGGTGGCGCTACTGGAGCCATCTTTTTCCCATGATGCCTCTCTGTCATTCTTGTCTGTGTGCTTGTCTCGTGATGTTGTTCTCTGTCTTGTCTTGTGTCTTGTAACTTTAATGTTCTGTGCTGTGGAACGTAGCCTAATAAAAAATGGTTCCTAAAATTGAATGGATTTTTCAGCAGCACTACACACAAACTTGAGTCTCGTCCCACTATAATTGGCGCCCAATGTAAAAATATGTCGAAGTTTGTGCAATTATGCACTGTTAAAAGTCATTAATGCCGAAACGCGGTATTCTTTGTGCAATCCTGCACTGGTGAGTCGAATATGGAAAAGTGCCACCCTGGCACTGAGGTTTAAATAGAAATCAAGAGAGAAAACCTGCTCTGCGATTACGTGCAGCCCCTGCATGTTATGGAATCAAGTGCTGCGAGCACTTAAAAAGTTTCGGATACCGGCGTTTTAGAATTACAAAAAGTTTGGATAGTACACCCCGCACTTATTGCCTTCAGCAGCACTACACACAAACTTGAGTCTCGTCCCACTATAATATAACTTTACAATGAACAATTAAACTATACAGAATTTTCCCGGGGTTATTAATTAAGAATCAAAATTAAAAAAATCGCTAGAACGAACAAAATGTAAATAAAAATATTTGCTGCAAAACATCAAAAGACACACACACAAAAAAAAAAAAAAAAGGAGAGAGAAAAATGGAAGAAAACGATTTTTTCAGATGTTTATAAATTAAAACACGGCAGCATAATATTTCGACTCGCGCGCCGAAAATCTTTTGCAGAAGAAAGGCGTTTCCGAAAACTTTAAAAAATTTCTAAAATCAAATTACTCGTATTAGAATGGAGAAAATTTTTATATAAAAATTGCGGTTCTCCGATGAGAATATGTGCAGAAAATTCGAGATAATAGGCAACCACTTAACATTAAATAAATAAAAATCTAATTTGAGTTTTTTTAAAAAAAATTACGGTGTTAGCTTGCTTTTGTGCTAATCCATCTATGGCGAATTTGGTCCCGGTTCATCAAACGGTCTGGGCGTCGTCGTGGTTCTCGAATACAGATACATATATACACAGAAAATACGTTCTTTATATATATATATATAATTGGAAGCCAACGTGAGCTGTAGCAAAACATCACAGGAAAAAAAGTCCCTTTTCTAATAAATTGGAGAAGGTTCAATTTTCTATCGCACACCTTCATGTGAATTGATCCCATTCCATTCATTGAGTTCATATTAAATAATTTCTGGGTTTTTCAAAAATTGTGAACCCTTTTGTTATTATAGGCCAAAAAGCTTAAATTAATTTTGCAAAAAATCCTTTTTTATTTAAGTTTGTTTAAAATTCTCTATTTTGTAATAACATACCTCATGTTGATAAAAAAATTTTCTGACTGGCTGACGGCACACATTCATAAAGCGCAACTCAAAAAGTTTTTTAATAACACCAACAATGTTAATTTAGTTTAGTTATATTAAAGTCCCGTTTTGAAGCAACACGAGGGCTATTTTGGGATGGACCTCGAAATTTTGAACCTCGGTCAGATTACGAGGACGACACCTGAGCTGGCACTCCCTCTCCAAACTTCCGCACCACACCAACGGGTGGACGTTTGGCCCTCTACGTATGATTTAAAGTGCAACAGGCCCAATACACGACGGATCTTTAATGAAATCTGGTTTCGAACCTGGAACTCTCCGGCCCCAAAGCCCAAGCCTTACCACTAGGCCGCTGCGGCCTACCAACAAAGTTAAATATTTTCCACATGGCGGCTTTTGGAGGCATGTAACCCATCGACATTTGGCGGGAAACCGATTTGTGAGGCGCTGCGAAAGGCTATATTTAACTTTGTTTATGTTATGAAAAACTTTTTGAGTTGTACTTCATGAATATGCAATAGCATTTATCATCGTGTTTTTTAATCAAAAGTTATGAGGTACGGAAACCCCGTCAATAATTGATGGACACTGTATTATTATTTTATGTATTTTTGTTATTAAAATCTGCTAAATAACAGTTTACTGTTAGGAAAAAAAACGCATAATTTACAACTGGAAAGGTTACAACTGTCTTGTTATTATAAAATGTTGTGATCATCAAGCACTGAAGATCAAGTCATAAAATCTGCCTCGTCAATAATGAACTTCTCTTCGTTCATTTTGTAGAAGGATCTATCTATGTTCATAACATTTGGCAAATAAAATCAAAATAAAGGAAAGCAAATAAAAGAAAAGAGCATTATGCTTTAAGGTCCACTTGGCACCAGCACAAAGGTCACGATTTCATAATTAAGAAATCCCTTCGCATCTTTTTCCATAACTCTGCTTTCATCCTTCATATTCCTGCCAATGTCGAACGGCGAGATGATCACTTTCGCTTAAGTAACGCACCGATCCGAGTGCGCGCGCACGCAAAGAGCGCCTTCGTGACTCGATTGCGATGTGAATCATCAGATGGCCGGGCGATCGATAAGGGCCCTTGTGCTCCAGTCACGATCCCCCTACGTGTACTCACCCTCCCCACTCCACGGAGGTCCCGAAGGATTTGTTTCTCCCATTCTATTTTTGTCCCTCGACAGGACTTTAATAATGCGATACTTTGGATGGATTGCCAACAGCAGAACCCGGAGACTAAATCTCGCATTGTTAGGATTTAAAAATTCTTTTTCAAGAAGCAGAAAGAAGAGTGGGAATAATAAATAAAAAAAAAGGAAAGAGTGTATAAACTTCAAATTTCATTTCTCGAATTTAAGCAAGTTGTTTAGAATTTTGCAAAACGAACAAATAGAAAAACAGAATTCTTAAAAAAACTATTCTTAAAATCGTTTGGCAGTTTTTTTTACATATTTTCATTATCCAGTGACAGAATTCGTTTTCCGTTGTTTAATATATTTAACTTGTTTATTTAATAATGAGAAACGCAAAAATAAAACTTATGGACAACATTTTTCTTTTGAGTTTCAGTAATAAAATTATTCAGAATAGCAATGTTTTACGTAAAATTCAAGAAAGAAATGTTTAATTCATGAAATAAATGTTTAATTTATCTGAAACACTTCTTTGAACAAAAAATAGATCGCGAGTATTTGATTAGACGAAAACAAATATTATTAGATAAATGCAAGACACAAAAATTCACAGAAGTCGTATGAAATGTTTAAGATAAATTAGAAAATATCGTTTTTTTTTTATTTATTCGTATAAAAATAATTCAGCTTTTATTTTTAAAATCTACAGAATTATGAGTAAAATTCAGTGCAAAGTTACTCTTAAACAGAACATTTTATCAAGAATAAAACAATTCCACATCAATTTGAAATGTACTCCAAAAAAATATTGTACATTATACAAAAACGTATCATCATCCTAAATAATGAAGTTTAAAATATCATGATTAATATTCAACCTCATCTAATCTATTGAAATTAACCCTTCGACTGCCGAATTTTTTAAAATTACTATTTAGATGCGTTAATTACTATTTAGACGTTTGAAAACATGTTCAAATACTGTTGAACTAACTCGTTGAACCAAGCGAATTGTTATTTACATACGAGGCTTTATTAGTATAATATGATTCAACGTTTTAAAACTACTAAGTAAATCCATTAGTCAGCGAACATCGCACGAATAAAGAAAAGAAAAATAAACCTACTTCCAATCCGCGAAAATCGCGGGTTAAACAATCAGAGGGTTAAGCCTAACTTTATTTTTGATAGTCAAAAGTTAGAATGCATCGATCGATTTTTCAATATTAAAATACCTTTTTTAGAAATTTTTTAGCTATATGAATGTGTTTTTGCTCGTACTGGAAAGTTTTTTTTTTTTTTTACTTGTGACGTATTGAAGTGACGAGTTAATTTAGTTATATTAACGTCCCGTTTCGAAACAACACGTAGCTTATGTTTGGAACGGACCTCGTCATTTTGAACCGCGGTCAGATGATGAGGACGACGCCCGAGCTGGAATCTCATCTCCAAATTTTCGCACCACACCAGCGAGGGGATGTTTGATCCGCTAAGTCTAATTTAAAACACCCACATACAAGGCGGATCTTCAGTGGAATCGGATTTCGAGCCTAGAACCCTCCAGCCCCGAAGCCACTACGGCCCATTTAAAGTGATGAGAGAGAGAGAAAATGAGGAAAAGATCGAAAATAAAACGTTTAATTCAGAGAAGGAAAAATAATAATAAACTTTTATTTTAAGATATGCCTCCAATTTTTTTAAGTACATTATACAGGGTTATTCAAAATGAATCATCCGATTTCAAAATGCTATATTTTCATAAATAAACGGCACAGAATGATAAGTAATACATCAATACAAAGGAAAAAAAATATAATTTTTTTTACAAGTGTTCGATATAACTTCCTTTAGTTACGCGTATAATGTCAAGACGGTATGTAAATTCCTGCCAAACACGTTGTAAAATGTCACTGGTAATTGACTGTGAAAGATTTATGGACCATTCTTTTTTACGGAAAAAACAATACCTATTTGGATATGTTGGAAATCTGGCCTTTCCCCAGATAAAGGAAGACCCCTCCAACTTCGTTTTCCAACAAGATGGGGCACCACCCCACTGGGCTACAGAGGTTCGTCGTTTACCTCGCATTTGGATCGGTCGTAGCGGACCAGATGACTTGATGTTACACAGCTGGCCACCTAGGTCACCTGATATGACCCCATGCGATTTCTTCCATCAGGGGTTTGTAAAAGATAAAGTTTATGTGCCACTATTACCCAGAAATTTATGCGAACTGAAGCAAAGGATTTCTGTTGCTGTACAATCAATTACCAGTGACACTTTACAACGTGTTTGACAGGAATTTACATACCGTCTTGACATTATACGTGTAACTAAAGGAAATTATATCCAACACTTGTAAAAAAACTTCCATATTTTTCCTTTGTATTCATGTATTACTCATCATTCTGTGCCGTTTATTTATGAAAATATGGAATTTTGAGATCGGATGATTCATTTTGAATAACCCTGTAATTTTTAATATGATGCAACGATCCAATCCACTAAAAGAGCGATGTACGGCCAAATGTTATACCACAAGGTGCGGTCAAGGTCACCCCCGGTGGAAGGGAAAGCAGAATGGGGGGGGGGGGGCGTTGTGACGCGAACTCTTTATTTCGTTCTGTCATCGTGACAAATATAATGTTTATGGCCGTCCTGGCTATCTCAACCCACTTTTTATAATCGAAATTAATGTAAATACTTGTAATATATTTTGTAAATTAAATATTTAGTCTAGAAAACAGTGGTTCTGAATTATTTATGCCTTACAGGTATTCGGCCATAATGATTCAACGAAGTCCACTAAGAGCGGGCCAAGCAAGGAAAAAGCGGGAACCAAACAGAGGTTCACTCTATTTGGACTTATGGGTGTGCTAAATTTATACTATATCTATTTACAAAGCGAAAGATTTCAATTTACACCACACTTTTAGAGAGCAGATAGACTAAACAAATCGAGGGATGAATTCATTATAATCTTCGCTCGTCTATCGCAGAATCGAACAACGTCCTACACCTAACTTCTTCAGCCTCGGGCCATTCCTCCCAAGAAGGTCACGGACAAGCGGAGGCCTATCCCAATGACCTGAATTCTCGTCCCGCACACATCTGTTGAAGATGCCCCAGCAAGGAGCGGGAAAGGGGTTCTTTCGAACACAGATCACGCTCATTTCGCGGCCCATAATTCAATCCCGGGAGCACAATGCGACGACAGGCCAGAGAATGGATTCCACTTCCCCGGGGACAATGACGGCCGAAAACAATGCCCGGACGGCCAACTGGAGCTTATCAGATGGGGCTCTCGAGCGTGGAAGGAAGAACTATTCGCCTGAACTCCCAAGAATGCCCAGACAGAATCAAGCAGCACATCTGGAACGAAACTGAAACATGCTCAGGATCATCTTAACAAATTTGAGTGCTCTGGATTAGAGTCATTTGAATCCTCATCAAAACCGTAACCAGGAATTTGAGTGCCTATGATAAAACGAAAATACAAACCTAATAAAATAATTGAGGTGGGAAAAGTCACCTGCTCTCCGATTTACACTTTTTTTTAGTTTAGTTTACATTATCATGCTGCATTACAACAATATCATGCTACATTACAAACAATATCATGCTACATTACAAACAATATCATGCTACATTGCAAACAATATCACGCTACATTACAAACAATATCATGCTGCATTACAAACAATATCATGCTACATTACAAAAAATATCATGCTGCATTACAAACAAGATCATGCTGCATTACAAACAAGATCATGCTGCATTACAAACAATAACATGCTACGATATTTCGTACTAGTTAAGTTTTGCTACATTAACGTCCCGTTTTGAAGCAACTCGAGGGTTATTTTGGGACGAACCTCGTCATTTTGAACTGCGGTCAGATGACGAGGACGACACCTGAGCTGGCACCCCCCCCCCTACAAACTTCCGCAGCATACGATCGGGAAAGTTTTATCCACGTCATATTTCACTGCACCAGGTCCACAAACACAGCGGATCTCCAGTGGAGCCGAGACTTCACCACTATGCAACCGCGGGCAACACTTAAAAAAAAAAAAAAAAAATAGGATTTTGCTAGCCAGCTTTCACCACCCCTAACGGTATACATGATTCAGTTTTAACGGTTGCGCTAAAAACATAAAAAAAATTTATACTTTGGCTTTGTATGAATATTTTTGAACTGATATATATGTTTATGTAAGATTACAAAATTGATGGCTGTCTGGTTAAAAACAATTAAAATATTTTTACCTTAAACATATTTAAAACTATAATTAAATATTTTCTAAAATTTGAAAATAAAATATGTGTAGTAAATTTTTACATAAATTAGCCCACCGGATTAGCCCCACGACCCTGAACACGCTAGGATACGAAATATCAATTGGTCTTTATTTGCGACAATATCGGAACTTTGTTCCGAAGTCCTACATTTAACACAAAACGTGACATGACCGGTTGTAGATTGTCGATTAGCAAATTCGCATATAATATTTCCGCTTTTTACTTTCTCGTATACGAAGTATGCAAAGAGAAAGTATTGTAATCGTCAAAAAATCCCAACTCGAGATTTTGACGAATCTCCACGTTTTAGACCTCCCTGAGTACGAAAAACACAATTTTGGAATTATGTGTGTCTGTGAACACGATAACTCGAAAACTATTAGAGCTAAGGGGGTGAAATTTGGTATGTGATCTTTACACATCATTTCTAGATTTCTATCAAATTTTGGACAAAATCAGTCTACGGGAAGTCTGTCTGTCTGTCCGCGTTCATGTGAACTCTGTAACTCAAAAACTTAAATAGCTAGATGGATAAAATTTGGTACACAGTTTTTTCATCAGAAATGTAGGTCCGTACAAAATGTTAGGCCAAATCTGTCAAAGGGTTCACCGTCTGTCGGTCTGTATAATCGCATACTTTTGAACGCCATAACTTCTTTAAAAAATTACTTAGATAAATGAAATTTCGTATGTAGTCTTGAAACAGTAACTGTAGATTTGTCTCCAATTTTCGTTTAAATCGGTTGAAAAAAAGGCGTTGAAATTACCTATTCGGTTTTTTTCTCCATTCTATGCACACAAAAAAGCTGCAAACGCTGGAGTGGAAGGCTATTTTCCCACCTTAGGCGACACCGCACGTTTTTCGGCGTGCGATGTTTTCCCCCCCCCCGTATTATTCCTATGCGAGAAAGTTTTGGGGAGGTCACTCCCGCTGGTTCACACTTGACTTCGTAGCCTTTTATGATAAATATATAGGTAATATATATAATTAATATATGTCATTAATAATATCCTTTTTCTTTTGTTTATTCTGACAAAGACGTGTAATTTACCATTATTTGACATGACAGGTCATTTGGACCGACAGAAAAATTTTGCCTTATAAGGTTATCAGATCATGAAATATGATCTACATGCACATTCCACATATATAAGAGTTAAAGTGCCTGCTGTGCCCATTTTGCACTACCCCTGCCGTGGTAGTGCCGAAATGTTGCATTTTGTGTCTAATAATGATTCAAGTCCATAGTTGAATTTGTATCCAAAAGGCAACAAAAGCAATTAAAAGCCCACTGTTATTTTAAACGCAGCTGATCAACTTCGTGATCTGTTTTTCTCAGAAATGAATCTCATGAGCTGAGCATTCACGAGAAGGCTAGGCTATGCCATTTGTCCTAAGAACTGGTTTGTATTCCACTCATTCCAGTCTAAAATTTTAGGTAAGTCATTCACGGATGTTCCACAGTGTGTTTTGAGACACAGTGTTTGAGAGAAGGTTCAAAGTCGCAGACTTACTCCCACCCCAAACGGAGAATTTCCGAGTTTACTAGCCTTGCCACGGGTTCCCAATCTAGGCAGAAGCTTTGTTTTCTCGCAACGGGGTCTCAAAAGGCCATCCCAATCAGATTTCAAGTTATTCGGAATTCCAAACATCCAATCCATTTCTGCCAATTTTCATTGGGTTTCAACATTGACGAGAGGTTCTTCCCTTCCCGTGTTCCGAAAATCGTAGAGTGGAACACCCGGGCCACCCCCCCCTAAAACCCCCGGGGGGGGGGAGGGGAATACACCAAGCGCCAGAAACGTGCGCCAGTCTCTAAAGCTGGGCATTCATCTGTACTCCATTAAATTCCATTTGTCCCAAGACAGGTTTTTTTTCCGTTTCCAAAAATTTTCCCTTCCCATGTTCCACAAATTTCGGAGTGGAACAGCGGTAATTGCCCCGCATAACTCTGAACCCTCCATGTGTCTATCTTTGAAGACAACCCATCAGTCAAATATTCGAAAGTCCGAAACATTGTGTAGTCTTGATTCGTCTGTCTCGTCTTTCGTCAACATCGGCAAAAGCACGCGCAACGACCAGGGCTGTCTTTTCCATGGGGCTCAGGGGCGCCATTGATCCAAGGCGCCTAAAAGTTCACCGATTTTTATTCTGAACCAAACTTTTATTTAATTACAATTTTAACTATCATAAAAGTAAAAATATGATTAAAGCTGGTAATTAGTGGTACATAAACATTCATATCAGTTCAAAGCACATTCACGAAGAGATCATCAGTGAGAAAATTCTAAGCTATGCGTGTAATAGAAGTTATCTACATTATCAAAGATAAAGCAGATAGTTGCACGCTGATACCTAATATCATAGTAAGGCATCAAATTGATTTATTTTAATTATTTATTTTTTGCTGTAAATTACTTTATTAGATAGGTATTTTCATGGGGCCATAGGCACTGAGATCCCTAGTCACAGTTTTGATGGGACGCCAAAATGTTCTAGCCTAGGGCGCTCAAAATTGCTATGAAGGCCCTGATAACGACTTTCGTCTGTTTGTGAAGACGATAATTTTATAGAAATGGATAAAATAAAATTTAGTTGAATTATTATCTTCAAGTTACTTTGTCGAATATTTTTAAGACTCGATAACGAAAAATAAAGTTCTTATCTTAAAACCGGTCCGATTACTTTGAAACGGTGCGAACAGGTACCTTGTTTAGAATTTTAATATTATTTATTCATTTACAATTTTTTTCGAATTTGCAAATATCCCTTTTTCTGTTTGTGAACTTCGTACACTAGGAAATAAAAAAAATTGCTATTTCGGCACACGATTCTTATTCCTACCGCTGCTACATATGTATGGGGTGAATACCTTAATATTCAGTCTGGTCATTCAACTACAACACGGGAATATTCCCTATTTCCAAAAACTATTTTCCCTTTCAAATGTTAGAATAACTATCGGTCGCTTGTAATGTTCGAAGCCTTAGAATAAAACACGAGAAGAGTGCCAATTACAGTAGTAGAACCTCGATCATCCGGGCCTCTATCAACCGGGGTCTTTGTTAACCACGCCGGTACCAGAAAATCGCACTGTGTTTTTCACTTTTCGATGAAGTCAACGGATTTTCCACAAATGTTTCAAAAATTCGCATTGGAGTCGATTTTCACGAAAAGGTCGTTATCGGGAAGTAATCTTTCAGAAATCAAGAAATTATTCAGGGGAAACAATAAACGCACAGTTCCATTCTTCAGGATTTTAACAGTAGTGTGAGCAAATTCCATGCACTTTCATGAAAAAATGGCACTGCAAATGCGTCGGAAAGTTTCGTATTGATGAGCGGGGGAAAATATTCTTTTGAGAGCATTCATGGTCATAGAAAACAAGAGCGAATCCTCTTATCAAAACTGCGTCAAAAAATGCATGTAAGAAGTTTGATCACTAATAAAAGAGTTTGCGAAAATGTTAACACGTGGTAGTGCTTGCGGACTTACTTTTGAAACTAGCAGCGCGCGCACGGTCCATGGAATCAGGACTTCAACAAAAAACCGACCACAATGACATGAAAAGTTTGGAAAACAAAGATAGACATTATTGATTTTCCCGCTTTTTACTTTCTCGTATACAAAGAGAAAGTATTGTAATCGTCAAAAAATTCGAACTCGAGATTTTGACGAATCTCCACGTTTTAGATCTCCCCGAGTCCGAAAAACACAATTTTGGAATTATGTCTGTATGTCTATGAACACGATAACTCGAAAACTATGACAGCTACGGGGATGAAATTTGGTATGTGGTCTTTAAACATAATTTGTAGGTTTCTATCAAATTTTGGACAAAATCCGTCAACGGGAAGTCTGTCTGTCTGTATGTCCGCGGTCATGTGAACGCTATAACTCAAAAACTTGAATAGCTAGATGGATAAAATTTGGTACACAGTTTTATCGTCATGAATGTAGGCCCGTATTAAATTTTGGACCAAATCCGTCAAAAAGGGGCGTTCAAATTGCATATTCAATTTCTTTTAATCCGATTCTCAATCACTGGTAGCAATCTGTTATTGTTGTAAATTTTATTTACAACAATAAATAATGTTCTCAAACATGAATTGTAACAAATTTTTTATTGTTGTAAATAAAATTCAAACCGATCTCATTATTTCAGCAAATCTTTTATTTGCGATCTTTTGCAATTGTTACGATTGTGGTAGTATAAATTGTTTTCTCGGGAATTCAATTCCAAAGCAGAATTTTCGCTTTAGTATTTCATTTCATTGCCTATTTTATCGCACCTGCTTCAAAGTAATATTTTTTTGAAACGTGGCAACAGATATTTGATTTCAGGTTTGTTGGTTTGTTTCACTTTCTCGTATACGAAGTATACAAAAAGAAAGTATTGTAATCGTGAAAAAAAATTCGAACTCGAGATTTTGACGAATCTCCACTTAGAAAGTATGCGAGAAAGTTTAGGGGAGACCACTCCCGCTGGTTTTTATTTTTTCGCGATAATGACATTTTAACTGTAGAGAAACAGTACAGAGCATGTTAATCGAAAACAATATTAAAAAATTGCAATGTGAAAATCATTATTATACAGCTAGCAAAATATGCGAGACAAATAAACACGTTAAGATACTGCCGAAAATAATAATCGAAGTCATTCCATTGAAGGTTATGCCGTCACCTGCGCTCTATAGAAAAGAAGACCGTCAGGCAATGAAATTGCAAGCAACGTCGCGGGAGGAAGCTCGCTAGAGAAAAAAATCTTTCAACTGACCAGGAAAAAACTAATTTAGAAAAAAAAACGGGAAAAGATATTTTAACCGTTCTTATTTTAAATGCGACAGAACCGTTCCAGTTATAAGCTGAAAAAAATTGAAAATAATAGTGTTATTAGAACTTCGGATGCAGCAAATTTAAAAACAAAAATAAAATTTCGATGGCAAAACTAACTATTTTCAAAAATTTCTCAAAATTCAGTAAATTACTTTGAAGCTCAAAACAAATTTCATTAGTAAGAAAATTGTTTGTTCTATCCGATGGTGTATCACTTTTTTTGGAACTAAAATCAGAAACGATACTGTGGACAAAAATGTTTCAAAAATCCCCCAAAAAAGCAAAAAAACATTAAATAAAAAATTTATAGATAAAATTTAAAAATTTCGGCTTCGAGGTACAATGACTCACCATTACGACTACCTGTGTGCCAAATTCCATGGTCGTGAGTGCGATCGATTCCGCTGGACATCGCACGCGGACACGCGCACACACACACACACATTTCCTTTTATAAGTATAGATTTCAAAAACAATTATGGAAAACCTTGAGGAAATAAAGGAAGACACGCTTTAAAATTTAGTCTCTAATGACCGAATTTACAATTATTAGAGGGGATTTCAGTCCCATTTTATCTTTATTATAATCGAGGTTCTATTGTATATGGATTGCGCCCGAAAGGAAGGTTGAAATTCTCAGTTCTAACCCTCTAAAACAGAACCTGTGGTACTCGCACCCCTGGGGGAGCGCGAAATCAAAGTTGGTAATGGTGGAAACAAGAAAACATAGGGAATTGAAAAAGTTGCAGAATTTTGTTTCCCCAAGTGAATACTTACTATTTAACAGCTATACCACTTGAAAAGATGATTATTACAAAGTATAATTTGTAGCCATCCTGATAAGTTAAGGCCAAATTATAACAATACTGATTTCACTTGTTTTGGCGTTGAACTAATACTATTGTTAAAGTGCAATAATATGTAAAACAAAACCAGCGGGAGTGGTCTCCCCTCAACTTTCTCCTATACTTTCTAAGTGGAGATTCGTCAAAATCTCGAGTTCCAATTTTTTTGACGATTACAATACTTTCTCTCTGTATATACGAGAAAGTGAAACAAACCTGAAATCAAGTATCTGTTGCCACGTTTCAAAAAAATATTACCTTGAAGCAGGTGCGATAAAAAAGGCAATGCAATGAATACTAAAGCGAAAATTCTGCTTTGGAATTGAATTCCCAAGAAAACAATTTATACTACCACAACCGTAACAATTGCAAAGGCGCGTAAATAAAAGATTTGCTGAAATAATGAGATCGGTTTGAATTTTATTTATAACAATAAAAAAATGTTACAATTCATGTTTGAAAACATTATTTATTGTTGTAAAAAATTTACAACAATTACAGATTGATACCAGTACGCATGCGCATGAGAATCGGATTAAAAGAAATTGAATATGCAATTTGAACGCCTCTTTTAGACGGATTTGGCCCAAAATTTTATACGGACCTACATTCATGACGATAAAACTGTGTACCAAATTTTATCCATCTAGCTATTCAAGTTTTTGAGTTATAGCGTTCACATGACCGCCGACATACAGATAGACAGACTTCCCGCTGACGGATTTTGTCCAAAATTTGATAGAAACCTACAAGTTACGTTTAAAGACCACATACCAAATTTCATCCCCGTAGCTCTAATAGTTTTCGAGTTATCGTGTTCACAGACAGACATGATTCCAAAATTGTGTTTTTCGGACTCAGGGAGGTCTAAAACGTGGAGATTCGTCAAAATCTCGAGTTGGAATTTTTTGACGATTACAATACTTTCTCTTTGTATACTTCGTATACGAGAAAGTAAAAATAAATGTTATAAAGTCATTGATTTGATTCCTTAGCTGACCTAAGGCCTTAACATTATTGATAAAAACTTCTGTACAGGGATATGACAGCAGGGAATACGCGAAAATAAAAAAAAAAAAAAATTACGCGAAGGAATAAAGGTTGGGAAGCCCTGGCACGAAACACCACTCGGATGTTTCTGCAGCAGCATTTAAACAATTCCTGAGAGAAGAAAGACTCAGGCTTTGCGTGACAAAGCAAGCCTATTACAAACACTCAAACAAAATCGATGAAACCTTCAGAAAAACTGCTCACAAATTTTAGTTTAAATACTATTTAAACAGACGATAGCGTGTTTTTCGTTCTCCCTTTCAATCTTAAAATGCTTTCATGACGCATGTGTTTTGCATTCTTTGCAACACATTTCGCGATCTCTTGCATGCGGCTAAACCTGGCACATGTACGCTTTTTGAGCTCAGCGTATCAGGAAAATCATTTACAAGACGTCACAGTCACATGACAAATATGACTGCGCATGCCATTTAACTGCACGCTCTTTTACGAGTTGCTGTTACGTCAAGCCCTCTTTCTTTCACAAGATGCGCTAAGATTCCCAAATTAAAGTGACGCTGCGCATTTGACGAGTATAAAAGTATCGTGAATTGACTCCAATCAACTAGAAATATCGATAATTGCTTAAATCTTAATATTTTTTACTCCCCCCCCTCCTTCGTTAGTAACTGATGTGTATGACGAAATAACGAGCCGTATGTCATATGTAGCACAACAATGGAAATTTGTGGCCCATGGGGGCGCCAGAGGGGTGACCGGAAGGGGGGGGTTAGCCTCCCTATCGGGCATGCTGTGCCCCACCCCCGTCGGGGAAAATTTTTGTACCCCGTTCACGCAACTGGCTATTCAACTAGTAGATAAATAAAAATCTGGCGAAAATTTAAGATGGCCATCATTAAGTCCCTCGCCTTGTACAGCAGTTCGTGCCCCCCTTATCGGGGAGAGACCTTGCCCCCACGTCTGGTAAGCCGTGTCCCCCTGTCGGGCGGACTCGAACGCCAGTTCTGTTGTGGTCTCATTTGTGCCTGCGATCCTGGCTAATATTGGGGTCCCCGTTGATATGGCGGTAAGGTTTGGGATACAGAACCAGAACCAACTTCGAAACCCGATTCCACAAAAGATCCGCCGTAAGTGTTAAATTTGACGTCGAGGGTCAAACATCCTCCAACTGGTGTAGTGCGGAAGTTTGACGTGAAGAGGTCTGTCTCCAAATAGCCTTCGTGACGCGTCGTTCGGGACTTGAATAAAAGTAAACTTGACTGAACGAATCGATTTTAAAGTTTAACCGAGCTTTACAAATTCATCTCGTCCTCCAGGGATGTTCGTTGTGCTAGAATTTGACTAGTACACCGGCTTTGAAAAGCCAGTCGAGTCAATAGATGTTTGCAGAAAACGTCCACTTTTATTTCCTTTTTGGCAAAAAAATTGTCCAGAGCGGTTACTATTTGTCGTTCCTAGAGATTGCATCTAATTCGTACACTGTGGCGAATGCGTCAAAGCTATGCGAGAGATATTTCGGCACGGACCTCATAGTTTTGATCGGTGGTGAGATGACGTAGACGACACCTGGGCCGGCTCACTACTCTCCAAACTACCCGCCACATCAACGTGATGAAGTTTGGCCCATGATGGCATATTTAACAAGCACTGGGGTTAAATCTGCCATCATGGATCAAGCACATTGTGGGTCTCGAACCCACGATCCTCAGACTCTGAAGCTCAAATGAGGCTATCCTACTTCAAAACGCACTGCTTCACTTCATCATCAGCATTCGAAATGTGCGAGACACATAAATGATCTGAAATTAATCTATTACTGAATTTGTGTTTTTTTTTCAATGGAAGAAAGGAAAATGGTATGGGGTTCGGCAAACGAATTTTATTTCTTGTCACCGTCAATTGATATTATGAATAACTTGACGTCCATTGATTGTTTCACTTCTGCAAAGGAAGCATTTCCACAACTTTTCTCTCCTCCCATTCGAAAACGATTTTCAGGTATGCCAACTTCCTTCTTACGTTTATTTAAATAACGTTTTCGCACGCCTTTTCATTTTTATCTTGTCTAAACCTTCATATAACACCATAAGTACAACTGCTATTATAATAATTATTCATTTAATTAGAAATCGTATCGAACTTTATAGTGGGTACGAACAAAAGCACGGCACATGCTAACACGCAAAACAGTGATATAAAGTTCGCATTTTTTTATTTCAACGGATACGTAGTAAGTAAGGGAGGAAAAAACATATTGTAGTTGTCAAAAAATTCGATCTTGAGATTTTGATGAATCTCTACGTTTTTGACCTAAAAAAAAAAGGATGACGGGAGGCTGTCTTTTCAAACAGCCGCTGATGTTAAAGGCGTAGGACTACTTTAAACGAGTGACTCTTTTGTTTCTCGAAGTTTCTCGCAAGTTTTTAAGTTTAAGTTTTTTTTTTTTTGTAACTTCTGCTGTCACCCTTTATCTCTATATTAAGACATAAGTTATGTTTTTAACATATGTAGTTACCGAGATATAGAGGATCTCCCATACCAAGTTTTGTGGCGTTTTGGCGTGTGAATTAAATTCTTTCCTGATACCCCAATGGGAAGAACGTAGTCCCCGTAGTTCTACGTTAAAAAGAGTAAAAAAAAAACCATTTTGGACTCTTGGAAATATGTTTGTCTGCGTCTGTGAACCCGGTAACTCAAAAACAGAACGAACTAGACAAATCAATTGTGGTCGTTTCATTAAAATTTTATATCTGTATCAAATTTTGGACGAAATCCGTCGACGGAAAGTCTCTGACCGTCGTGTATGAATACGATAAATAAAAAAATGCAAAGAGTTAGATGGATGGAATTTGCCGTATGATTTTATAACCAAAACTGTATATTTGTATCAAATTTTGGACTCAATCCGTCCGCTGGTTGTCGGTCTACTATTCGTGACAACTCAACGCGCCATTTTATGGAGTCAGTATACGAAAAATTTGAGGTCATAACTGTTGGCTTCTCGATTGATATTCATAAGACTTCTTCTAAGACTAAACAAACATTTATTAGAACATTAAAACACAACTTACACTTCGTATCTGCGTACATCGCAACTTCGTTCAACCGTACTCGTCTCATATTTTAAATCAAATTCAAAGTAGCTCAACATCTGACTGTTGCCACTTATTTGGTATCATACACTGTTATAACAATAAATAAGTTGAAGTCATGCTTTTGTCAGGCATAAATATTAAATATGCTTACATAACATTCCCGCTGCTTTTAATTTCAAAATGGGAAAGTTACACGAACTGAAAAAGAAATTCGATAACTATTAGCGAACACCAGTGGCGTAGCTAAAGGGGGCGGTTCGGTCCGGCCCGGGCTTCACTTCGAAAGGGGTGGCAAAATCAGGCAAGCAGGAAAAAAAAGTTACAACTAAGAAGAATAGAGGCGTTTCATGTACATAAAAATATAACTAATGCAATTAATTCATATTCACCATTGCCACTGAATTGCCGATTTCTGAGAGAAAGGGTGGGGGTGGAAGCACGATTTCCCAATCTATTTGCAGAGATTGAAGGTGTCAAATGACGAATTACGTCACTAATAAAACTTTTATTCCCCCAGAAATTCATTATTTTTATTTTGAGGTTTATGTGCCCCATGTAAATTGTAAAGGAAGAGCCCACTGGCAAACACGCGACATTTCAATGCACTTCTCCCCCATTTTCCATAGCGCTTCTCAAAGCAGTTATAACAACAATTTTAAATTTAAACGCATGCTCAGAATGGTATTATGGTTATATCGCAAGGAAACATCGTTGATTAGATTTGCCAAATTAACGCACAGTTTCGATCATCACAGAATGCACATTTGCCAAATTAACGCACAGTTTC